>BMAW01013869.1:0-70017 GCA_019974015.1 Nephila pilipes
AAGATATTCTCTAAATTTTTCTTTTGCATAGATTATTAATCAGTATCAGAAGTTTCATCTTGAGTGCTTACTAAGACTGAAAATTAAAGAGAATCAAAAATAAATCCTTTGAATATATTTTCTTCATATAAAGTTCAGTTTTCTTATAAATTGTTCACATAAACGAACTAGTGACGATACTCATAAATCTAATTTAAATACTTGTATATTTAGATACTGATCAAAACATTCACATAGAAAAGGATAGATCAATTTACAATATTCACAAAGACATGCTCGGACTCCTGACCAAATCGGAGCGTCGTCGTTTTTAATTCTATTCTGCCTTACCCTCAGAGCAGAATTTCAACAAGTATTTTTTCTCCTGAGTGCTCGCCTTCTATAAGTTAGTAAGGGAATCATGACCCTGATGTATCATAGTTGGTTTTTTGTTTCTGTGGTTTTGAGTAAACAGGGGTCGCGTCTCCCTGGTAAACCTTAGCGTTCTTTGTCTATTTTTTACTCTCATAGTTGTGAACCAATATTTTCCTTTTTCTGCAGATTGTGGTTTAAACAAATGTTTGGCACATCTTAGCCCCATTTGATTATATATATACAGAGCAATTTCTTGTGTGATTTTAAATTTAATACTTTATTTTTGTTATTAAGTTCATTTCATAATTGAGTTGAGAGAAACAGCAAAAAAAGGCACTAGATCCTTCAAAAGCATACTTGAACTACATTCATTCAAGTATGCTTTGAAATTTTGAAAAATCTATAGCATTAGTTTGATTCATCTTTAAGACATTCGCTATGAAATTATTAAGAGTATGAATCTAAAGAAGTATTTGTCACTTAGATTAATTTTTATATATATATATATATATATATATATATATATCCGATAAAGAAATGCCTTGAAAGAAAAGTAAGTTAATAACCCATTTTGCATCCAAAGCTACCTAAGCTTCAATTTTGTATTTTAAATTATTTGAGATATATAAATTTCATGTTAATATAGATATCTATTGGGCTGTCCGAAAAGTTCGTGCCGATTTTGAAGCAAAATTTAAACGATGAAGATTTAAATTTTAGTATAAATTTATTAAATTATATAAGTGTCGTTATATTCTACAACCTTTCTAGATCTTTCAGCCAACTTGAAACTCCCATGCAGTCAATTCAGAATCTTTCAGGTTTTTCAGCGAAGGTCTTTTCTACGTGTTCTTTTTCCCATTTCAACCAAATAATTTATTTTTACCATAAAGAGAATTTTGTATTAATCGAAATGAGGAAAATGAGAGGGCACGAGGTCTGGTAAAAAGGTGGATCGGGAAGAACATCCCAACCGAGCTTCAACAACTTTTGTTGAGTTATCAAAGACACATGACGCCTTGTAAATTCCTGATGAAACACGATGTCCTTCAAATTCACCATTTCTGGTTTTTTTTGTTCAATTATTGTCTTTTATTCATCTAAATGGAAACAATGCTCTGAATTTATCGCGTCTTTAGTTGGTAAAGGCACATAATGCAGGAACCCTTTCCAATCCCACCAGACACAAAGCATGACCTTCTTTGGATGGGGACCAGCTTTTGGGAAGCTAAAGGTGGTTCATTCCGCTTTTCCCAAGACCTTTATCCCCTTTTCATTCCCCATCACAAATTGCTCGAAGTATGGTATATTCTCGTTGCGTTAATAGAGCGATGATATGCGAGTCATCAGATTTTTCTCTAATAAATCGAGTGGAACCCATACGTGAAAATGATTTACGTAGCCGAATTTTACAAAATGCTCATGGGATATTGATATTTTTAACATTTCTGCTTATTTAAATGTCGTATAGCGAGGGGTATTCCCGATAAGTGTTTTAATCCGTTCTTCATCTGTGGTGGAGTACTTATCCGGGCGTTCTTAATCTTTAAAGTTGAAATCACTCTAGCTTTAAACTTACCAAACCACTTCCGCACGGTTCTTTCATTCTTTCACCTTCGCCATAAACAACATATATCTTGTGTGTCTCTTTTGCTTCTCCGATAAGAAAAAAGAATTAGATACTTAAAATGCACTTTGTTTTTTTCCATATTGAAAGACGTATGAAACTGACACAAACTAACGCATCGTAACCAATTTTTTTTACCAAAAGTACCGTCTTTTACGATACGTAAGCATATAATTTGTATTCAATCGTTCTGATATATTCAGTATATTCAGTCCTATCATCTATCAAAAATCGTCACAACTTTCGGGATCACCCAATATAAGAAATTTCTTTTAATTATTATTTTTTCTTAAATTACGAAGTCGGAAACGAAAAAAACCCCTGTTTGCTTGTTATAAAATAGGAATTGGGTTCATCCTTGATTAGGATGTTGTTCATTTGGCGTATGACTCAATCTCTCTCTCTCACACACACTCTCTCTTTGTCTGTTCAGAATACAGTGAGTGTAGAAAGTATTTGCGAAAGAAACTATGCTTTTTAAAATTTTAAATAGAATAAACTTGTTTCAAAAGGTTGCATTCAATAAAACAATTTTTAAAAAATATGAATGTGGTATGAAATATATTGAATAAATATTTCATTGTTTTTCAAATATACAGACAAATAAAGTTTAATGGTTTTGAGGCGTGTAAAAAGGATTCGTATACTGAAACAAATGAAAATTTTGGAAGGTATTTCTCACTGTATCAATCAGTTCTTTGTCTATAAGGGACGTTGCTCATCCTGAGACATACATACGAAAATATATAATGAAATTTAAGTTTGATAGACAATGCAGACTTTTCAATACGGGTCGTAAGTCTAAGGCAATCTGTTATTCTGAAAAAATTAATCATATAAATTCGCAAAAACTGTAAAAACCGTAATGAAGCTTCAATTTCAGTTTGTAGACCCTGTTACAGTGTTATTTGTTATTCCGAGTTTTACGGCTTCTAAGATACAGCATAACGTTCCTCGCCCGGAACGACAATCTCTACTTACTTCTGTCGACAGGCATTTTCTCGTCCGTTCGTTGAAGAAAAATCCAAAAATAAATGTTGCTAAGATCCCAGCAGAATTTAAAAATAGAAGAATAGACAAATATATAGTTATGGCTCGAAAAAAAAATTCTTTTTGAATGAGAGCAATCAGAAGTTACGATTATACTTCGCTATAAAATACATAAACAACAGCCCAGTTCAGGAAATAAGTTTTTTTTTTCTATCGGAAATGTATTTTGAACGTTTTTGGTTAGTACAGTAGATAAATGGTTTGTAGAGAAAACAAAATACCGAAATATGTCCAAGGAATTCGCTTTCAACAATAAAACATTGATATGGAAGAGTGTTTGGAGATATATGAGTGCCTCGGGGATCGGGAATATGATCCCAATTATGATAAAGTTATGAATCATCAGCTTTAAGAAACATTTTGAAAAATAATTCACATTCTACTTTGACAAAAATAAATCTTCATAACGATTGCATTCTTATGCATGGTAGTGATCTAATACATACAATCTCAAACACGGGCTATGGATCTTATATAACACTCCAAAATTTATAAAGTATCCTCCTTGGTCACCACGCATCAATTCCATTGGAATACATGGAATGTGTTTGATCAGAATAGGCGAACCACGAATTCAAGTAAACATGACTGATAAACGGACCACTGTCTAGTTCAGTGACATCCAATTCCGTTGAATCTATTCAAGGAAGGCTCAGAGAGTTATTCAAGCTGAAAGATATCCTATAAAGTATTAGTTACGAAAGGATAGCTTACGCATTTCGGGTTATTATGCATTGTACGAATACTTTCTACTCCACAAGATTGTACATTATTTGTCTTAAAAATTTTGTATTTTTATATATAATTTTTTCATTACATTTTACATCGAAATAGTTAACTGTATTCTGTGAGATATATCTAAAGACTTATTCTATTATTTCTAAACAGATTGACATCGAGGATTCTTTAGTTTAGAGCTATCACTGTATAAATATTTTTTGCATTGACTGTATATAACGGTAGATAGTTTATAATAAGAATTTTGATACATCTATTTTTTGAGAATGGATTTCAAAATCAGTGAATTTAAATATTGCATTGATTCTGAATTGCCGATCAATACCACTGTTGAACAATGCAAAGAAAACTTCTCTGATTGAGCCCTCTTTTCAGGGCAGTTGAGTGATTTTCCTCGGGAGTGAGAATATAATTTCCTTCTTTTCTCAAGGCGCAAACTGTGAAATTTCTTGTCTCATGATTCAAACCGACTGATAAAATAAATTTGTTTATTGAAATGCGATGGTGAAAGAATCTCTAAACGATGCCAAGATGCGAAAGGCTGGGATTCAATCCGATAAATAGTTACACAATTTTGAGAAGAATGCAAAGAAGAAGCATTTTACAAAAGGTTGTCTTTATTAGCCATCCAAGTAGCTATCATTTTTGTCACCCGATCACTTTTCAAAATATAGGGGTTTTGCTGAATATATTTTCTTCTCAATCTCTATTAAATAAACAAATCAGTGAGTGCATGCGTGAATAAGGAGCGAGCGCATTAGTGAGTAAATCAGTCAGTCATTCAATCAATTAAGCTTTCATCCTGCTGTCTTCTTATCATCGTTCCTTTTAATTATAATACTTAGCTGAACAATTTAAAAATCATTTAAACAATCAACACCTCTTTGGCTGCCAAATCTGTTTTTTTCCAAACCTTTGTATGGAACAATTTTTTAAAATGTTTTTTTTTTTTTTTTTAAATTTTTTTTTATTATTATTGTTATTTTGCTATTACTCATTCATGACGAAAGGTTTCCGTCTCCTAACGCATTGGATTTATGCAGTGCTCTAATGGAAAACTTCGGTTTGGTAGCTTAGTGTTCACGGTTGCGAGTTGCTTTATTTTCGTCAAGTCGTGGGTTCTAGTCCAGATGGTACAAAAAACCCACCGTGTCGTGGTGCTAGTGAACATTAAGAATGTCGTAGATCCAAGTACTTCAATTTGCTTGGTGGGGAAGTTTGAAGATTGTGTGCCCGCTAAGGTGTTGTTTTCGTCACTTGACCGAGGCCCAAAGTGACGAGGTCCATCATGCTGCGTTAATAAAAAATCACGTTAGTAAAAAATTCTCAAGTCAAGATGCTTCCAATCTAAATTCATCCAATTCTTGTCTTTATACATGCCCTTCTATTGGCTTAAAGACAAGCAATAAAGACAACATGAGTAATTCGAAAGTTATGGGCGATGGATAGTGTAAGTTTAGTTCATGACCAAATGCCCCCCATTCATTCAGCTTGTGCACCACGTTTTAGCCTTGTTCCATAACTTCCGTCATCTCAACGCACAGAGGTTCGAGAATCAAGCTCGTGACCTGACTAGTCGGTAAAAGAGAATCACGTTAAAAATATTTTATATATTTCAATGGACTCTTTAAAAGAAACGATAGAGTTTTGAGTTGACCGAGAAGAAAAAATAGCAGTTTCTGTCCTTTTCAAGATTTTTACGAATGATGTAATAATTCCATTATCCATATGGAAATTTTAATATTGTGGTGACCCTAGGGGCTTGCCTTCTTTAGGTAAATACAGGCATCATGACCCTTAGTGATATTTTTCTTTCCCATAAATATATGCGCTTCACCCTCCCTTCTCTATTTTCTTGTTAACCAGTTTTTATCTGTTTTTCCCCTTATGTCTAGTTCACAGATACGCATTTTTTAGTGCATTTCACACACCGATTCTATCTAAGAAGAGAATAGAAAGAGCTATTTGAAGAGTTCTCAGAGTTTTTTTTATAAAAATTGCGTGACAAAATTATTATTAATTTTTGAATTTTCTTGCATAATTGTTTTCTAAGCACGCAATTGCATCCCGGATGTAGTTCCAGATGAACTTGTGTGGCATTGAAAAGAATCAAATGTTTGAAAACATTGGTTTTGAGAAGATAGTAGAAGTGCGACAATCTATTTGAAAATGAAGTGAAAATTTCTACAAGCAATAAGGAAATTTGAGAATAAAAAAATAGGTTTTTTATTTGTGACGCAGTGTATGATTATGTCTGAATAAAAAGAAATGATTATGAGGGAAATAAATTTTTGATTGACTTGTATAATTGCTGTGTGATGATGATGTCAAATAACAACTCTTGATACTGTTCGAATGACATGTTTGTTGACTAGATTGAAATATCAATAGGATGAGACTTTTGAAGAAATTCTTTGGATGTATACCAACAAGATTATACAAAATACTCTGCATCAACATATGGATCTCCAATACTATGTTTAGTATACTAATGGTTTCATAACATTGAATGACAAAGGTCTGAAAGTTACTTAGATTTATTAGAAGGGTGCACAGAATATTTCAGTACGATGAGTTTGTTTCAACCATTGTATTTCAAAATATTTTGGCCTTTCTAGCAATGCGAAAAATACATTTTACTCTCGAGAACAACTTCAGGTTGAATAACTTTTAGTTGCTTCAGGGCTCGAACCCACGACTCGACGAAACACCGGCTGCAATTCCGTGACCATGACCAGCAAGCTAGCGAGGCCACTTGATTATTGGTAGTATAAGTCCTTTAAAAACAGCACTTTTTTAAGAACGAGCTATTTAAAAATGAAAAACAAGTTATTTGTTGAAACTGATTATTATCAATGCTAAATCATTTACACGATTCGGTTCACTGATTTTTTATCAGTGCATCGAACTTTATTTTCTTTAAAGAATTGTTGATAGAAAATAACATATTCTAAATATCATTATTATTTCAATTCAGTCTTTTAATTTAATACTAGTAAAATTGTTTAGTGAGGAGCGGTGTCATGGAGAAGAGAAAAGGCGAAATGAAGGAGTTTTTAATGCAGAAATCAAATTTCCCACTATAAATTTTGGCACACAGTTACATCCAGTTGTAGAATTACGCATTGTTACGTTTATCTCCTATCGTACTTTTTTTCGAGTTGTTAAAGTCATCTATCTACTCGTGTAAATAATTCATTTTTGATACAATAAATAGTTCCGGTTGTAAAAGAAGCACGCTTCAGTTAAAGCATATTAAATTTGAAGAATGTCAATATTTGAGCTTTTAATATCTTCGTTTAGGAAATGTCTTATGAATTCTTTCTTAATATTTTGATGAGTGTCTTATTCGAACTGTTTGCTTTTTTCATGATGGCCCCCACCTCTGCCGAAGCATATCAATGAGTTGGGGTGGGTCTCTGTTGGGCAACGTTCCTTTTTCTTTTTTAAAAATAAAAATTTGGTTACAGTTTCTTTGAATATCGGACACATTTTAGTAGTAACAATGTGCATGATTTTAAAATAGCGTAACTTGAAAATTTGCAAACATTAATGAACAGGTAAGCAAATACGTTAAATGAATATGTAAAATTATGTAAATAGAACGATGAATTCTTTTTCTCCACCTAATCAAAACACAAATATACTTTTTAAAATTACTTTAATTATTTTTATATGTTCTTTTCTCAAGTTTGTACATTTTTTGTTTACCCTTATTTGAAAATGTTCGAGCTAGAAATCCGAATGGACTCTGAAAATATTACTGTTACTGAAACAGATGCACATTTAGAGGTCGCAATAGTCAAATGTCATGGTGAGCTCATGGCTGGCGATATTTTTGTCGAAATGTTGTTTCAAGTCCTGGTTATTTTAAAGAACCTTCATTTAGTTGGAATTATGTTCTTGTCCGGCTCAAAGTCCTCATGTGGGTGTTGTATGGGAGAATGGAGTGTTAAATCATGTGTAATTAACGTCTTCATCACATAACGGTGGTTCAATATTACGAGGTCTGTCACCAATAGATATGTTTGTCCTTTCTCTGGAACAATCCTTTCAAGTCAATAGTTCCCCAACAAACACGCAACACATAGGCCAAATTCCAAATTCAAATTTCATCTCTTCTACCACTAACGGGCCGCCGGCCCCCTCATCTCCGAAATTGAGCGAAACATCAAAAACCTCAAAAAACGCAAGGCCCCATGCGTTGATGTTGATATTCACAATATCGCTTTTATATACTTTCCTCCGAATGTTCTCACTCATATCACAAAAATTTTCAACAAATGCCTTCTTTTCTCTTATTTTCCTTCCAAATGGAAGCACGCCACTATTATCCTTTTTTCCAAACCAGGCCAGGATCACTCTCTTCCTAATTCTTATCGCCTTATTACCCTCGTTAATGCTATTTCTGAAATTTTTGAAAAAATTCTCCTGAAATGGATTCTTGGTCATATTAATTTGAATTACAATTCCCCCTATTCTCAGTTTGGTTTTCGGCATAAACATAGCACTATAAAACAAATCCTTCGTGTTGTCAACGCGATTACGGAAGGCTTCAATAATAAACTGATTACTGGCGGTATTTCACGATGGCCTCATCTACAAATTAATTAAGCTTAATTTCACCAATTACATCATTAAAATTATTAACTGCTTCTGAAAGAATCGCACCTTTCAAGTTAAAGTTAAATCTGAATTTTCATATACAGGCAAAATTCTTTCATATACAGGCTGTCCCAAAGGATCAGTTTTTATCTCTCTCTCTTTAATCCCTTTTCACATATGACTTTCCTCAGACTCCCTCCTCAGTCTCTTTGCTGAAGAAGGCACCATCCTCGCCCAATCCTACAGCGTCATCACAGCCATGAAAAAAATTCAACAGCACCTCAACACAATTGAAAAATGGTTAACTCTTTGGCGTATCGCCGTTAACACTGATAAAACCAAAGCCATCATCTTCCGCAAAGGTCATGTTCCCTCTCCTGCAAAACAACTCAAATTATTTTCCAACAACATTTCACGGAACACTGACGTTAAATATTTAGGAGTCTACCTGGATTCCAAATTAACCTTTCGAAAGCATATCACCCAAATTGTTGACAAGTGCTAGGCAAAAATTCATAAATGCATCCCCTTAATTGGTCGTTTCTCCCACCTCTCCCTTTCAAATAAAATTTTACTCTGTAAACAAATCATCCGCTCTATTCTCCCTTATGCTTCCACCATTTGGGAACATGCCGCCAAAACACATCTTTAAAAAATTCAAATTCTACAAAATAAATAATCCTAACAACCTCTGTTAACACCCTCTGTTTTGTCCGCAATACTGTTATTCAGAAATTAAATTTAATTAATCAAAACACACATTTCCCATTTCGCCCGTAAATTCTACAACAAACTTTCTTACCACGAAAAACCCTTAATCAAAGCCCAAACACTTTTTGCACACAACTGCGGTATCCATGCTTACCCATATCAAACATGTAACAACTGCTTTAATTTATATCCTCCTTAAAACTTAAATTTTTTCAAAAGTCAAACAAATATCCTTCCACTCCCTCCATCCTTCCCAACAATCCTTTTCAACCAATAGTAATTCTGCGCTGGCTCAGTGCCAACCAATAGTAATTCAGCTTATTCCCACTTCAAATCCATCAAGCGTTCGTTCATTTTTGACCGCACATTCGGCCAGTTTCATCCCAACTCTTCTGCTTTTCCTTGCAACACTTGTGACGGTGGCCCATTCCTGTTTGCCTCTTGTGCCATAGCTAAGCTCATTGTTTTAACACTAAAAGCCAATAAGTTGATCAAAGAGACGTTAGAACAATAATCACAATATTTATTACTAGGCTGCTAATATAACGACAATTATAAATGCTCTCCCGGACAAAGCCTTAACTATTTTAACTCAATCTACCAGTAATAATGTAACGGACTCTTACCACTAAGACTATCTTGACTTCAAGCATACATTAACCAGCCGATAACTTGTAACAATTCTCGGCTCCGACTTCAACTCCGACTCTGGAACAATTGTTGAACACTGGAATCACTCAACTTCTCGAACCACTCAACCTCTCAATCGCGACTCTCAGCCTGAGTTTATATATTTCCTAACTCTCCTGCTTCACTTCATTTCTACCTGCTTTACATAATCACGTTTCATTTTTGGTTGGGCAAAGGTTGTTTAGCAAAAACAATGAATCTTAATTAAAAGTTCCCAAGGTTAGTGAAGAGAAAACCGCGAATAGCCCAACGTCACACACCTACAATCTTGGCCGCTATTGGGGTGCTCGCCACTGCAGTGGTGTTTAGGAAATGGATTTTCTTCCTTTCTCTCCTCCCCTCTCCCTTTAGGAAAGGTGTAAAATGCTTAATTTCTCTTACTTTCACTTAATCCTAATACCATTTTTGGTCATTTATTTCATATAATTAACTTTAACTATCTCTACTTTTTTAAACATCGATCTTGCATTACTATGTAAATCATAAAAAAAACACCTTTTATTTTGGGCAGGAAAAAAAACAAATAAAATTAAAAATTTGAAAAAAAAATAAATTATATGTCTTTTTCCTTTCTCTCATCCTTTTTTTGCCTTCTACTGTTGCCATGTTTCAGCACAATATAATCTGTCTGTTTTTTTCCTTCTCAATGTTTTAAAATGAAACAAGAGTAAAACGAATGCCCAGGTTGGTACTCGAAAAATTATTTGTTTGTAGTTAATATATATATTTATATATATATCATCTCTCCGGTTCATGTTTAATTATGCTTGTTTATTTAATCATCCTATTAATTTAGGTATGTTAGAGCAATTTAAACGTTTTCAAGATATTGTCCACGCCATAACAAAGCAACGCACAGAGTAGCTTACGCAGCAAATTTCATTTGAAAAAATAGAGGACCATCAGAGGGAGTCGAGATATATATTCTCGAAAAAGAAGAAATTTGCATAATTTGTATTAAGTAAAAGTTAAGTTAATAATAAAATAAAATGAAGTTAATAAGTAAAAGAGATTCGTGTCTTCCTTAAGTGAACGTTAAAGTAGTTTAAGTTTGAAAAGAATGGCGTTAAGGAATAATTAATTAAAAAAAATGTGGATAAATTAAATATCTCTTTCTCTTTCTCTCTCTCTGTATATACATATAATATATATATATATAAAAACGCTTCTAGCATAGTTTTTTTTTTTATCCATTTTTCAAAAAAAAAAAAATTTAAAAAAAAAATGTGCATTAATTATGATGTTAAGAATTTTCATTCTGTGAGATAATGTATTTTTGAAAGCTTCACTTGAAAATAAGGTAAGACTCATTTCCTTCCCTTTATTCTAACCTCCTGAGGGTAATGAACTTTCAGAGGTGCAACAGTTCTTTCGTTTTAATATTAATTAGCTGACATTTCTTGAAAATTGGAATTACGAGTTGCTTCCATAAGTAAAGTACACTTTGCAGATTTTTGTAATCTACGATTAAAGTCTAGAAAATTGCAAGAAGGCCTGCATTTTTCAAAAATTACCATTAGAATAAATGCTTGTTTACACACACACACACGTGTGTGTGTGTGTTTTGATTCCTAGATCTTTATAAAATTTTATCTGATAAGAGAGAAACAAAGAGAAACATCTAATTGTGATTGGAAACCAATTCTGTCTGATAACATATATTTCGTGTCTTGTTTCTAGTCTTGATATTTTTCTTTCATATCAAACTTTTTTCAATTTAAAAAAAAAATTCTTTTTCAAATCCTGTATTTTTTTAGAAATATGTGCCAAAAACAGAGCCCTTTTACAGTTCATTGTTTTCTCTTTACTCTCAAAGGATTATCTCACTGTTTTTTTTTCAATGGTGCGTTATTTCCTTTCTGTTATGGTCCTCGTTGGCAGGGAGAGATATAATTATAAAATAATGATCAGTTAAAACTTTAATCAGTTCATTCAAATTTTTGAATTATACATATTCTTAATAAATATAGGGAGGGCTTAAGAAATAATTCTAATAATTATATGTACTTACATTGAAAACTCTAACTAAATGGAGTCAGTAGGATAATAATGGAATTCCAATCAAGAATGCACGCTCTGAATATAAAGTTGTTATATGACCCGCTCTACCTCCTCGTTCCTTTTTATCTTAAATAGTAAGGCTCATTTATATATAAAACGGTTCTTTCACAAGGCAGGACTCTCTAATTAAATATTGTAGTAAAGCAGAGATTCATAAAAGTGAAATAAACCATTACAGTGTCTCGAGAGATGTATTTCATTGTATTTTTATCTTTTGTGAATCTTTTATTTTTATCAAGTGGAATAATTAACAAGACACTTCTTTAACCTCTTCTTAAAATTTGAGTAACCAAAAAGCCACAAATTTAAGACACAAATTTAGCCACAGGAGATGGAGAATAAAGTCAAATATATTCGTTTTTTAGCTTTTATATTCCTATTATTCTAAAAATATTTATTGGTTGTTGTTTAACTCTTAATTGCGTATTAGACTCATTTACACAGAAAGCTTCTCAAGAAATATGAACTGAAATCCTTGCTAATCAGATATCTACCTAATAAAAATTACTACTACTATCAGACTGAAAAATTTCTTTTCTGGCTGATTTCAGCTGTTTACAGCATTGGGTTGTTCAATCTGGATCGTATCTATAAATCGACAAAGAGAGCTTTGTTCAGCAGAAAACTGAAATGCTTCACTCATCCAGAAATGAATTATTTGAGTTGTATCACCCCTACTTAGAATCCGAGAGTTTGACTCAAACATTTCAGTCATGGATTATGAGTCAAGTATGGGTCAGGGTCATCTCACTTTTCGGAGCGTGAAGTAGAAATAATCAGAGTGTTGATTGAAATTCATATCATTTGCTGATAGAGGATGAATTTAGAACTTTGCTTTGTCAAAATGCAACTAACTTTTAAATGACATAAGATGGCAAAAAATTTAAGCAATGAAGAAATTTGCAAGCGACATTTATACTTCTCCTATGTCTTTGGATTCAGTTGTGAAAATTGGAAAATCTCTCCTGTCCTCTATTGATAGCATTGAATGTTATTTATATTATTTATAATATTACTCGAAAGCAAACTCGAAACATTTCCCATTGGATTTCCGAAACTTTTCGGAAGATGATTGTAGGTTTAAGTCAGAAGCAGTAAATGGGTGGATTGGGAAAAGAGAAATATCGTATATTAGTGATTGTGAGAAACTTTTGAAGAGTTACTTTTTATAATATATCATTTCAATTTTGTCGAAACATTACAAAACAGTCAATTTATTAATCATTAATGTTCAATAAATTAATTCAGAATATAATGAATCTAAAAATGTGTGACAACGGTTTATTGGGACGTAGGATTGTGACTTACATAACTTAATTGTGACTTTTATTTGCCTTTTCCAAATTGTATTGCTTCCTTTTTTTTGAAAATAAGTTCTATTTTATTTTGTGTCATTTTTACATGGTATTTGAGTTTCATTAGAATTGTAATAGGCTTTCAACTCGAATTTAATTTGAAATTTTTGTAAAAAAATATAAGTACAGTCATATTTTTAACATCTCTCTAAAATTTTTTAAAATTTACAAATGTGTCAAAATAATAAAATGTATTTTAATAAACCTTCCTTACTGAAATTAGGATCATCATTATTCGACGCTGAATAGATTTCTTTCTGTTTCGGGTTGAAAATTCATCGCTGAAATTTCTTGAGAATAACAACTTTGGCAATCAACGCAATAACGATGAAAAATTGTCTACAAATTTATTGTCACGTATTACTTTTCTGAATGGCTCTCTTTTAATATATTTTTTATTGGTATGTGTTTTTGTTGGACACACGTTTTGATTTTTTTTAGTGCTTCTGACATGAAAAAAGATTGATCAAGACTGAATTACAAGCAGAAATAACAAATAAATAAAAACATCTCTTTGCTGAAAAGAATGGAGGGTTGTAAGGAAAACTTCCCCCCTTTGTGTCTCATATTTCTTTAAAAACTTTAATTAAGGCTTGTGTGTTTATGTGAGGACAAAAATATCCGTGATAGTTAGTGTAATCCTTCGCTTCACGATTACCATTAGAAACGTTCAAACCCCCTTTTTGGAATACATAAAGAATTTTTTAAGGTATAATATCCATTACGCTTCAATTTCATTAATTGTTCTGCATTCAGTATGTTCTAGCGTCTGAATTCTCTTAAACCAGAGGTGGGCAATTGTTTTGAATCAGGGGGGGGGGGGCCCTTAGTTGAAGTGGAGGCTAGGGGAAGGCAGTAACTTTGTAAATGGTTGCATTCATTAGTTAACTTTGCATTTCAGAAAAAGGCATGGATTGAACCGCAAAAATCAATAAATATAAATTAAATAAAATAGTGGCAAATTTATTCAATTTATTTTTTGAGCTAATTTCATATTATCTATAGCTGCAAGTACATTTAATTTTAGAAGTTTAACGAGAATCATTTAACGTACCGTATCACAATTTTCTACAATTGTTTTTGAAATCAGGAGTGAGAATACTTGTTGAGATTTTCATCACAGCCTACAAGTTAATGCTTATTAAAGAGCATTTGTATTTACTCTTATTGATCTTCAAGCAAGGAAAGCTTCACTCACAAATATATGTAGACTCAAATATAGAGAACATTTTTATAGCAAAGTTCTTCATACATGGAAGTTTTTCAGCAGAAAACAATTTGTAAACGTTACCTAATGTCATAGCATCACACATTTCTATCATAATGTGATCTGACTACATGTCAATAAGTTCAAGCTGCAGCTCCTCAGGTGCTGTATCAATATCAGCAAAGATGAGATAAGAGAGCGAATTGAATTTAGGTACAATTTTCGTAAGGTCCTCAAATCTTCTGGTGACCTCGTCCTCCAAACTCTACAGATGATTCCTAATCTTATCAGAAACATTTTTTGACACTTTCTGTTTTCGTAATAAGGAGAAATTATAAAAATTGTTTTCTTCTTTTTGTCTTGCAATCAGAGCTAATTTTGCTTTGAATGATTTTACGCACGGGAAGAAAATCTCAGTTCAAGATGGATTTTTCTGACAACTGGCCTAAAAAGAACCCTTAGTAGGCCGCTATTTTCCCACTCTTGTCCAAAACCATTTCGAGAAAACTTTGTGCTGTCTACTGTGTTACTGATATAAATAGTTAGATTAGAATCAAAATCTTGCGTTCAACAAAAATGGCAGATGGCAAAAATGGTTCCGAACGATTGATTAGACTCTTAAACTGCAAGATTGGTTCATGAACAAAAGTGTCACAGATAATATTGTCTATATCATGTGAAGATGACTTCGTGTATAGGTTTAATAAAAATTCTTTGAAAATACTGTTAATTTTTTTCTATTAGTGTTTATTACATATGGAAAATGTATATTGACCATGCATCCCATAAGTTTGATTGGTGATTCTTTTTGACTGTGATGCTATTGATACGAAACTTAGCTTTCTAATCGATTGCCTGATTGATTAATTGGTTTTGGTAGTGCTGTGCAATTATCTTCATATGTATGGTAATTGAACATTTCCATTTCACTATGGCATACGAAACAATTGTTAAGATAATCTGAATTAGGCTTTTTAGCAGCAGTTCGCACTGTCTTAACTGACCTAGGAAACATAATGATTGTCCCAGTAAAAGCATAATTTTGAAAAGTGATATTGTGGGGGGGGGAGCAAAATTAATATTTAAAAAATTCGAGAACTATCGCTGTAAGGTACGATAAATATCTGCAACGGTCTGTCAGATTTCCTAAAGCAAATGTCGAAGAAGACAAAGCTACATCAAAGAAGTAGAAAGTTGAGATGGATCTTCTCATTTCTGTTATGAATTCTAAATTGTTTCAAATACTGCTTGCGAGAATTAATGACATTTCTTCTCTATATGTGCCCAGTCAAATTTCTACTACGGTGGTCTACTTGATTGTTATGATAAGGAGATATCAAAAATGAATATGATTGCTTGATTGTTTATCATCATCACACTTCGAAATAACACAAGAGATATTAGAGACGGACTTCATCACTTTGAACCATGGTCAAGTGATGAGGACGACCCCTGAGCTAGTACCTTCCCCTTCAAACTTCCATACTAAACCAATGGGAGGTAATGCAACCTCGACAGATTCAACGTGCATCAGTCCCTCCACAGTGTTTCTTAAGTGGCATCAGTGCTCAAACCCTAGGTTCGATGGAAACAATGAAGACCGCTAGTTCGCGACCATGACCAGTAAAACATCATGGCCACTATCAAAGGAGAATGGAATGATCTAAGAGAATAAAAACTCTAAGCAACTGCATTTGAAAAGTGGTGTGAAGGCTGGAATAAGGTGTCATATCTTGGTAGAAATTTCTTTTCTTGAACAGTTATTTTCAAGCACCAGAACTGTATTAATAGGCTTCACGATAACTTCATGAATAATTTATTAGAAGTGGAAAGTTGTATTATATATATATGTATATATATATATCAATATTAATATATATATGAGGGTGGTTTGAAAGGTTTCCGACATTAACGTCAGGAAGGTGCCACTTATAAATAAAAATTAAGAAATGCAGTTGCACATCTTTTGACAGGTACTCACTTAAAATTTTACTCTCATTAATTCAATTTGGACTCGCAATGGTTATATGACAATCGTTTGAGGGAGTCGATGTGATTATTTTTGTGAAATGGAAAAAATCAAGTAACGAGCTGTCATCAAATATTTGCTTTTGATAGGCAATACGTCTAAGCAAATCAAAGATAAATTGGACGCTGAGTACGGAAACTATGCACCATCATTTAGCACAGTGAAATTTGGGCAGCTGAATTTTAACGGGGCCGTATCACCTTGGGAGACGATAAGCGTTTGGGACATCCAAAAACTGCAACCACAGACAATAACATCGCTAAAGTTCATTAAATGGTGCTAAACTACCGATCAAATTAAAATAAGAGAGATAGCAGATGCTATGAATATTTCAAAAGAATGTGTTTGTCACATATTGAATCAAAATGTAGACATGAGAATGCTGTCCGCGCGTTGGGTGGTGTGATTGCTCACGCTATACCAAACGTGTTCCAATGAACATTTCCAACGCTCTGATGGCACAGCTAAAGCGCAATGAATCAAAGTTTGGGTGCCGATTAATTACTGTAGACGAAACTTGGATACACTATTATACGCCCGAAACAAAAATGCAATCAAAACAATGAACTGCGAAGGGGGTATCGGATCCAAAAAAAAAGCAAAAATTGTTTTTTCGGTTTGGAACGTGATGATGACTGTTTTTACGATAGTAATGGAGTTATCATAATCGATTATCTTCAAACAAGAAAAACCATTATAAGAGAATATTATGCATCATTACTTGACAAATTGAAAGTAGAAATTATGGAATAATGGCCACATATACAGACAAAAATTATCTTTCACCAAGACAATGTACAGTCTTACACCTCTGGGCCTCCCATGGAGAAAATTACGGTCTGACCTGCTTGACTACTCTCCTTACGCACCAGATTCTACTGAAGTAATGGACAAATGCATAAAAAGTCTATATTAGAATTCAGGCAGGATTTTGTTTTAGAAACCTGTTTCGAGAATGCAAAATTTCATAGTTTTTTGAGATTTCTTATCGATATATATTTCTTATCGAATTCGATATATATATATATATATATATACTGGTGTGTGTACAAAATTAAGAGAATTTGCATATATTTTGTCGAATTTTATAAAAAGAAATGAACGAAATGTGAAAATACTGCGTCGAAACAGATATGCAAATTTTGTATGTTGAATATGCAAGTTAATGGGGGGGGGAGGAAACTAGTTGAAAAACAGGATTTATAAGCGCGCATGCCAAAATCCACGTTTCGTTCGCTAGCACTTTTTGTCGCATTTTTTGGTGTTTTTTTGCAGCAGTCGCTTAAATTAAAATTCAAACAGTAAAACTGAGTAACCATCAAAGGTTAGATGATGTAATGAGGTAGCGAAATTGTGGGAAGGCTAGAAGCAGTGGGTCAAATCAAGATTTGCAAAGAATTCGATTTAACGCCAAGCGTCATGTACAAGATATGGAAACAGTTTCAAGATTCCGGATGAGTCTAGAGAAAGCCTAGACAAAGTTGTCCAAGAGCCCCGAATGCCATTTGTCTATTATAATGATGCTACAGCTTCTTAGGAGTTGTATGCGGCCACAGGAATCCGAGTTTCAAGAGTGACTGTTTTCCGAAGACTTCATGAGAGAAGGCTGTTTGCAATAAGACCTGTTGTTTGCCTACTGCTCAGTTCTGAGAACAGAACGTACGTTCAAAATGCACAGAGATCATAGAGATTGGAGCATACATCAAACGGGTGACCGTTTTCATCACTGATGAGTTCTGGTTCAGCCTAACCAGTGATTCTCACCGTACTTTCAGATTTAGAGACCCAGGGACCTGCACTCCGATCCGAGAAATCAACCATTACGGCAGCGGAGGCTTGATGATCTGAGTAGGTATCATATTGGATGGTCGCACTCAACTCTATGTGTTTGAAAGAGGCAATGTGACTGCTGAAAGGTATAGGGATGAGGTCTTAGAGCCAATTGTTCGCCTTTTCAGGATAGCAGTTGGTTCTGATTTCCATTTAATGGATGACAACTCGACGCCACATAGAGCTAATCTGTCGACGAACTTCTGGAAAGAGAGGATATTTTCCAGATGGATTGGCCAGCCAGTTCTCCAGACTTCAATCCTATAGAGCCTGTTTGGGAGGCTCTAGCGAGGGCAATTGCTATTCGCAACCCCTCCTCCGAAAACCATCCAAGAATTGAAAACAGAATTGCTGAGCAAGTAAGACCAATTCCCACAGGAACTCATAAACTCCCTTATTTCCAACATAAAATCACGGTGCGAGGCCTGTATATCTGTAAGAGGAGACTATACTCCCTATTAACCTATTTTGTGTTCGATTCTGCAACTGCTTTTTCATATCTTGTGATTCCAATGAGTGTTTCGCATGATCATGCGTGTATATTATAACTTTTGAATGGTTATTTTTTGTATTATATCAACCCTATGTACAAACCAAACTTCATTAAAATCTGTCCAGTAGTTCTAGAGATAATCGATCAAATCGGAAAATTCTCTTAATTTTGAACACCAGTATATATATATTGCAGAAGCCTTAAGAATGAGCGAAGAATTTATTTTTAATTTTTTGAATCTATGTAAAATTTGAAAATAAGTATACTTTATTGATAAGACGAAGTATAAAAATGACTGTAGCGGAAAGACACTAGAACTCTATTCTGAATATCATGGAAGGCTTAGACATCTAACCATATTTTCCTATCTGGATGAAAGCTCTTTTTTCAAAGTATTTCATCAATTAATTCATAAGTTGTTGAAAAGGTACTTTATTCGTGTTATGAACTTTTCCTTTGTTTCTCCCCTACGTCCGAGTAAGAGCCTTGGACGTCTACTTTTTCAGAGAAATCACTGTTATCTTTCATCGGGGATGTGGGAGCCTTCTCGTCAAAAAGCTCTGAAAGAGAGTAGCAAATTAGTGCTTTTTTCAACTTGTGAAAGGCAGTGATTTGTTCGGGACTCTAAAAAAAATTAGTATCACCTTTCAAAAACTCCTGAAGTGCTTGATCCTGATAGCAATAATATTTAATGAAATGGCAGTAATGAACCCAGCTTCTAGGTTACAACGCAGAACTATACTCAACCTTTCAAGATGTTCCCCAACGGTTTCGGAAAACATAACGATGTCGTCTAGGCAACAGAGGCACATTGTCCATTTTAAGTGCCGTAGTAGACGTCGTGTCAATCATTATTTCTAATGTTGCTCGGACATTCCATAGCCAAAAGACATAACTCTAAACTCGTGCACTCCTTTTGAGATGATGAATGATGTCTTTTCTCGTTCAACATCATCTAACTCAATTTGCCAGTAACCGGTTGAAAGGTTTCAGGTCAAGAAAAATGTAGCACCCTTTAAACAATCCAGTATATCTTCTATATGTCGAAGAAATTACACATCTTTTTCAGTGATCTGGTAGCAGTGGTTGTAATCTAGACAGAAGTAGCAACCTCCAACTTTCTAATTAACCAAGAAAACTGGAAATTACCAAAAGCTCTCAGATGACTGAATTATTCCCTTATCTAACATCTTCTCAACTTCTTGTATTATGAGACACTCGGTGCACTCAATAGGTTCCCAGTTGCCTGCATTTATGAGGTAATCTTTCCCTTCAATGGTTTGAAATTTCTATGTTCGTCTAAACTTCTGAAAATTTTGGAATATTCTAAGAACTTCTCTTTTTGCATCGATGTGAGATCAGGAGCTAGCATTTTTGAGAAATAGACTTGCCGGTCACTCTGTTTTGTCTGAAATATAGAGTTAGATTCGGTGAGATTAACTACACTCACACAGTCCTCATCTAACGCCTAGGATTTGCATAAGAACATATTCTTGTGAATAATCTAAGCAACAGCATGACCATTAACACCCATAACTTACCTTTGCAATTACGCTATATTATTATGGTAACCGGTATCATAATTTCCCTTTCTATTGACAACATTTGATTTCCTTGCTCGTCAATATTTTCATTCCCGCTGGAAATGGCAAAGGGAATTTAGGCTACAGAATGAGCAAGTGTAGTGGAATCGTCTATAGCATGTTAGGTCCAGGTTTGAAGATTTGGAGTTTCACTTACAATGTCCTTTAAAATCAGTTCAAATCTCCCGCAGTCTTCTTTCTCGGTAGTAAAATTCTTGGTTATTTTGCTCATTGGCATGTAATACATTTTTATTGTTACATATTACAGTCCATGAGGGTAAACAGTACCATAAAAACCAATGTAAAAATTCTCAAACCATAATCTTTCTTTTGTATTGGGTACAATTTTAATAATATATATTTTAATATTATTATTATAAATTCATGTGAATTAAAATTTTTAATTTCTATTCGACCTACATTTTTACGGCTGTTAAAGTGTTTCATATCAGACCTATGCTGATTAATTCTAATAGTGATAGTGCCAGAAGTCTGCCCAACATAACCAAAACGGCACATACCACAGGTCAGCATATATACACAATTAAAGGTTTTACAAAATAAAAAATTTGAATCCTTATCATACTGCTCTTCAGCCATCATAACGCAAGTCTTGCATCTCTTAACAAAGCACTTTCTAAACTTCAAGGTTAAATAATCAGAATCCCGAGAACTTTGGGATTTAGGTATGTCATTTGAAATTAAATCGTTTTGGTGAAAATCCTTATTATGCAAATAGAGTGATCTCCTACCTGATGTGTAAGCAGAACAGATAAATTCAGATTCCAAAAAAATCGGGTTTTATATTTCCTATTATAAACCAAATGAGATCCTAGTGATGCTGAGAATTTTTATAAAAATTGTAGAGTAACGTTTTTTGTATTTTTTTTAAAAATGTATAGTTTTTTGTATGCTGAATCTAAACGTTTGTGACCACAACAACGACTCTCTTCATTCATATTCAAAATATTATTAAAAATTGCACATCAAACATTTAGATAAAAAAAGCAAAAATTGGTAACTTTTTAACGATGAAGCAAATAACATTATACTGCATCACCGAGCTTTGACAAACAATTCAAATTGCCGTTATAGTTAAACTATCAAAAATTTCCATTTTCATAAAATATAATTTTCAAAATCACAAATCTTTCACCAATTCCCACGGATCTCATATAAAAAATCATTCTAATCTGTTATAGTCAATTTAAAATCATTTAATCAGTGAGTCAAAAGCTCGTATCATTAAGCTGTTTCATGAAAAAGATTAGTTATTTTCTAGTGAAGATCGAGGCCTTAAAAATAACTAAATGCCTGAGCAATGTTACAAATGCCAGGAGTTTTATCATCACAGTCGCTTCTGAAACCGCACTCTGAAATGCCTTAAATGTGCGGGTAGCCACCTTACTAGAATGCAAGAATTACAATTTGAATAGAATTTCAACTTACTAGAATTTCAATTTGCAAGAAATCCTTGCAAACTCCAGCTAAGTGTGCTCTTTGGGGGGAAGGGCACTCCGCCGTCTTCTCTGGATGTTCTAAAAATCCAATTAATACTAAACTAGAAAAACCACTAACTGTTAATGTTTGGGAGGAAAGGAAGAAACAACAACAAGCCAAAATGGCTCTTCAAACGCAATACACTGCTCAGCAGATTACAAAACAACACAATAACACAAAAAATCCTACTCTTGTTGAAACCACGTCACAATTATTAAAGCAAATGGGCACCATGTTCCAAATTTTCCATAGCCAACTGACTAACCTCAAATAATGTCTAATACACAAAATTTTGGTGCCCCTACACTTCGCGTTTTTAGCTGGAATGCAAATGGACTCAAAAGACAATTAGACGAATTAAAAAATTCAATAGCCAAACATGATCCTGATATCATAGGTATTCAAGAAACTCATATTCGTCCCTCTGACACAGCTAAAATTCTAAACAGAATTTGTCACAGAAGGGACTGTCTTAACCATTGGAGAAGAGGCACTGCTATTTTTGTCAAAAATACAATTTAAGCATATTGCTTTAATTTTTAACACCCAAACTTTTGAGAATACTACCATAAATATTTGTCTGCAAAATAATTTGTTCATCACTACCTCTATCAATTACAGACCTCCCTATGGTACCATCAACACTGTTGACTTAGATGCCATCCTAGATTCATCAAAATCGTAAAGTTATTCTTTTTTTTTTCTTTAATGCTAAATACCCCTGCTGGTATCCTGGCAGAGCAAACGGAAACGGTTCTGCCATTTGCAATTGGGCCGCTGCCTCTGCACTCGATATTATAGCTCCTGATCATCCTACAAACTTCCCTCACAATTCCATTCTTGATTTTGCAATCGCAAAAATTCTAGCTCTCTCAGAAATTTCTTCTGTAAACGAACTGAGCAGTGACCATAACCCTTTAATTACTGACCTCTTACTCAATAATATTCTTCCCCCTGAGTCAAGAACTCACAAAATTACCAATTGGCTTGAATTCCAAGAGGTTAAATATCAAACCATGCTTGGAAATAAAATTGACGAAGCAATAACTAACTCTTTTGTTACTCAAGCAATTAATTTCTAATCTGTAACAAGAGTTATTAATACTCCCCACTTTAGGCTCCCTCAAAATAGTAGAAACTTCATGAAAACTAAAAATATGTTTGGGAAACTTTGGCATCAAACTCGATACCCCCTCCCCTATAAAAGAGAAATAAAATACTCTTATCAGGCAAATACGAAATTTAACTTAGGAACCTAAAAATTGGAGCTGGAAAATCTGCTTGAAAATCTTAACCCAGAAGATAATTCCTTGTTAAATTTGAACAGAATTATCACTAGAAAAGCCTTCAATATTCTGCCCCTCAGTGGCCCGAGTGGAATGGATAATTCAGATTTTGAAAAAACTGAAGTTTTCAAAGAAACTTTGGAAGCTACCTTCCAAGAAAATGCTCATCCTTTTTCGGTCGACAAAATTGAGGAAGTGGAAAGAGTTGTTTCTGAACTCGTTGATAATAATCACACTCTTTCTAACCCCCCTTGGCCACCCTAAATGAAATTAACCAAATTATTAGAAAACTAGTCAATAAAAAAGCCCCTGGCCCAGATTCGATTCTAAATTATTGCTCTAAAATATATTCCTGATAAAGCAATCCAAATAAATAAATAATTGCCTTATGTTAAATTATTTCCTTAATGTTAAGAAATAAGCAAATATTATTATGATTCCCAAACCAAGGCAAGATCACAAATTTACTGAAAATTATGGACCCATTAGTTTATTAAGTACTACTGCTAAGATTTACGAGATAATTATCTTAAAGAGGATTAAAAATTGCAGTAATGAAATTAATTGTATCTCCTCGGAGTAGTGTGGATTCCGTGAGGGTCATTCCATTATTCATTAACTAATTAGAGTCACCAACATCAGGAATGAACACAAAATTTTCACACACAAATTTTACTCTATTTTTATTTTCCTGGATGTTAAGCGAGCATTCGATAGGGTGTAACATGATGGTCTGATTTACAAAATGGTAAATTTCAAATTTCCTGCATACCTCATTAGAATTATTAACAGTTTTTTACAGAACAGTTAATTTCAGGTCAAAATTAAAGATAGTCCCTCAAATATTGGTACTATGGCTTCGGGATGTCCTCAGGGCAATGGTTTAAGCTCGTTTTTGTACAATATCTTCATGTCAGACTTTAGACACCATGCCACAGTCAGAGTTTGTCTCTTTGCAGATGACTCCACTGTGCTCGCACAGGGTGCCAATCTCAAATACACAATTAAAGCTCTCCAAAACTATCTAGACACTCTTGAACTTTGGTTTACGGACTGGAGGATTGCAATTAATGTGGACAAAACACAAGCCATCATTTTCAAAAAATTTGGGAAATTAGATCCAGTTCTGAATTTAGAACTTTTCGAAGATGAGATAAACTGGGTTTCGGTGGTGTATTATCTGAGACTTGGTTCGGATTCTAGGTTAACTTACAGACAGCATATTAAAAATTTATCAGATAAATTTTGAAATTAAATCCATTTATGCATTTCCTTAATTGGCAGACAATCTCCTCTTTCATTAAAAAACAAAGTGCTGCTTTATAAACAGGTTTTTCGCCTAGTTGTAACTTACGCCACCCCAAACCACAGGAAAAAAATTCAAATTATGCAAAATAAGATTCTCAGGATCATGACCAATTCTCCCTGGTACATTAGGAACACAGTAATTCACAATAATCTATGAATTTAGAGAGTCCATGGAAACATACATCACCAAACTCTCGCGAAATTTATTCACTACTATTTTAAATCATGAAAACGAAATTATTAATGCCCAAACTCTATTCACAGATTCCCATTCATAATTTAATTTTGATTACAAAACCACTAAATGGTCTCTTCCTCTAAAACCCCAATAATAAAAATTCAATAAATAAATAGATAAATAAAATGTAAGGGAAAAGTTTAAATAAAAAATGTAAAAAATAAAAAACCTTATTAATACACAGCGTTGTTACAGAAATTTCACTGCTACTCTTTTGCTTTTTTTTTCACAGCTTTCTTTTTTTCCTTTCATCGTTTTTCTGAATACGACATTTCGCAGAGGGTTACTATATAAATGTCTCTTCTGTCATTAATTTCTCCTATAAACTGAGCATAAGCGATGACTCGCTGTCGCTCTTCAATATCTTATGTATGTATAAATCGGAAATAGATTTTCATCTCCTTGTTTTCCTGGTTTGCACATCTATTATCTTCATTTATAATCACACACACAATTTATGTTAATTTTTAAGTCTAATCTTTTATTGATCTAGTTAAAGTTCTAAATACTAATTTCCGTTTTTAGATAATAGAGTTCGTTCTCGAGTTGAAATTTCATTCCGTAGTCTCTTTATTTAACTTTCATTCTACCCTACAATATATATTTAAAGAGAATGCGGAGGTTGAGACGAGAGTGAAGCACTTCTGTACAATTTTGACTAAACAACGGTAATGCGTTTTTAGTAAACAGACGAAATCACTCATTTGGATTGAATAAATCTGAAACTGAATAATACTGAAGAAAAAAAACTTTTTAAATAATTATACTGAATCAAAATAAATATAGCTTTTACTTCAAAATGTGTTGAAAATTGCAAGTATTGAAAGCTCTCTCACACACACATGAGGAGCTTATTTTACTCTCATTTGGCAGTCAATACTTAAAATTAATAATAATAATCAAAATAAATTAAGATTCTTAAATTTTAAATTAAATTTATTATATGTTCCACACACAATAACACCCCCCATATATATGTGTGAGTGTGATATTACGAATCACACACACATTGAAAGGACATAAGTAAATAATGTTACATGTCTTTTTTGGGCAATCGCTTGTTTCGAAAATTGATTATTTAATAATGTAACACACTTGAAAGCAATAATGTTTAAGATATACTTTATTCGAAATATATCTTTCATTAGCTGTTTTAGCTTTTATTTATTTATATTTTTTTATGGGGGGGAGGTGGTTAGCTATTCCTTGTTAGAGGTTTAGGAAGCATGTTTTAAAAAAAAACACTTCTTTGATGACATATCAGGCCATGAATCTTTTAACTCTAAGGTATGTAGGAGGGGGTGTAGTGAGCTTGTAATCGAGGAGGGGGTGCAGCATGTGCGGGATGGATGGATTTTTTTATTAATGTCGAACTTAGAAGCAACAAGAGGGCTATTAGCGATAGACCATCATTTTGAGCCTAGGTCAAGTGAGGAGTTACACCTGAGATGTCACCTCCTTCTCAAACTTCCACACCATCTGGATGACTTAAAGTCTCGACAGATATAACGTACATCGTCCCTGTTATACAGTGGGTCTTTACTGGCATCAAGACTCGAACCCATGACAAAACGGAAACAATGTCACCCATGAGCTCACGACCATAACTACTCAGGTATTGAGGCCGCAACTTGTTTCGAAAAGTTGACTCATATAAAAAAGATGTTTCTCAGTTTGTTGAAATTTCGGATTTCTTAATTACAGTTACACAAGCAATATATATTCAAAATTCTACAATTTCTCTGGAATTATATTCTACAATTTCTATTTCAAAAGATATTTTTCGAGAGGTACCAAATCAGTACATATATCTTAATAGTTTCCCTTCTAGTGAAACGTTAGTGAAAGAAAATAAATCGAAATCGCATTATTTGCTCTTCAGGTCAAAGTTTTTAATTAGATGTGTTATATAATTAGGATGGACGAATTCTGTCTAATCCTTAAGGAGTCCCTTTTGCATTGCGCACTTATGAAGTCGATTGATAAAAGAGAAATTTTCAAAATGAAAATATGTGTTTCAAAAGAATTTTCGATATTTGGACATGAAAGTGCATTAATTGACCTTGAAAGGTGATTGAACATTGCCGCTACATATATTTTACGCTTCTAAATGGCCTCTTAATAGCGGCGCCTGGAGGAAATCCTCCTTGTTGACACTTGGTGGACCGCACCCATATGTGAAGGTTGCTCACTGCTTATTCTGATTTCGGTTGGATGGATCTTTCTCTTGAAATACGTTGGATCAGTCTATAGATATCAAATGATATCAGGAAGTCCATGCTGGCCTGGGAAGGCGGACTTAATAACAGAAAGAAAAAAGATTAATAAATTTTGGTTTTGGACATTCGCTTCATCTTGTGAACTTTGGCTCAGTTAATTGTTAACAGGCAGAGATTTTCATATTAATTTATATTTTCTAGATTCGAGAATCCTTACATTGCAATCCTTATAGATCATTAAATTACCAGATAATTATGGTGCTAAGTAAAAAAAAAAAAAAAAAAAAAGCTCGATTAATTCAACTTTTCTGGAGTTTTTTCATCATCAATAGTCATCTTTTAAAAAGAATAATAATTAGAAATAAAATATTTTGCTAATTGTATAATTCTAATTTGACAACCGTTTTTTTAAAAATAAGGCCGTGGTAGCCTAGGGGTCATGGTCGCGAATCCGCGGCCGGTGGTTTTCATTAAGAAGTGGGTTCGAGCCTTGATGCCACAAAAGACCACCCGTATAGCTGGGGTCAATGCACGTAAAATCTATAAAAATTCGAAATCCTCCCGTTGGCGTGGTGTGGAAGTTAGGAGAGGGAGTCATCAGCTCAGGTGTCGTCGTCGTCACTTGACCGAGGCTCAAAATTACGAGGTCCGTCACCAATAGCCCTCGTATTGCCTTTAGTAGGACGTTAATAAAACCAATCGATCATCAGTCATTTTTTATGTGCGGGTTACAAACTGTTTGGAATGCCAAGATTGTTGATAATTATATATTTGGCATAAAAACTTATGATCCAACCTGATAATAGTACCAACAAATTGTTACATAAAAATAGAATACGAGTGATTTTTTGCGGTTAAAAATTACGAGGTCCGTCGTCATTTCTGAATTTTTCAATATTCCTTTCTGCGTGTTTCTGTGTGGCTTCCTTTCTTGCCGGAAGTCTGTTTGCTGGCGTGATACATTGTGTCATCATATCAGCATCCGGTATTACCTGGAGATCGTGACGTCAATGGGGTGCAGATTGATATGTATTCCAGAAAAAGAAAGAAAGAATATAAAAATAAAAGAATTGGTAGTATTAGAACAAAGATGTCAAAAAGAACGAGTTAAAACTATAATGTATCTATAAACAAATTGCTTGATTGTGTTTTCTTTTAATTTTTGGGATTTGTTTTATTTTTTGTTTTTTGCTCTAACACACAGTTTTTTGTTACCCTACAGTAATTTTTTTTCCCTTTTGCCAATAAATAATGAGTGCGGGAGTGATTGTCTCCCGGGTTGAAATCTCTAAACCCTTTGGGTGAGCTCGGTCCGCCTGGGCATTCTGTCAATAGCCCTCTTGTTGCTTCTAGTGTAACGTGAAGAAAACCAACCAATCAATCTTAAGAAATAAAACTAATTTTAAATAAAAGTTAATTACAAGTACTTTACTATATGACCTGAATACTATCTGATAAGAAACTGATGCTAAGAAATAAATAGATTTGCGCATGGATGGTTCTTTCAAATATTTTTAAAATTTGTATCTATTCATTTCAATGTGAGTGTGTTCACACAAATTCAATCTCTCTATCAAGTTTAAATTTCAACTGTTCAGCTGATGGGATCTAATAATAAATTTTTGAGGAACTTATGCGTGAATAATTTTACTTTTCATTTAAGATTATCAGCAATGTAACAGAAGCGATTCAAAAATTGAATACATTCAAAGAAACAAAAATAAACAATATGTTTTAACAAAAGAAATTTCGGAGGATTTTGAAAATACGAGGTATGATCCAAAAGTTCGTACTCAAGATGTAAAAGCCCTTACCCTGAATAGTTCACAGCATTGAAACACACCCACCTTCAAAGTAGTCACCTTGAGTGACAATACACTTCTGCCAGCGATCGTATATCTTCAAAAAACACTGTTGGAAGTCATTTTTCGCAACCACCAGTGCAACATCACCAGTGCCTCCCGTATAGAACTGATAAAGCTACTTTCACCTCATCTGATGACACAAAGCAGCATCCTAATAAATATTTTTCATTGATGAGAACAGGTGAAAGTCACACGAGGCTAAGTCCGGTGAATAGGGGGATATAGAAGTCCATTAGTGCCAGTTTTGGCGAGGAACTATTTTACCAATTAGGATCGATGTGCTGGTGCGTTGTAATGCTTCGCCACTCTGCCAGAACCGAAGCCATTTACGACGAATGGATTCCCTCAAACTACGTAAAATGCATAAACAATGTTCCTTATTAACTGTTCGGTCTTCGGAAATAAATTCTGAAATCACAATTTCTTGAGAATCAAAAAATATCTCCATCATTACTTTCTCTTTGCTCCGATGCTTCCGGAATTTTTTCGATCGCGGTGATTCGGGTGACCTCCATGTTGACGCTTGGATTAGATGTTAAACAAATAATACTACATTCCGTCACTTGTAATGATGTGGTTCCAAAAATTTAGGTCATTATCGGCTTTGTTGATTATATCACCCCATAGTGTCATTCGTTCCTCCCTTTGTTTAGTTCAACCATCGAGGAACAATGTGCTGGGAAACTTGATGCATGTTGAGATCTTCCCTTAGAATGCGCTGGCAACTTGTCTTCGAGAAGAATGTAGTTAACCTCAACGATTTGTGCAAGTGTTTGGGGACAATCCTTTTGAACACATTCAGACACCAACACAACTTTTTCCGCATTCAATGAAGTCGAAGGTCGTTCAAAGCGTTCATCGTCTTCGATGGATTCTCAGCCCTCTTTAAAACGCCGATACCATTCGTAAACCTTGAATCTCATCTTGGTAGATGTACCGTACACCTTTCTCAGCTTTTCCAAATTCTCCATTTGTGTTTTATCAAAGCGTTGACAGAATTTAATGTTGCAGCGCTGTTAAAAAAAAGCCATCCTTCTTACGTTGCGTAGCAAAGGTAACTAACTTCGGAAGTTAAAGGCTGTACGCGCGGTTCAGTCACATGACATGGACTAAATCAATTTGAGCAGGTAGGGAAGGGTTGGGAGAATCCATTTCAAGTGGTTTAAGTTTAGGTATTTGCTTTCGTTGCCAGGAATGGTCACAGTCTCCAAATTTTTGGATAGTACCTCGTATAACATCTCGTATAACAAAAATAAAGTTTTCAAAAAACACTAATGCAGCGAGAAGTGGCAAACAATACGATCAATAGTATCAAGGTGGAAGAACAACAACAAAAAAACTACAAGAGTCTAAAATCAAAATTTTAAGAATATAAATTTGCAATTGCTGTGGTACGACCATTGATTTGAATTTGTTTACGTCCAACTGAATAAGCAATTGCAAAAGCGTTATGCTTCAAATAATAATAAGAGGCACAATGTCGGTTTTCAGATGAGTCTCGGTTCTGCGTGAAGTATTCTTATGGCCTTATATGTGTCCGGAGGCTGCAAGGAGACCGCTCATCACCTTCTTGCACTCTATATCGGAATAGGAGCCTTGCTACTTGTATGATGGTTTGGAAAGCCATTGGGTAGACGATAAGCACATCTCTAGTTTGGATCGACGGTGATTTGAACGCAGATCAATACATTTCTGATATCTTACGTCCAGTGGCTGTGCCCTATCTTCGAGGCCTTCCAAACACCATCTTCTAACAAGATAGTGTAAACAACATGTTGCACGTCGTGTTCTGACCTTCCTCGATACAAAGAGTACTCGATTGTTTCCTTGGTCTTCCCAGTCTCCAAATCTGTCACCCATTGAAAACATCCAGTCATCGGTTGCTGAAAAACTGATCCACCACCTCTCTCCAGCTGATAAGCTCTTCCATTTAAGTCCAGTTCGATTTCCTGCCTATCCGGGCAAGGGTCGTTTTTAGCAGCAAGTGGTAGCAGCTGTTTCTACTCATTTCTACTACCCTTCTAAACTCCCGAACTGCTTACAAGTTTAATCATTTTGTTTTCGTGCCATACTGTTTGTGTACAATAAATATCTTTATTGTATTTTCTTTCCTTCAAGGTTTTGCAATTTTAATTGCCTGCAGTGTGCATTCTGCTACAAATACATTTTGTCAGATTTTAAGATATACGACTCAAATTATCGTTGATGTAGTCAAATTACTGATGTTGTTTTCCCTTATGATGAACAGTCTCATAATTAACTGATTGTAGAATTAATATCCATCTTAAAAGTCTTGGGTTATTACTTGGATTATCCATCTTAAAAGTCTTAGATTATTACCAGTGTTGTTTTGCAACCGTACCAACCGATTATGGTCAGTTTGTATGAAGAATTTTGGTGTCCTTCTAGATTGCACTTCAACTTGTTCATTTAAGCAATGATGGCCGTACATTCTCTTTCTATAGTCTGTATTTCTGTACTGCAGGCGAAATTTTTTGCAAAGGAGCGTGATGGGATGTTCTTCATTTTCAGTAACGTGAAGCAGTGCAACACCGATTTCCAGGTTTGAGGCATTACGCTAGATTACGAATGGTTTGTTGAAGTCAGAACTAAATAAAACTGGATTTTAAGATAGTTTTTCTTTGATATTCTCAAATTCATTTTGGCATGAGTTATTTCAGTTAACGACTGATTTACGTTTTCTGCTCTTAAGTAAGTTGGTTAATGTGGATGCTATTTCTGAAAATATATCTGCGATAATAGCCAGCTAATCCCAAAAAAAGCTTTTTGCTTTTTTGGGATTGAAAAAAAAAAGCTGACTTGAGTTTTGGTAGTAGGTGTCGAGAAATATTGTATGACTTTGACTTTAAATTCACCAGGTGTTCGTAGACCTTAGCCATCCAAATGTCTAAGATACTTCACATAAGCTCGAGCAAATTGACACTTATAAGGTTTTATGTGTAACATTGCAGAACTAAGCTTGGCAAAACCTTTTTCCAAATGTTTTTAATGATAATCCCAAGAATGAGATAAAACGGTGACATCATCTTAATAAAGCACAGCTAATTCTTCACAGTTTTTTTTTAATAAAGTTACCATGAGTCTGCTGAAATCATATGGGACATTCTTCAAACTAAAAGGAAGACGTAATGTTCTGAACGTGCCAAAGATTGTTCCAAAATCTGCGCACTTTTGGTCATTTATACTTAAAAGTATGTGTCAGTATCCTTTTTTCAGGTTCAAATCTGTAATATAATTAGCAGCAAATACATTTTTCTATAGATTCTTCTATATCAGGCAGAATAAAAAATGTGTTCTGATGACTTTATTCAAACATTGAAAATCAATATAAGGTCATGCTTCCTTACCTGGAGTTTCCACCAATATCAGTGTAGAAGTAAAATCAGATTCTCCTGTTTCAATTACGTTTAGAATCAGCATACATGTTTCCTTCAGTTCTTATGATTTCAGATTGTCGCGGTGAAAGTATATATGGTTTAGTACGGAGCTATTACAGGAACTAAATATCTTTTTTCAAATTCTCTCCTTTCGGCCATGATATCATACCGCACTTTTTGTTTATTTTAAGCTTCTTGCATGTTTTGTATTGAAAGTTCTTGGTAATGTTTCATTCTTTTGATTAGTTCAAAAGCATACGAGATTAAAGTATTTTTTTCAACGCTTTTCTCTGTCAAGTTCTCATATAATAAAATCATTGGGGTCCTTAAGTTTCGACCATGAACTAGTTTCGCTAGACTAAAACTTGTACTATCGTGCATAACTGCCCTCAGCGCAAACACTGCATGAGGTAAAATTTTCTCCCAGACTTTTCCAGGAACTAAACAAAGCACTCGAAATATTCGCTTCAAAGTTCTGTGCATCCTATCAACAGGATTGCTGTGGGGATATCTAACTAAGCTTCTCACTACTCGAACTCCAAACTCCTCAAAAAATTCTGTCGTAAGTACACTCATGAAGGACGTTCCTTTGTCGGTTTGCATTTCTCTAGGAAAACCATATTGACTGAAAATTTGTAGCAATGCATCGACGATGGTTGTAAAAGTCAAACTTAGCGAGTGAATTCCATAAAAAAAATTTGGAGGAAAATATTACAGTTTGAATGTATTTGTTTCCTGAAATGCTGACAGACGAAGGTCCACAAGCCTGCACACTTAATCTGGTAAAGATTTCTGAAATAACAGGAACAATTTTTAACACCCCTTTTTTCTTATCTCGAGGTTTTCCAACTCGTTGACAGTAATCACAAGTTCTGGCAAATATTTTTACGTCATTGTAGCAATTAGGCCAAAAGAGATCTGAAATAAGGCATCTTTAGTTTTTCCAAAACCTAAATAGACTGCAGCACCTTCATGAAAAGATGTCTTCATAGTTGTTTACGAAACGTTTCTGGAACAACTAATAGTTTCCTTTCAATGCCATTGTCTTATTTCTTAAAAAATAGCGTATTTGTTTCTAAAACATATTTTCTCCTTTTAGAAGTTTCCCTTTTTGCTTCTGAGATAAGTGGTTTTACTTCTGCAATTTTATGTTATTTAGGCGCAAATTATTTTCGACAGGTGTGTGAGATTTTGCACTGAGAGTTCACTTACCACAAGTGGAATCTTTATTCACGTTTTCTTTTTCATCTTCGAATAGATTATCATTCATTTCTTCCTCAATTCGTTTTATGGATACGCTTTGATTAATGTTCTTCATTTCAAAATCCTTCCTCTAAGCTCTAGTTTGCACGACATTTGACATATGTACCTGCACATATTGGTTCGTTTGACAATATTCGTACAAAGCAGCAGTCTTGTTTCCTAACAGATATCTTCCTTGATCTAAGGAATCTCTTAGAATAACTGCCTTCGTTATTATATGTCCCTTTCACATTCTAACGTAACTTCTAAAAGAGGAAAACATACTAATGTCTCTTCTCATGGCTTTCTTAATCACACCTTTTCATTTGTATTCATGTGAAATTTCACTTTCTTGTTGCAGATCAAATCAAGAGTTTCACCAGTGTCTCGTAAAATTTTCATTTCTATTCCGTTTACTTTGACAATACTAGTATAATGTGCCATTAGTTCATTAAAGCTTTATTAGTCACGGCTTGTGAAAAAAATTCTGGAGACTTCTTCAGTTTTTCGCACTGAGGGTCTAAAATGATTGATGGATCCACATTCATAGCAACTTGGGTTTTTTGCTTCTCTCAAATTCTCTGTCTCAATGTTTGTCGGAAGATGTTTCGTGTTTTACTAGAAAATTTGTCTTGAAATCTTTGGTATTCTTTTTAATCTTAAAGTTATGGTGGTTCTCATTTTCGCCTCGAAAATTAGCAAAGTTTATTTGGGGCGAATCTTTCTTTTTAAGCTTTGTCTGATACTCTCATAATCGCGTGTCTAATTTTTTAGCCAGATCGAAAGGAGCTGTACATTTAAGCCAATTGTCCAGATAATATTCTCAAACATCAGGAGGGACTCGAAATTTCAGCTGCTCAGTCACCATCAGATCTTTGAGTGGTTAGAAGGCTTCAATTTTCAGCTCTGTAATCCATTCGGTAAAATAACTATAAAGTTTTTGAGCATAATCTCTCCAAGATTAATCAGGTGTCTTATAATGTCTATAAAAACATCGTTTTAATTTCTCGCTGTTCAACTTACATATTTTCAGGATAAGACTTGTAACAAAATTGTAGTCATTAGCATTATTGGGCGTCTCTCTGTCTATCATATTTCATAATTCTGGTGGCAAGACAGCCAACAGGTAGGCTACCCAGTCCTTATTTCGAACCTAAGCTATTTCTGTTCTTCTCTCAAGTTGATCAAAATGATCCCATTTCATCACGCTTTTCCTCGTACTTAGAAAAATTTGAAAATATTAACACAGGAAGTTTATTTCTTGGAATGTTTAATTATATTTATTCCTCTTTAAAAAAAATAAATAAAAGTAGTACATCCTTTAAAATATTTGTCTATTTTACTTTGCGTAAGTCTTTAAATACTTGAAAAGAAGACAAATACACCACAATAATCTGTACCATATTAAATTCAGTAAATTCCCTATTTTTTCTCTAAGAAATATGTATTAAACAACATTAAAGAAAATAAATCAAGAATAAATTAGTTTCAATAAAATATAAAAGCAATAGAAAATAACAAACTGCTCACTTTGTAATTATTTAATCATTAGAGTATAAATTAATAAATATAGTGTATAATTTTCAATTTTCATGCAGGTTCAGTGTATGTGATTGATGTTAACTCACTAAATATCAAATGAAAACAAAGATACTCAACAAATAAATCCAAATTGAAATAAATTAAAACAAAGCTATGAATTTATGTCTTCAAAAACGCGATATCATAAATCTTTCAATAATAATTACACAAGATCTCTTAATAAAAATGCAAGATCCATTATAAATATATTTTTTAATTCAAGATTATTTATTATCCTATGAGTAAATACAATGATATATTCCTTTAATTGAAAAAAGTAATCTACTTATTCATCAAACGAAAAATTAAGTTTTTCTTCCAATTAGTAATACTATACTTTTACATTGATAAAACACTTCCCCTCTCAAACCTGATAAATTACTCATTAATATCATCAAAATCATAAAAAGTACTCCTTTCTGAAAACTAAAAATCTCGAGGTTGAATTCTAGTATGACAAAAGCAGTAATGATACTTCTATGTTAACAGAAATTCGTACACACATTTTTCTCACTCATTTACTTCAAGATTCTTAACATTTACAACAATACTTCGAAATTCTTAATATTTACAATACAGATTTCTTTATACATCCAAACATTATATTTCATTCTTATGTCTAAAAATTTATTTTAAAATCAAATTACAATGACTGCAGCTGAAACAACAGTATATAATTAGTTTCGTTTTAAATCAGAATACATCAACTTAAACAAAACAAAAAAACTAAGCAAAAATTTTATATCTTCAATATAACAAGGCAAGGTAATACAAAATTGTTTTCTTTTTCTAATTAACTTATTATTTTCCTTTTAAGCCAATTTTACCAACTAACAAAATTTTCAGGGATACCTGTAACCTTTTAATAATTAAAACCAACATTTAATTAAGTAAGTGAATTAAGAATTATTCCAATATTCAACATTTTTCTCAGATTTTAATACAAAAATTGAGATTAAATTTAGAATAGATAAAAAGGCACTCTCAGATAGAAACGAGTGCTTACCCCTTTTCGTTGATTAAAAATAATGTCCAAAGTACGGTTATTTCATCGTGACACTGGCTGCCCCCGAAAACACTTTTTGAGGGGATGTACCAAATAAGAATCAGGTTAACCGAGCAGTTGTCATTTATTTATTTTTTTACAAAACACCACATCACAATAAATATAAAATATACAGATAGATTCTAGAACAAAACTGCATAATCTTCAGTTTTAACACACCACTCGTAGACGTATCGAGATTCGTCTCTCCGTCGTCTCTCTCTCTTCTATAAAAAAAAAAAAAAACTGTTGGATTTTTTTTATTTCAAGCCAGCCAATTCTTGATGATTTATCACTGCTAGTGGCGAGTTTATCATTGACTTCTCTTCAGTGGTAATGTTGCATCAATATACCTATTTTTGCACTAAAAGGAGCTGCTACCTCTCTGAATATTAATCCTGTAAAAGCTTTGATTGGCGGTAAAAACAGCGTGACTGCAATCATGGGAAAATGGGGGAGAGGAACCTTACATATTACAGACGGTAATAGAATTAAAAAGATAAAATGTATTGCATTTTCTTCATATATGAGGCTTAACTTAATTTGTTGTGTGATTATTTATATAGCCAATGGGTCGATAAGAAAATTATGCTTTAAAAAGATAATTAGTAATCATTTACTGTAAATTGAATGGGAAAAGTGTATATTATGCAAAATTTGTATACTGAAATTAAACATACTTAATTGAATATTGAACAAGTTCTTCAAATATTCAGACAATGTAAACATTCCATTGCTCAAAAATAGGAACAAAATGGAATAATACGAGCAAATTGTGAGAATGGAATAGGGAATTTAAATGGTAAAGTGTAGAATTGTAAGCCTGGTAAAATGACGATGTCTACAAGACGTTCTTTGAAACATAATTGTTCCATGACGTCAACGAAGTATTTACAGCGCATACATTCTGACGCTAGGGGAATCAACTAATCAGGAAGAAAAATCATTATTTTCTTTCAGACTTTGTACATATAATACTTTAGAATACAATAGTGATATGTTGGGGTATTTTAAAAACATATGTAACTAGCGCGAATAGAAAGAGAAAAACGGGACGTACATTGACACATTACAGGTGCGTAAACGTCACTTTTTAAAGTAATTTTTTTTTCACTGGCAATATTTACACTTATGTCTTACAACATTTTTAATTTTAAGAGTTTATATATAGTACAAGTAGTCTTTTAATTACAAATAAGAAATAATCTATAGCTAAAAATTTATGAAAACGTATAAATTTAATCATTTATGCATAGCCCCATTTTTTTTTTACATAAGCAATTTTACAATAAATTAAGTTTTTTATCGATCTCAGACAAGCTAAAAACCTACATGTTACTCAGAATATGTTTATGTTTATTCATATTTTAGAATTAATATCATAATTGCATCTAAATATAATTGATGCGTTTATGCACCTTTGGTCAAAAGCAAGTATCATTCTAAATTGCAACTTTATACGAGTCTAAAACCAAGAAATATAAATATCAGCATATATATATTCAATATTTTAAAATACTGTCTTCCACGGGGTAAATTCCTCAAATACAACATTAAAATCTACGTGACTTTTTTGTTGGTTTTGGCGAAAGGTGCGAGTACGCAATTTTTTTTTTTTTTTTTTTTTTTTTTTTTTGTGAGAGTGTACTTAATAAGTTTTAGTTATTGTATTTTAAATGTATTTAGTAAAGCTTTTTGGGAGAATTACGAAGATTTATTAATTAGGCTAGTAATGATTTAAAACGGGTTCGTATTATGACAAGGATCTAGAGTTTTGCTCAACCAAATTTTAGAATTTTTTGAACTAGCAAGGAATGAAAATTAAATCTATCCATCTCAGCAAACAGAACAAAATGATGCTGAAAAACGTTTTAAGAGCGTTGGTGTGGAGGTTATTAAGAGTTTGGTTGCAGGATATATATAGTGGGTTGCGATTCAGATACTGAACATAAGTTTTGTATGCATTTATTCACTTAAGAAACAGATGCACACAAAGCAAACTGACGGATTATATTCCAATGAAATTTGGAATGGTCTTAAGTATATTTCAGAGCATTCGAATATCTAGAATCTCTAGCAATATATGTCCATGTTCCTAAACTTAAAAGATAAAATTAGAATCAAACATGGCATTTTCATAGCATACACTATGAGAACAAAAGGTTACATAATATAGGTACTGAAAGAGAAACAAATAATTGAAATGAAACTTTGTCAATAATTGAAAATACAGTCAGAGTCAAAAGAGAACATACATTAACTTTTTACAAATTGTAACTTATAAGGAAAAGCACGTTAAATAACAAACCTAAAGTTTTAATGTTAAGCAGGAATATCAATCAATTATATAGAAATAACAGTCGAAGATAACCGTTAGCTAAATTATTCAAAAATATTACATACTTATCGCAGTCAAAGTACTTATTGAAGTTTTTTCTTTTGTTAGATGAAAGAAAATTTATCGAAGCGATAATTGCGTGTAAAGAATAACTATGAAAATTAATCATAGGGAATACAGCCAGGTCATCCATAAGCTTAACATACAATTAAAAAATGAAGGTACATCTTGACGATAAATCAGCTAATTATAAACGAATCTCATTTGACTGTTCGAGATATCGTCATTAGGAATTGCGTGGCGAAAGCTGTTCAAATTTCTTCATGTTCAGGTTGTTAAAAATTATCAAATGTTGATACATCCCATGCTGTCGAGTTCTCGGGAACGTTTAATAATGTTCTGAAGAAAGGCAATAAAACTTGCCATTTCCAACATAAAAGGATTATCTGTTAGTACAAGTACCTGAGTTGAGCAAGATACGACTGAATTTCAAAAAATAAGTAGGTAATTAGTAAATCTAACTGTCAAAAACAGCTGCTAAGCTGTTATATCACCTAAAAGGCTTTATTTACTTTTGTATTAAAAGGAGAGACATAAAAATGCTCAAAAATTAAAGAATTCTGAACAACAGAATGTCAACAGTAAAGTGTAGTAGATAATCTCAAATAGTTTGGTGGTCTCCGGTGTAGGGAAATTTGCTTTTGTGGAGATTAAAATGGTTCGTTTTTGCCTTGTGAATTTAACTGAAAGAAAATATTACGTTATAAAACTGAAGAAACTCTTGGTTTTTTTTCAAGAAAATTACCTCCTAAAGAAAATTGTTGAATTTTCAAAGATTCTCTGCCACGTTCCAGACACTGGGTTGCAATCCGATTGAACATGGAGTCAAAATTAAGAAAAGAAAGTCAATCAGAAGTCAAAAATACTGGAGAGCGAACTGCATTAAAATTACAGCGGTATACTGTCGTGTGGAACAAAAGAAAAACTCCATTCTTAGCTTAAAGACTAAAAGCAGTCATAAAGGATAATGGTGGACCAAGAAACATTTATTGAATTTTAAGTTACCTTCATTTTAAATATATATTGACTTTTGCCTTCCAATTTTACCCGTTAACAGTAGATATATATTTTTAAATGCATATTGAACTATACTTTAAAATATTCTAAAGTAACTTTTTATACTTTGGATGTTTAATTGTTTAACAGGGATGTTGTGTTTTCCTGGATCTGATAACACGTTTCGCGATAAAACATTTGAAATGTGAAGTTGTACGAGAACGTTCATATATTTTACTAAAAGCCATATGTAGAGAAGAAAACAAATATCAATATCTATAATAATAAAAGAGAATCAACTAAAACGCAAGTAAATGAAGAAATGGATTTGGAGCCTCAAGATCCAGTAACACAAAGTAAAGTTTAACTAAATGCAACCTTCGCATCTTTAAGTGGAAAGAGTGAGAAAGAAATACAAGAAAGCGAACTGATGTGCTATATTACTATGTTCCGCATAGAGTGTGAAATTGATTAAAGATTCAATACAGAAAAATATTGCTACAAATCTTATTTATCTATGAGCCCTATTTATTTTAATTCAAATGACTGAAAAAGAAAAAAAAATCTTGAAGCATTAAGACTCAGCCGAAGAAAATGAGAGATAAAGTTATTGACAAGAAAGAAAAAGAAATTAATTCAGTATAATCTCACGATATTTCCGATTTATTCCAATATGATGGAATCTCTAGCCACACAAAACGCAATACCATGAAGGAACCATTCAAACGACGGGAAAATTTCTACTTGCGCATTCCAAGATAGGTTACACAAATTATTAGTATTTCAGCGCTGATGTACATCACTTGCGTCTGTCGCATATCAACAACAACAGCTATATAAAAGGACAGAATGTAATTCTAAAAGTACCTTTTCGAGAGGTTGCTTTGTATGAGCAGCTGAAGTGTGCCTCGAAAAAGAGCAAGCAAGCCCAAACGAGGAAAAACTGTTGTGCATACATTGTTGGAAATAAATTACTCGGATCTTTGTGAGTGTGTGTATCCATTATTTAATTTTTTTCATTGTTAAGATTACCAATTTGAAGTAAACTTTTTAAAAATTAATCCTTCTGAACGTAGAGAAACTACATTTGTTACAATATTTTAATTGAGTTAAAATTTCCTTTCTTTTTTTAGTTATATTTTAATTCAGTCATTCAGAAACAAGTTGATCGATAGATGAGACCTTCAGTCATTGGAATGGATTACTAATGGTTAATGATACTATATTTTACTGTATTGTTCAAAAGTTTTACTTGTCAATTGTTCAAACATGAAAGGTTTAAGCTAAATGTCAGTTTACTGGGAGAAAAGATTATATAAGTATTGGAATCATTTTCAAGATTGAAGGATTGCACTATTGATAATTGATAGAAACAATCATTTAAGCCCAATTACATTTTTGATAGTCACAGAATCCAAAAAGTAAGTGCAGAGTGTTTGTGACACAAGACCTCTTATCTTTAAAACGAAATGTTCACAAATTGCTATTACAGATTTTCAAGCAATCAGTTTTGGTGCATGTGAGATAGAAGTTCCAAGGCAGAGCATTAGTTACCGAATTTGCTACACCTATAAGAGCATCAAAGAGAGTTATTTCAAAATACCATTAAAAATCAGCTGCTCTGAAAAGAAGTAGGATGCTATATAGACCTTGAAAAGGTTGCCGTCACCCGCATATCTTTTAGAAACATTTATCACTATTAAAATAAACTATTTTACAGTAGCTTCATTCCACAAGGAGCATTTCCCCATTATCGGATCATTACGGCCAAGTATGGAGCATCCAACCTTTGCGTAGGTAAACTGGCATCACAGCTGTGCAGCGCGGAGATTCTATAGTAATTTTTTTCCCTTGCTGCACAGATTTTCTGTCCGTGGATTTTATCCACTCAGGTTATTTGAAGAATATTATGTACATGCCGGGACAAACAACTAGTCAGAGATACACTGGAGAAACGTGCTGCTCAATATATATATATATATATATATATATATATATATATATATCCTCATAATATATGTCTCTCCTCTCCTATAACCTTTCTCTCTCTATCTCTCTTATATCATTCCCTCAACATTAGAAATCGTTTTAAAAGACCCCTAAACTGTCATCAACAGTTTGGTAAGCATAACAGAGTATTTCATACTGACAGAAGATGGATCCGCTCCCATACTACTTTCATACGCAAAGAAGTCAGCTTCCATACTATGAATTTCATATCTTTCCTTATCTCTAGAAGAGGACAATCATCATTCTTGACTATAAAAATTTCTCTATGTAGCATCTTTTTTTAACTTTGGTTTTGTCATACTTGCAAAATCTGTACCATTTTATATAAAAAAGAATATCTACGGTCCTGAACGTTTCATTTCTTCAATCATTGTCTATTATAAATCTAAAAACATTCCTGTGTTGCTTAATAACTGTCAAGCCATGTAAAATAACAAATAATGATATAGTAAGTACCAAAAAGCAAATTTCCGTAATTTTAATTCGCTATTTATAATCAACGGATACAGACAGATATTTGAATTTTTAACAAACTTCTCACTCTACTCACCAAACTTTGCTGTATCCTCAGTAGAGATATAACATTCGAGGTAAAACAAAATATATCTAATATTATAAGCATTTTCGAGAGAAAGAATCTGATAAATGTATGTTTCATGTAGTAAAAATGTTTTACTTTCTATTTAAATAAAATTCAAAGAAAAAATTTGCAAGGAATAATTGTTAAATTTCTATTGCTTCAATCATTCTTTTAAAGGATTTGAAATCCAAAGCTCGGTCCCGTTTACAGTGAATTCAGATTTTTCTGTCTCTTCTTAAAAATATTAAAAATGAAGAGATCATTTATTTCTATTTTCGTTTTATTGCTTTCAGTCATATATATATATATATATATATATATATATATATATATATATACATAAATGGGGTATAGTAGGAAATTGTAAAGCTAATTTTGTAAGAAGTCTACAGCTAAACAGCATACCAATCAATGCACTGGTTTTGTGTCATGGGATAGGAACGCATTCAGAGTTATAAAATCGACGTCAAATCTGGGAGAAAAGGGAAAGTAAAATTGAAATTTCGAAGGTGTGAGATGTCATACATTAAGTCATTTATTCCTCACTGCATTCGTTACGAATTTCACCAAGGAAAAAGTGCTGACAAAGGTTGCCGATCAATCTGTTTTGTTCTAGGGGAGGAAATCGTATCGAAAAACATATGAGAATTTTGGTCTTGATATTTTAAAAATAGTGATTACCATGTTAGGGATCGAGAATATAGTGGCACTTCTCTGAAAACTAGGCATGAAAATTTGCAAACACAACTCGAAGAAGATGCATCTCAAACGGAAAATAAAATTGTTAGAAGAATCACAAAGAATAATTTATAACCGCTTAATTTTCCTGACTTCTTTCCCACTATTTTAGTGGGAAAGAAGTCAGGAAATAAGAGTTACATGCATTGAGCCAAAGAAACGAGAATGAGAGTGCCTCGAAGTGCATGATTCTGCTAAACAGGTAACACAGAAAATCTTTCTTGCGTAAAGTAGTGAAAGGAGAGGAAAACTGGATATGTCACGATAATTCGAAAGGCTAAAAATATTGGGTGAATCTCTGCGCAGCAGCAACATCAACGCCGAAACGAACTTGTCACTGCAAAAAATTATCCTATGCATCTGTTGGGATCTGAAGAGCATGCTCTATTCCGAACTTTTGGAGCCTGGTTTAAGCGTAACATCTGAAAGCTACAAACAATAATTCCTGCGATTAAACCAGGAAATCGGTTGAAAGCGTCCATTTGCTGCCAAGTTTCGTGCCGCATGATATTGCTCTATGATAATTCATGATGCAAAACAATCAAGTACTTGCTAGTAATACTTCACAGGAAAGTTTCAGGAAACCCGATGTATAGCCCCCTCAGACTATCGTTTGTTTCGGTCGATGTAGAGTGCCTTGTCTTCTGTACACTTCCGGTCAGTGGACGAAAATGGGCTGACGATTTCGTCGCGTCAAAAGACGAATCGTTCTCCATTGCTGGCATCTATCAACTATCCGACAGAGAGCAGAAGGTGTTAGATAATGAAGGATAATATTTTGATGAATAAATGTGTTATACTCAGCTCTTAATTACATATCTGTTTCTCTGAAACACGCTATAAAATATATTAATGCACCTAATATTTATGATTTGGCATTGAAATTTCATCTTAGCATAATAATAATAGAATGTAATAAAAATGCTGATGTTGTTTTTTAATTAAAAATATGATCACTATTTTAGAAGAGTAAGTCAGAACTTCATCAAATGTAATTTACGGATTTATATTTAATTTGAAACGAAAAGCTCTACTTGACAAAAATCCAAATGATATTGCTTTGAATACCGTATTTAAACAGGAAGCAGGACTTGAACAGTTTTGAAAAGACAAAAGGGAATTAAATGAAACAGATCATTGCTTTTGAGTTGAAACAAGCATTTTAAGTTAATTTTTGTCTCCAATAAATTGGTTTTTTTTTAAAGAAATTAACGTTAATAACCCTTAGGTACTTTCTGTAAAAGTTTACTCTCATTTTAGAAATCAATCAGAAGAGCTATTCAGAAAAACATTATTTCACTCCTTCCGGTAGTAGAGAACGCAGGATAGTACAGGGAAGGTTCAAAAAGTACTTGCATATAAAAACAGATGGCATCAGGTAAATTGCTGTTACCATTGGGTGCTGCCATTTATTAAACGGAACCGAAACAAATTTAACATTGATTCATAAGTACGTTTTGATTTGGTAGTCATTTGTTGCCAAATCAAAATTTGACTTCTGTTGCGTTGAGTTGTCACAGTCGGGGAGGCCTAGATTCGTTCATTATGCACCGAAAATCAAGCAAAAATCAAAATGTTGGGTTGCTTCCGGTGAATTCTTTCCAAAAAGATGAAGGTAGCCTTATTGGCCGGGAAAGTTATGACGAGGAAATTTTGAGGTGCAAAAGGGTCATGGTCACGAGTCACTGAGACTTAGATACTTGTCTTGTGAGTCATGGTGCTTACTAAAAACAAACCATTTTCGATGCTACAAGCACCATCTCTTGGTTTTTAAGGACTTTTTAAACAACTCATGTATGTATGACAAAAAAAATCAGAGTAAGTAAAAGTTCGCAGAAGATTTAAAACTTGTAATTAAATATGAGATTTTTGCATGAGCTTAATGGTCTGAGATTTCAACGGCTACTGCTCAAATACTAGTTTCAGAAAATATTGCCAATCTTTATTCAATAATCGCTACACTTTCCCTAATTTGGTGTTTCTGGGAACCATTCCATTCCGTACGTCTTAGTAATTAGAGTTCATCTTAGTATCTGCGTTTAGATGATGGTTACGCATCGAAGAAGAAATTAGCAGAAAGATTCAGCTGTTGACACTCTGAAATTTTTGAAGTCGCCTTGGACAACAGATCGTGACTCGAAATTACAACGCAGCATCATGCAAAAACAGGGCACATTTACAGGGTGTCTTCGAACAAAACGGGAATCATAACACAGATGAACAATAATTTCCTATAACATAGAGCGTAGAGTCGCAATCCATTTCTGTGTGTGAATATGACTCATTAATAAGTCAACAAAATAGAAACGGCATTTCGAAATGAAAATCTAGGAGTCCTCAACTCCAATCTACTAAGTAATGGAATTGCCAAATGATCGAAATGGATATATGACTTGGTCTCCATGCTCGCTGGACCTTCTTGTCTGTTTCTTCAGGAGACATAAGAAGTATTTGTAATGTATGAGAAGTTTCTATACGTGAATTCCTTTCGTTCCAAAAGTTTGAAAAAATGATGCCTTTTTCGTCGGTGTCAATGACGCTTATACACTACATTTTGATTGTTTTTATTGTGCAAATAGGATTGAGTGCAACTTAGTTTCTATCTTTTTCTTCTATAGATTTTTAAATTGATTTGATGTAGAATTAATACCGGACTTTTATAAAATAATGTATGTTTGACAAGTTAGGATGATCCATCATTTAAGCTTAAACGTATGCATACAGATTCTAAACAAGAAATGAAGACGGCTACTAGCACAAAAATTAGCGAAACACAAGCAGCCTTCACACACATACACATAAAAAACGATCAACAATATCCCCATCTCTTCCTCTTAAAAATGGATCGAGGCATTCACCACAAAGACAAAAAGTAAAACCATTATTATAAGAAATGCTTCCACTATTTGTTTAGGCAGAAATATTTTATGAATATTGCAATGAATACACAAATACTGTAACGTTTTTTTAAGCATTTTTTTTCCGTTTCAGCCATTCATTAGACTTAGATAATATTCATTGAATAAATAATAAATTGGAGTATATTATGTGATATTTGTATTAAGCGAGTATTAGTGCTTACCTGGAGACCATTACAGAGATTTCCTCTGACACCAAAGGAACGACATCTGGAATGCTGCCACGAAAGGGCAGCATGCAGCAATCGGGACAACTTTAGTGACGAATCTCACTTTTGTCTTGCTGAGGCGGATAACCTCACCCCTGTGTAAAGACAACGTGGTTTGCGCCACAACGGACGATTTGTTATCACTCGTCAAAAATTTCGGTGTAATGATATGGGGTACGATTTCGTACGATGACCGAACACTACTGGTCTTCATCAGAACCACTTTGACGGCGAAAGGTACGTTAGTGGGGCCCTTCGACCGATTTCTTTTATGAACGCCCACCCTAGTCCTCTATTTCAACAAGACAACGCTCGTGTTCACACCACTGTCATCTCAAGAGCTTGTTTGGCAGCCATAGAACGTATGGAGCATAGCTAGACGTGTGACCCTTAGTAAACTTATGGGACGCTATAGGCCGTTATGTTAAGACTCCACTGCAGCCGCAAAATTTGCAAAATCTGCATGCCAAAATTCAATCTGCATCAGATAAGTTGTATCAGATGAAATTGATGTGTTGTAGAATGCATAAGAAATAATTGTTGCCCGATATCCTATTAAGAGTTGTAACGATTTGGTATTTTGACCCATAGATTTTGAAATACACACCCTCAGTTTTTAATCATTTCTTATTTTTGGTGAGTTCTAATTTACTCTCAAAAAATTTCAATCTGACTATTTCTTTTAGGTATAATATTTTTTTTGGATGACGAATGTATAATTAACTTAAAATTTCATTTAATTCCGAATTATATGTACATTCTAAATTATACTAATTCTATTTAATTAATAATTTTTAAAAGTTATTTACCAACTCTATTACTTAGTTTAATAGTGGCCACGGATTGCCGAGAAGTCATAATTGAGAACTTCACGGTTGGCGTCGCTCAATTCTAGCGTCGTATTTGATTTCTCCACAGATCCACTTCACGATATAACGGAGGCTGATATACATATTTAACATATTCTTCTAATTTTTTTCCCTTGGTATGGATGTTGGTAAAGAAACATTAACTCACCTTATCAGATGATTGAAATTTAAAATTTCGTCCCTAGTAGCCTTAAGATTGCTCTCTGTTATAACACTCCTTCAAAAAGTATTTATTTTCATATCATATGATTGAGGCAAAACCTGAATTGATTTTTTGATTGACCAAGAAAAATTTTCTCGTGCATGGGAGCGGGTTGAAGGTTGAGGTTTTTATGGCGCAAGAGTCAAATATGGCTATGCGGCGGCAAACAATGTGCATCTGTGACCTAGAAATTAGCAAAAAATGGAAAAAAGGTAGAAATTGGTTGATAGGAAGGATCAAATGAACTCTAGGGTATCCCGGGGACGCGTAGGAAAAAAAGATAACTTGGGTACTTGGGGTCACGATGTCCATTCTTACCTTCAGAAGTAAGCTCTTGAGGGAGAAATCTTTAGGCGCAACAAATTTGCTTTAAAGATGCAGGTATTGTTTTTGTGTGTGTGTCATTTTCATATTCAATTATATGAAAATGATTATGTGTCAATTATATGAAGGAATTTGAAGAAAAAAATTGGGGTTGGGATTAGCTTACTTCAAAATAGTTTACTATTGCAATGCTAAATACTAATCAAATCAAAGTGATTTACTGTTTAAATGTCAAGGTAATCAATAAAAGATAATCTGAATTGAGCTCACATTTTAAAATCGTCCGAGAGAGCCAATGGGCTGCAATTGAAAGTATAAGCAAAAAATTTGCTTTTTCTTAGTGAGCACTTATCAGCAGAAAAGATATTTTTCAGCTACAAAAAGACTTTAATGATGAAACAACAACACCTACAATAACTATTTTTATATGCAAAAGCCGCGCACGCAACATTTTCAGAAAAAAATAAGGGAAGGAAAGTAAAAAAAAAGTAGAATAAACACTTAGAAACTTATGCATAATAAAAGAAGTTCCAGCTTTCTATAGGACAATTTTATTTGATGTTGAAGATTTCATTTGGGTTGCGCCTCATAAGAAATACCTTTTAATACCTGTCTGGTGTTTCATCATTATCGTCATACATTTTTAAATTTATCTATTTTAAATTTATTTGAGGAAAAATCCGCACCACTTCAGCCTCTACCCATCACGGTATCCGGGAACTCTGCTGGACACCAAGAAGTCACTGAGAAATATAGCAATACTCAACAGGGGGAAAATCCATGGATAAACCTGAAACGTTTCAACTACACCACCATTATCGAGTGCTGTCGCTTGACTCCATAGAAACCCTCCGATTGATGGACTCTCTTATGCCCCATTGGCTAAGGATTTTCATTCTTCTCCCTGCGGCAAAACTCCAAATAAGAAGCAAAAAGTGAGGTACACTGAATCCAGCAATTAGTAGCGAGAGGTGTGATGTAGGCGCAGAAGAAAGGAAAAACCAAATGTAGAGAAAATAAGACATAGAAAAAAAGAAATTCCGTGGGAACAACATCCGCGTTCACATAAGATCCCATGGGACAAAGAGAGGATCACTCGGGAACTTTGGGGTCCCTTACTCATTCATTACGTGGAATCGGCATCAAACGACTGGCAGGCCATTAAGTATCAATGAAATCAAATGGAATAGCTTGCCAGATACAGTTTTAGTCAATTTTGTCAAACAATCTGAATGAAATACATTTCAGAAAAAATATTATTTCTTCATTCAATATACATTTTTATTTCAGAGAAACGGGAACGAGGTTGAGAACGAAATATTCAACTAAGAAAAATGCTTCTGTATTTTGCATAATTATCGTTGTGAAAAGCGGCAATAGATTTTTGAAAAAAAGTTGGACGGAATTTAATTATAAAAATTATTAAAATCAAGCTGATTTGAATTTTCATTGGACTGAATGTTACAAAATAAATAAAAATAATAACAATAATAAATCCCATCGTTTTAAGTACAATTTGTAACAGTCCATTGACCGCCGAAGCTGATATCTAGCAGTGAGACAAAGCGAAAGGAACACATTTTCTTTTCTTAGAAAGGGCCTGTTCTTTGCAAAAAATTTAAAAGAAAATCCTTCTGTAAAAGTATCTGTTCATTTTTACAACAAATTCATGTTAAATTTTTATTAAAAGCCAAGTAATATTTGTAAATGATACGTTTTAGATAAAGTAACCTAAGAAAATGAATGTATCTAATGGAATGTCTTACTACGGAAATTAATTACTATAATTTGAAATCAAAAAGGAAAAAAGAACCGAAAAATATACTTCTTGTTAAAAACTATTACGACTCATGAATTGAACATAAAAGCCTGAAGGTCATTAAAGGAAAAAAAGTTAATAGCGGATAAATGTCATAAATTAAAAATGAACAGGTCATGCAGGAAACACCTAGAAATTAAAACAGAAGGTAAAGAAATTGCATTTGATGCATTGGTAGAGGCATATCATTTTCTATAAATATAAAAAAAGTAGTAGCAGCATTTATCAGAAAATATGTCATGTTACGTTTCAAGTTGTATTAATAAAAATTGTGCAAACTCTATCAATTGATATAGAGACAATTTTAAGGCCGCAGTAACCTAATGGTCATGGTTGCAGATTCATTGCCGACGTTGTTTTCGTCGAATCGTGGGTTGGAGCCCTGATGCCACTAAAGACCCCCCTTTAGCGGAGTTAATGCAAGTTAAATCTGGTCGATGTCCTCCCGAGGAAGTTTGGAGAGCAAGGGAGGCCAGCTTAAGTGTAGTCCTCGTCATTCCACCGAAACTCAAGTGACGTCATCGACTGCCCTCGTGTTGCTTCTTAGTGCAACGTTAATCACATCATATTTTGAAATGAGAAAATTTTAACCCTAAGAGAAAGAGAATGAAAATTTCCAAAGATAATTTCTTTTTAAGTGGCTCAAAAGTTTTTAATCAAAATTAATCTTCAAACATTTCTGCAAGAAAAATCAACTGTTCAACAAAATGTTTTTCTTTCATGTCATGCCTAAAGAGTAAATAAAATTATAATAGGTCACATTCAACTTAAAACACTGTTCAATAATTTTAAGATTATACACCTCTCGTGTACTAACTAAAAGAAGTGATCAAAAAAGTATTGGTGCAAGTAAACATAACTTTTTGGTAAATATTCCTTAATTAACAGGCATTCATTACGTTTCATAATTTTTACGAAATCCACAGATTTCCACAAAAATTTCAGATATGACTAAGTGTATGGATTATATTTTCCAAATATATTATGATTCCAAACGTGCTCAATAAAAGTGCGGTATAGAATCTGTGCGGTGCTCTGATTACAAGTAATACAAAGTATGCAAATATGAGCATTATGTTTTCAATCATAAACCTGATAAAGTTTGAAATTCAGTAATCTGGCCATTTTAGTACTTTATTTGAAAATATATAAATAAACAAATAAGTCAATTTTTAAATTTCTACTATTAGCTCACTCTCACTCTCTCTCTCTCTCTCTCTCTCTCTATATATATATATATATATATATATATATATATATATATATATATATCTTGTTCAAATTTTCAATCCTTAATAAAATGCTTTTTGTTCATCCACTCAAGTTCAAATACATTTTTTCAAACTTGTAGTGGATGACACTTAATGCTAATACAGTTTTTTCAAATATTAATTCATTTAATTGGTGAAAATATAGTTTTGCCCAACCGTTTGGCGGGATTTCAAAAATTGTCAAACTTGACGATTTTTTTTGTGGCTGAACGTTAAATCCGCAAAGTGGTCCAGGGTAGCCAAATTTGGCAAAATACTGCCAAATAATTCTTGTCACCAAGGGTGGTTGGGCTAAACTTCATTCCAACCATTTAATTTACAGGATGAATTAAAAAAAATAATCCAATACTACTGCTGTGTAATTTGTCTTGCAATAGCAAAGTTGGAAGAGCGTCGGCGTAGAATCTTCATGTCTTCGGATCGAATCTCGTCGAAGCATAGTTTTTTTTATTTGATTTTCAAATAATTAATTTTAGTTTTATTTGGGAGAAAAAATTTCTCTTATGTAAGATATTTAGCAGGATATAAATTTAGGAATAAATACCGAAAAAATTTCTTTTCCCACTTAATATTGTGATTCTGTCATATGTATATGCATATTTGTATTAATTGTAATTATTCAATAAAAAGTAACTAAAATAAAATTTTCCTTGTTGACTTAAGTAGGAATTGACTTTTAATTTTTTTTTATATCACTTGTTCTATCAATTACATAAACATTCGATAGCACTCACACAAACCATGACCATTTGGCTATTTCCTCCATGTTTCACAGATTTCATAAGATTTTCAATTCGAGTTCACTATTAGGTCTCCATCATATCGTTTGCTTTTCATCGCTTCCAAACATCATTCTCATATATAAATATATCCGATTTCCAAGACTTTGGAGGCTTTTAGAGAACTATAGTCAAGCCTTTTGATTTGCTTCACTAATGAATGTTTGTTTCTAATAACCCTCCTCTAAAAATTTATACTTTCTCAAAATGCTTTCGACAGTTTTTACATTGGCAGACTTGTTAAGTCTCTGATGCTTTGCTAACGTCAGTTAGACTGCACTGATTTTAGGATTGCTATAAATATTCCTAACGATCCGCTGTCCATCGCGTCCAGCAAGCGGCTTGTTTCTAAATGAATTTGTCTTATTGTATGTTGAAACTATAGATTTCTTCACATTTCACCTATTTTTCCGTGATTCTAACGTTGAATATAAGTTTTCTAATGTCAAAGCAATATCAATTTTTTTCGACCGTAATAGTAATGCAGCTCTAAACGCCATACTTTGAGCTTTTGATAAAAAATATTTTAATGCTTTTAATCAGACAGAATGAGCTATTTATAGCAATTGTTTCTGCAATGCCCCCAAATTTTTTCTTTATCACTGCTTTCAGTTTTCTATCACTGCTTTTACTTTGTAATATTATGATTATTTTATTATGCTTTTTAAGTTAATTTTGAGCATTTTTAAAATTTTATCTAATCATCAGAAATGACATGAAAGAAAAATTTTTGTTAAAATTACACAGTAGATTTTTCTTCCAAAAAGGTTGCTTAAAAGTTTGTTTTATCCCATTTCTTTATTTCAGCCACTGTATATCAGAAGATGAAACAAAAAAAAATTATTTTCCTTCTGTGAAATGCGTTGTACGTTAGGCTTATTCTAACATTCTCTAATCAGTATGAATTGTGATGCTAAAATAAATTTAACTTTTTTCTAAATAATTTTACAATGTATTTACATAATACACTTCCAATAAAATTACAACACCTGGAAGGAATGATCTGACGAGTGTCAACATCACATGAAAGGAAGAAAGGGTTATGATATGCAAATGATTAGTATTTCAGCATATCTAGACGACACAGGAGGGAGAAACGACATCTGAAGTACTGCGTAAAAGAAAAGTTGTGCAGTGGATTTCTCATTTAGAAAGGGCTTTGTAAGGTCGAAGTTTGCTTAGAATATCGTGTTATGTCTCGAATAAGAAAAAACGCTTACTAGCAAGTGTCGATGCTTACCAACAGAATTTGATAGAGGCAGAATCTTTGCCTATCGAGAGAGTGGATTATAGTTAAGTGATATTGTCCGTCCCACTGGTAGAAATCCAACTACTGTCCTGCGAATATGGAATCAATGGGTTGCTGAGGTTCATACTGAACGTCTTGCAGGATCCTCCTATGACTAACGCCCTCCTATGACTAACACCCGAGAGGACAGACATATTGTGAGGTCGGCTCTGCTAAACCGTACAACCACATCACGGATCATTTGTCAAGAAAGGGGCATGTTTCTAGCACTTCCAGTATCCGCTTGTACGGTGCGACTACGTTTGCAGCTGGGAGGACTGTCATCATGGCCACCATTACGTTGGCTTCCCTTGACAATGCAACATATAGAGAAATGGTGACTCTGTTGCGCCGAACGATAAAGCTGGGGCTGCAAGGAGACCGCTCGTCGTATGCTTGCATTCAATTTCGGTTAGGGGAACTGCACCTGGTGTGATGGTTTGGGCAGCCATTGGATACACAATGCGCACATACCTAGTTCGGATCGACTATGCTAAGAATGCAGATCGATACATTTCTGATATCTCACGTCCAGTGGTTGTGTCCTATCTTCGAGGCCTGTCAAACGCCTGTTGCTTTATCTTCCAACAAGATAAAGCAAGATCACATGTTGACCGTCATGTTTTGATCTTCCACGATACACAAGTTATTCGATTGTTTCTCTGGACTGTACGGTCTCCAGATGTGTCACCCATTGAAAACATCTGGTCATGGGTTGCTGAGAGACTTTCCCGTCATTTATCACTTTGTCTTCATGCCATACTGTTTACGGAAAATAAATATCTTCTGTTTATTTACTTTCCATCATGGTGTTGCAATTTTAATGGCCAGCAGTGATTATACAAACTATATAAAGATGCTTGTCTTTCCAATTAGAATTAAGAATTTTTCATAATCAAATCCGTATGATCATCACAATCGGAAATCTGATTTGTATTACGCGGTTGTAGAGCACACCATCTATTAGAAAGCATCTAAATTAAATAAGGGGGAAAAAGATATTATCTTGAGTTATTTAAGAAGGGATTTTACAAGTCATATCTAAATCTTCTTTTTAAATGTTTAATTAATCCTGAACATTCAAGACACGAAAAATTCCCTTTTTTCCCCGTAATGTTATTCATTTGCATTAACAAGCAACATGAAGATGACGTCATTTTGAGCCTCATTTAGAGTGAGATCCTCAGAAACTGAGCTGGTACGATCACTGTCCATGCTAACGGGAGGACTTGGAACAACAACAGATTTAACGTGCCGTTACACGGAGTGTTTCAGGTGGAATCAGAAAAGGACAGGGAAATTGTCCCAATCTTCTTTTTCAAGTAGCCGTGGTAGCCGAATGGTTGTATTTGCGAGCTCATGGCTCATTAGTTGTTAGTGGGCTCGAGTCTTGATTCCACTAAAGACCCGTTGCGTAATGGGGCTGATGCACGTTAGATCTGTCTGTGCTCCACTCTCTCACATTGGGATGATGTGGGAGTTAGGAAAATGGAGTGCCAGGTCAGATGTCGTCCACTTGGCCATGGTTCCTAATGTAGACGTCCATTAGCCACAAAAAATGATAGAGAGATTTACTCTATTTAAAATGATGACTTTGAAGATTTGTATAATTCTAACGATAAAATGATTTAATTAATGTTATTATGGTTAATTTTATGGAATTAAAAGTTAATAGTTCTACATCTTATAATACATTTCTTATTATTCTAGTTTTAAACGAAAATTAAAATTTTTCATTATAAAAAGTATAATAAAATAAAGGTGGAACTAGCTAGTAGTAGTCTTGTCAATTTTTATCAATATTTTTAGGAGCAAAATTTTATAGACTACAATGAATTTGTTCATAAATATGTTTGGATACACTGATGATCACAATTATTATTAGTTTTACAAAATAAATCCAACCCAGAATATGAACTGGGTTTATCTTTTTATGCTACTTATTTAAATCTGATTAAAACTAATATAAATTCATATGAAACTAGATTTTAGATATTTACTTAAAAATTGTTGATAGTAGGATTATTAGGAATACATTTGACAAGAGAAATAATTCCCTTTTTTCAGTTAATAAAGCTCTTTTTTTAATAGTAGTTTAAGCTTACATATTAATAGAAGTATATTATATAACTATTTACTAAGAAATATTAAATTAAATAACATACCTTTAAATTTTCAAAATAATTAAAATAATTTCAGGATAAAATGTGCAAAGGTTGCTGAAACTATTAATTTTTAAAAACAAATTTAAATTATGAAAATTATAAAATGGGCTAATTTTTAAAATTTATAATTTTGTTTAATTTTTTTTTAAATTTTAAAAGATTTTTTCATTTAAGGTTTTTCTTTTTAATTAAATTAGTTAATTTATTATTAATAATAATACTATAATAATAATACTCTATTATTTTAGTTATTTTGTGTTTAAATATTTTTTGCATTTTATTTTTTAAAAAAATTGTTATTTTAATGTTGTGTGCTTTTTACTTAATTTTCTTTCTTTCTTTTTTCTTTAAGGCTGTTTTCAGCTAATGTTAGAGAATAGAGCTTGAAATTTAACCATATTTTTAGGTAGAAGAAATGCTCCTTCATAAATATAAATTATTACAGATATAACACATGCAATCATTTATTAGATATCATACATATATATTGTTCTACCTAAGTATACTTTATTTTCTTCTTTTTAACTTTATTTTACTTCATAATCCTTCCCAATAATCTATTTTAGTACTCCACTCAAAAGATAAAATATCTTACTATTATAAATATTGTTATTGTCGCCTTTAAATTACGAGAAACCGTCAATAAATAATGAATTCTCCTCTCATAACTTTTTAACAGAACTTTTTAAATATTTAATATTAATGCTATCATTTTATCTAATATTAATGCTATCATTTAAAAAATTCAAATTTTTTAATATTTCTATATTGTAAAATTTATATTTTTTTAAAAATTTCAGTAGATCAACTACACTAAATTACTAATTTTGTGAAGACATTTTCAATATATTTATTATTTTTTTTCTTTAATAAAATTATTTTTGTTAGAAGTAATAGTTCTAAAACCGTTACCTTTACATATATATAATCATAATTTCTCTCAAATTTCTATCACTTACAATATTTAGGTTACCCGTAATCACATGTTGATACTCTTCATTAATAAATTCTTTACAATCCTTATAATTACATTCACTGTAACTCTGCAATTCTTTACAGTTATTATAGTTATATAACATACGTCCCATATTTTTTATTAAATTTAAAAGTTTTTAATCATAATATTAGTAATATGAAGTAAGTTTTCATGCTAATTAAGAATATTGTTAAAATTTAATTTATCGAAAATTTATTCATCAATCTAATACAACATTATTCTACATTTTGATAATCATTATTATCAGTATCACAATTTTATATTTAATAACCAGATAATTATAAATATTGCTAATAATATGAAGACAAATACTGTTTATATTATTTATATTAGTAATAAAATTATTTAGAATTTTAATTTCTCCCTTTTCCCACTAAACAAAAAGTATTTAATACTTTTAATATAGTTCTTTTCAAATTTATCATTTGATACATAATTTTTTTCTTTTATCGTTTCCAAATCTAAACATTTTCTCTTTTTTTTTTTTATTTCTATCTTTGTTTTCTCTTTTCTCATTAAACTTAATAGAAATATTTGAGATTCATATAACACTAATTTCTCTCTCTCTCTTTGTATATATATATATATATATATAAATAATCTGACCAAAACAGAAGTACATCTATATATATTCTTTGTTATCCTTTTGCTTAAATATCTGTAAAATATTTTTATTAAAACCTATTATATTAAGCCTTTAAGGGTCAATAGTATTATAAGCCTGAATATAATGATTTTTAAACCACAACCTTCTTATAGTGTTTGGCATCATTTTAATAATCGTTAAATAAACATTTTCAAATTTATGATTATAAAGGTGTTGAATTTTAATATTATTACAGCATTTCATATCCTTAAAATATTTAGTATCGAGTCTATGTTTTTTTATTAATTCGAATATTAATAATATTACTTGTTTGACCAATATATTTATAATCATAATCACAAATTTTACACTTAAGTATGTGGATACAAGTATAGATTTCACAAAAAATAAATTTGGAAATAATATTATATTGTTCATAATTAATTATTGGTCTTGCCTTAACCAATCCTCAAATACAAGTGATTTTTCTAATCTTGAAAAGAAAAGAAATTTAAAAAAATACCAACAAACCTTTAAACAGTAAAGTTATATAGTCAATAAATCCACCACCAAATATCAAATTTACTTTAGTCCCAATATACACCACAAAAATCATAAGATAAGCATAGAATCAGCAATATCATAAATGATAAATTATTTACAATCTTGTATCATAATAATACAAAACGAGCATAAAATAATTAATAATTATTAGTTTAATTGCTAGTCGCTAAAAATAACCAGAGTCCATTAATTTAGAAGTTACACACACATACATCTTTCTGACCTTTACGTGATGATGGCAGCACTAGTTAATATAAATTAGAATTGTGGTAGCGCATCTTTTGACAGTTACTCACAAAAATTTCAGCCACTTTGGACTCGCAGTTGTTTGACAATCGTTAGAGCGAGTCGATGTGAATGTTTTGGTCAAAATAGAAGAAATCGAGTATCGAACTGTCATTAATGATTTGATTTTGAAAGGCAATACGCCTATGCAAATCAAAAATGAGCTTAAGTCTGTGTCCTTCACTATCATTTACCTCTGTGAAAAGACGATGAACGTTCGGGACGTCCTAAAACTGCAACCATGGACGATAACACCACTAAAATTCACCAAATGGTGCCAGACGACCGTCGAATTAAAGTGAAAGAGTTTAGTTTTAGTTTTTTAGTTTTTTATTAACGTCGCACTAGAAGCAACACGAGGGCTATTGGCGACGGACCTCGTAATTTTGAACCACGGTCAAGTGACGAGGACGACACCTGAGCTGGCACCCCCCTCTCCTAACATCCACACCATGCCAACAGGAGGACTTTAGACCTCGACAGATTTAACGTGCATCAGCCCCGGCTACACGGCGGGTCTTTAGCGGCCAAGGATCGAACTCGCGACTGAACGAAAACCGCCAGCCGGTAGTCCACGACCTTGACCACTAGGCTACCGCGGCCCTTAAAGTGAAAGAGATAACACAGGTTATGAATATGTTCAAAGAACGTGTTTTTCATATATTGAATCAAGATTTAGGCATGAGAAAGCTATCCCCGCGTTGTGTACCACGTTTGCTCAAGTTAAGATAAAAAAGGGCTTGAATGAACATTTCCAACGCTATGTTGGTGCAGTTTATGCGCAATAAATCTAAGTTTTGAAGCCAATTAATTACTGTAGACGAAACATGATTACACCATAATTCGCCCGAAACAAACAAACAAAAAAAAAAAAAAAAAAAATCCAAACAGTAGAGTGCAAAGGGAGAATCGGCTCCATAAAAAGCAAAAAACTGTTTTTTTCGGCTGAGAAAGTGATGGGGACTGTATTTTGGGATAGTCATGGAGTTACTTTAATCGATTATTTTCAAACAGGAAAAAACATTACAAGAGCATACCAAGCATCATTACTTGACAAAATGAAGGCAGAAATCATGGAAAAACGGCCACATTTGCAGAACAAATTTTTTTGTCTCACCAAGACAATGCGCTATCTCATACCTCAGTGATTGCCATATCCAAAATCCACGAATTACGGTATGAACTGCTTGACCACCCTTCTTGCTCACCAGATCTAGCCCCAAGTGACTTTTTTGTTCCCAAATCTGAAAATTGCGCTCAGAAAATAGATACTTTCGTCAAATGACGAAGCCATCACCTTCATAAGCAATTATTTTCCACAGAAAGACGCCGAGCACTATTTGGACGGGTTAAACAGATGGGAGCATCGCTGGAAAAAATGTGTGACTTACAAGGAGACTGTAGAAAAATAAATTTCTATAAAAAGATGTCTTGTATCTTCGTTAGGTCGGAAACTGTTTACACCGTTCTCTTAAGCTATGTTCGTATTCTTCGGCTCATTAATATTATCTCATCTCTACGTCTGTATTTCAATTTGGTATTTGTCTCGAAAAGATCTTTTCATTCATGATTTTATCGCTGTAAACGTTGTAAGCACAATTTTTCGAACAAGGAGTTACTAAAAACTATTCTCATGCTTCATGGTCCTGACCATGTTCGGATAAGATTGGTTTTATTAACGTCGCGCTAGTAGCAACTCGAAGTCTATTGGCGACGGAACTGGTAATTTTGAGCCTCGCTTAAGTGACGAGGACGACACCTGAGCTGGCACCCCCTCTCCTAACTTCCACACCAACGGGAAGACTTTGTGTCTCTTCAGATTTAGCGTGCATCAGCCCCGGTTATACGGCGGATCTTTAGTGGCATCAGACTGAACGCGGGATTCGACGAAAACCGTCGGCCACGAGTCCGCAACCATAACCACTAGACTACCATGGCCACGATGATGTTCGGCAGAAGTAATTATGCTAAAAAATGTGCCCAATATCTTAAGTTTTGCATACACAAATTACCATAGGAATAATTATTAAGTTTGCGAAAAATTTTAAATATCAGGATACAAAATTCATTTCACAACTTGTCCTTAAAAAATTGAATATCCACTTACATAGTTGACTCACAAACTCCATAATGCAAGAAGTAGCATAAAATTTTAATTGACATTGCATTTCGAAAAATAGGTTTTATCTCTCGGTTCTGAAAAGGCAAACAGGAATCCACTTAAAAATGTCTTCTGATTGAAATGACATTTGATCAGTAGTGTATTTTCATAACATATTTATCGACTTTTCATTATGAATGTTTATGAAGATTTGAAGTATAGAGACAAAGAATTGATCATCTTCAATTATTTACCCCCTTTGAAATATTTATTTACTGATTGTTATTTAAATACAGCAAAACTATTTCATCGGGTGGCTTAAAAATTTATGAAACATTTTCCATTCTCAAAGCATTTTAATTCAACTATCATTATTTAAATATTTTTCGAAGAATGGATATATTTCATTTGTAAACCATTTTTCCTAATATATATATATATATATATATATATATATATATATATATATAATATATATATATATATATATATACGGAGAGAGAGAGATTATACTTATAGCTTTGGATTGCAGTTCAATCCATCCGGGGCTCGAATAACTGCCAAGATATATTCTTCCGAAGACTGAATTTTCAGTTTAAAATATTTATTGTTTGGCTAACATCTGAATGATTCTATATCTTTCCTTAACATTCAAATTGGTTGTTTCTCGAATATTCTGTTTGTGTAAAGGCTGAATACCATCACTTGAGGACAAGTTGTCAAGTCCTGTGATGTTGCTCTATTCTTGTAATAAATCTAATTGTGAATAATAAAGGTGCAGTTATTTGCATCTTCATGACAATATCATATACTAGCCTTTAGTATTACAGTTAAATAGAAGTAGACTAATTTCATAATTAACTGTATAAGCTATTTTAATTATAATATTATTAATTGAAAGTAATTTGTATGTTTGTTATAATATTACATATTAAATTTGATCTTATCACAAGATATAATCATGCATTTAAGCCATGCAATATTCCTCTTTTTGAAATTTAGCTTTATTATCTATATGCTATATTTATCAACCAAAAAGTTTGTAATATTCTGAATTATATGAAGGCAATTGCCATCTATTTGATTTTCGTTACATAGGAAATCTTAAAATAATAACTTATATTTTCTTCATACCAAGAAGAAAGTATTTAATACCCTTAATATTGTAATCTACCTGAAATTTATTAATTGATTAAGTATTTTTTCTTGGCTTGCACTTTATCCCTTCCCATGCATTTGTATTACTATTCAGTCACTTACTTATTATTGATATGGTTATATTATCTTTGTTTTATAATTTTTAAAGCTCATTATTCTGCATTCATTTTACTCCTATATATGTAGTGATTTAATTTTAAATCCTATTGGTTTCTCACAATAATAATTTAATTTCCTAATTTTCCCCATTTTCTCATTTAAAAGTATAGTATTCATTCTTATTTCCTGATACCCTTCCTTTTTAACTTTAATTTATGCAATAACACGCTCTTAAAATCTGCAAAATAAGCTTTTTTACTCGCTCCAGACTTGTAGGGATGATCCTTACCATACTTTAGGTCTGCACTTAGATTCTCCCGAAATCCCTTCATTCATACCGCATGATTTATGTCGTATGTAATGAAATTTCCCTACTATATATCGAAAAATACAGCGAAACGCCCTCTTTTGCTCCTTCTTGCTTTTACACTCAGAAGCTGTATCTAACGGTGGAGTTGTGTAATTCCCGTCGTGTGGAAATGGTCCCTCTCTCCCCAACAATAAAATATTTCTATGAAAATTAAATTGTCTTCGACTGTTATAGACTTAATTAAATAGTGCTATTTAAAAGAAAGTCTTTACACACACACACAAATATATATATATATATATCTGTGTGTGTAAGACTGGATGTTCATTCCCTTGTTATTACATAGTTCCATTCAGAGCATTAAAAACATATAAAATATTATAATGAGAGAGAGAGAGAAAAACCACAAGTTTACTAAAATACAAATTATACATAATAATTTTATTTTGAAACGTATTTTAACCATTATTTAAAAATTACAGCCTAGTTCAATACAAAAGCTACACTGGTGTCAGAAATTAAGAGAATTTTAATATTTTATCTACGATCTCCAGACTGGACAGATTTTAATAAAATTTGGTGTGAACATAGTTTGATATAATACAAACAAAATAAACATTCAACAATTATAATAGACACACATGTTTGTGCGTAACATTCATGTGAGTCTGAAGGTCTGAAACAGCGGTTGCAGAATGCATTAAAGAAATGGGTTAATAGGGGGTATGGTCCCCTCTTACAGCTATACACACCTTGCAGCGTGATGTCATACTGGAAATAAGGCAGTTTATCAGTGCCTGTGGCAACTGGTCCCACTCATTCATCAACGCTGTTTTCAGTTTCTGGATGGTTCTCGGAGGGGTTGTGAGTTGCAATAGCCCTCCTCAGAACGTCCCAGACATGCTCTACAGGATTTAGGGCAGGAAACCTGACTGGCCAATCCATCCGGCGAATATCCTCACTTTCTAGAAATTTGTCGACCAGAAGAGCTCTATGTGGCTTAGCGTTATCGTCCATTAAGATGATCTTGGGGCCCACTGCACCCCGGAAAAGGCGAACATAGGGCTCCAAGATTTCATCCCTATACCTAACACCAGTCACAGAGCCTCTGTCAAAGACGTGGAGAGGTGGTCGGCCATCCAACATGATGCCTGCCCAGACCATTGCACCACCACCGCCATAATTGTTGATTTCGCTGACATTGAAGGGTAGGTAGCGAGTCTCTGGCTCTCTCCATATGAAAGTACGGCGAGAATCGGTGTTTAGGCTAAAACGGGACTCGTCGGCGAACAGAACGGTCGCCCATTGCTCCATACTCCAATCACTATGCTGCCTGCACCATGGTAATTGGACTCTCCTGTTCGTAGACGTGAGCGGGACACAAACAACCGGTCTTCTGGCAAACAACCTTCTCTCATTCAGTCTTTTGGAAACAGTCACCCCTGTTACATGGGTTCCTGTGGCTTCATACAGGCCCCGAGAGAGCTGAGAAGCTGTAGCCCCTCTGTTACGCCTCGCTAAAATGGATAAATGGATATTTTCTCAGGTATTCGTGGCTCTTGAACGACCTTTCTCAGGCTTTTTCTCGATGGATCCGGTATCCTGGAACTGTTTCCATATTTTACACACGACGCTGGGAGTTAAATTAAACTCTCTGCATATCTGGACTTGCGATTGGCTTGCCTCTAGTCTCCCCACAATTAGCCACCTCATTCCATCATCTAAACGTTGGTGGTTACTCATTTTTACTGTTCCGATGTGAATTAAACCACCACCACTGGCTCCACCTACACACACGTGTAGGCTTACGTATTCGCCGTACAAGATTTGCATTTTTTTTTTATCTAGAATCAGTGGTTTTTCCTTCAGTTCAGTTCTTTTCATGCAATTCGATAAAATTTGCAAATTCTCTTAATTTATTTCACCAGTGTACCCAAAATTCACAGCCAATCTCAAGACAAATATGTTTAAAAGAATTTATGAAAAACAAAAGTGGTTATAACGTTAATTAAATACTGTCATACATTTAGGAATGCAAAATGTATATTTAAACTGCATTCATGGGCAAAAAAATTAGCGCACCAAGAAGGAGTCGTCAAAATGAAACGAAATTTTACATACGTAATGAGTACTTTGATATAAATAAATGATTATAAAATCAAAGAAAAAGGATTATTTATTTCAGAGAAAAAGGCAAAACAACGGAGAATTTAATACCCTGTTGAACCCCCTGTAGCGCTAAGGCACGATGCAATGCAATCGGGCATTGAGGAATACAAGTTCTGTATGATGTCCTGAGACATTTCGTTCCATATTTGCTGTAACCTTCCCTCTAGTTCATTCAAACTCGTGGGAGGCCCAACTCGCCGTCCCAAATGATCCCAGATATGCTCAATTGGAGACAAATCTGGCCAAGGAAGGGTAGTAACAGTGCGGAGACAGTCTTGTGACTCCCTTGCCGTGTGAGGCCGAGCATTGTCTTGATGAAAAATTGCTCCTGGGAGCCATTGCATGAGTGACAACACATGTGGTTGCAGGATGTTATGGACATACCACTGGGCTGTCATGGTACCACGGATCAATACTAGGGTATATGACCGTGTATTGTAGGCAAAGGCACCCCATAAGATCACACCAGCTGTGGGAGCGGTGTGTCGCTGAAAAAGGAAAGGCAGGATTGAGGCGTTCACCACGGGGTGTCCACACACGAACACGATTGTCATCACTGCTGAGATTGAATCTGGATTCGTCGCTAAAGACGACCTGGTTCCATTCCGCTGCAGTCCAGTTTCCTCGTGCGCGGCACCACTCCAAACGGAGGATTCGATGGGTGAGCGTCAAGGGCAGCACACATAATGGGCTCCACGATCCCAAATGTCCTTCAGCCAGTCGCCTTCATATGGTTCGAGAAGACACAGGGCCCCCTAGTGAAGATGCCACCGGTGCCTGGATGGCGGCCGATGAAGCAGTTGGCTGTACGCATGCATTTCTTACGATGTGGCGGTCTTCTCGACGATTGGTCTGTCGAGGGCGTCCTGAGCCTGGTCTTTGTGTAAATGACAACTATCGGATTCACTGGTTCCAACACCTCCTCACAACACAATCAGAGCGGCCTAATTGACGAGCTACTCGCCTAGCTGACCATACAGCTTCCATCATGCCGATGATTCTCCCCCTCTCAAACTGCGACAGCTTCTGATATTGTCTTCGAAAACGGCGTAATGGCATGTCTTCCTCAGCCCTTCCTTTGTAAATGATTCAGCACCCTCAAACAAGCTTTGGTTACCTGTTTTATACTCCACGAAGAATGACGGTAAACGCCCTCTACTGGCTATACGTAATGCGTAATCGCGCTGCGTTCCTAATCATTTGCATATCTCCCCGACATGTATCTTCATGTCAAGTTTGGTTACGATCCCGCAATTATTTCTTGGTGCGCTAGTTTTTTTGTCCATGAGTATATTTCATGGATCCAAACATGAATTCAGTAAAGAAATTTATCGTTAATGGTATAAACCAAAAATATTTAAAATTTTAGAAATGTACAGAAATTCAAATACAAAAATAGGAAAAATGAAACAAATACATTAAAACCTAGGTAAATAAACATTAACTTAAAAAATAATCTATATCCATTAATATACACACTTAAAAATATTTTTGAACTAAAAAAGTTATAACTTACCATCAAACAAATTTGTTGAGCACAAATCATTCCAATATGACATGATATTACCTTGTTTATAACCACCAAAACTACCGATTGATTGATTGACTGTGCACAGCTAAAAGAATTTACGAAAAAATAATTATCGAATTTTTTTAATTATTTTAAAACCTTTACCAATTAATCATTTTAAATTTAATATTTTCGCAGTAAATAAATTTATTAAGATATTAGCAAATCCAAAACTATTAATATTCATTAAGGAAACTTTCTAGTAATACGTGCCTTCCCCTGGTGATTAATTTAAAATTAAAAGAAAATTTTTTAACCACATCAGAATATATTAAAAATAATACAGATGAATATTATCCCAAAAAATAACAAAATTATACCTTTATAAACAAACATATATATACATATACGAATACATATACACAAGTTTACTGTATAGACATAGGAATATACATGTATTATTTGTATTTTAGATGATTTCTATAGATAAAAGTCTTAATTTTAAAAGGAAAGTGGATAATTAATTTTGACGATAAACAATATATATAATAAATAAATCCATAGATTTATTATTATATAATAATATATTAATTCTTCAATCCAGAGATGCATGTGAAAAATGTAAGCTAAGGTTTCTGATACTGCGTCAGAGTTCTGTCAACAATGTCTCCTGTCAACGGAAATTACTTTTGTTTCACGTAAAAAAAATGCATTTCCATGTCTGTTGACATTTCTGTACCATGTGGAAGAACAGAGTTAAATTTTTACATGTTCATTCCTCAATCCAGCGATGCATGTGAAAAATGTAAATAAAGAGTTTTCTGCTACTGTGTCAGAGTTTTGCATCAGTGTGTCTTCTGTCAACAGAAATTGTTTTGTCTCACATGCCATACTCAATGCAAAGTGTTTCACGCACCACTATTCTTTTGTATATGGGGTTTCACCCCACCATTCTTTCATTTTGCAGGTTTCATGCACCACTGAAATCCAAAAGTTATGATTTTGGATAACGTGGCATTACATTTCTTGTGTTTGAGTGTTATGGATCAATATGCAAGGAAAAAATGTCAAATTAATGATTTTAAAATTTTATATTTGTTTGAATATTATGTTTGATTTACTAAATGCCACCCACACATCTCTGTTATTTAGGTATTTTTTCTTACAAATTCAAGAATTTTTGTTAGCAAGCTTTTTACTCAGAAATTGATATTAGATTTTAAGCACAATACCACACACAACATAAAAATTTACCTTTTTATTTAGTATTTTAGATTTTGATTATCTTTTGAAATTGTTTATGTATTCGGTGAGGATGAAGGGATTTTCATGGCATAAAATTTTTAGATATCAATTTTTAAATATGAACTTTTCAGATATAACATTTTTAAATATAACTGTAGATAAAAGTTTAAATTTGATTCTTTACTCAGATACCCTTGTAACATAAGGTTGTATGTTAGGGTCCAAGGCGCATCTGTGTCTTGCGGAGGTGGAAGAAATCGTAATGATTTAACTTTAATTCCTATTAGAGAGAAAGAGAAATTCTCACAACAATAATTTAATTTCCTAATTTCCCCCATTCTCTCCTTTAAAAGATAGTGTTCCTTCTTATTTCCTGATACGATTCCTTTTTAACTTTAATTTATGCAATCATGTGCTCTTAAAATCTGCAAAGTCATTTTTGTCCCACACTCCAGACTTGTAGGGATGATCCTTACCAAACTTCAAGTCTACACTTAGATTCCCTTGAAATCCCTCCATCCATACCGCTTGGTCTCTAACGTTTGAAGTGAAATTTCCCTGTTATATAACGAAAAACACAGCGAAACGCTCTCTTTTGCTCACCCTTGCTATTGCACTCTTGCTCTCATAAGCTGCATCCAACGGCGGAGTTGTGTAATTCCTGCTGTGTGGAAATGGTTTCTCTCTCTCCTCTACAATAAAATAATTCTATGAAAACGAAATTGGTTTAGCTCGCAACTGTTATATTTTAAAAATTAATTAAATATTCCTATTGAAAAGAAAGTCTTTACACAAACACACACACATATACCTCAGTTTTCGTTTTAGTACGACGCATTTAGATATGTATTCAAAATAAAAACTGCTATTCCTTTTGTTTTTTGAAAATCTGCAAAATCTTTGACGTATTTTTTGTTATCTTACGAGAGGCATTGAATTGACAGTTTTTGCTATTTTAAGGCTTTCTTGCAATAATGAAATTGTTTACACAGAAATATTTCTAACAATTTTGTAAAACCCCAAACTTGATGCTGAGATGTTTGAAACGAATTCTTAATTGAGGATCCTGTGGAATAACAACAATTCTTTCTAGGCAGAGGTACCACTTCTCTCTGCCAAATTGTAAGTCGAGAATAATTTCTGATGGGACAATGAGAAAAGAAATATACTAAAAATGCTGAAAAAGTATTTATTAAAGAAAAACATTCATAATAAAGAGAAGCAAGAATTGTTGGAAGAACAATTTTTACGTTTACTCAGGGTGGTAAGAAACAAAAGGACTTAGAACGCTGAACTATTTTAAGTGAATAATAGTACAAGAAAACAGCTCAAACAAATGTGTAATATAAAAAAAATTCTTTAAAGAGGAGGAATGCATTGTTTTTTCATTGACATTTGTTATAAGAATAATTAAATTGAAATTAATATACATTCTTTAGAAAATTTACAGTTATGGCTTACAACTTTTGAAATGCAGTAAACAATGCTTTGAATCATTTAAACATTGTGAAAGCATCTGAATTAATACTTAATTTTATTCTGAATAGAAAGTTTCACTGAGATCATTTATTTATTTTCCAAAGTTGTTGAGAAGAGAGTCGATTGTTTTTTCCCTTCATTTTAATTTTGGTGTTTATTTTACTTTGGTATTTATTTCTCGCCTTTTGAGTACCATTTATTTTGGAATCTTTTACGACTTTCTTGAAGCCTTTTGCCTCTGCCATAGGATGATTCACCCGGTAAGTGGAATTGAGTTCCACTTTCCATGGCACTATGCTATCTGTTCGGCGTATTTTTGTTGGAATCCTCGAAGGTCTTTTTCGGACGTTAGCTGTCTTTTTCGTACTCACCACCCACTCTGGAGTTGGAGTCAGATTGTGATAAATTGTAAGAGTATCTGCAAATCGAACTTTTTTCATAGGAGCAGATTTGATATTGGGAGGAGGTTCTCGCTGGAGCGCTTCAATATCTCTCTGCTGCACCTCTGAAAGATTCGATGATCCCTTATCAGAAAGAGTTACTTCGGATTCTTTGGAGAATCCTTCTGAGTGAAAGCTACTTTGCGAATTATTCATCAGTTCTTCTGTCGTCATTGAACTATCGACATCGCAGAAATAACTCACGAATTTAGGATGAAATGAATTTGATAATTGGGAGGAGGGATCTAGTTGTCTCAGGCATAGACCATCCGGTGATATATATAACACAGGAGTATTTGGGCTCAAAGGGAGGACGGAATCTTTCTTACTCATCTTCTTGCTTTCGTGTCTGACAACTGGAACAGCAGAATTTTCTCTAGCTATATTACTATTACAACAGTTAAATAAAGCCTTAAATTTCTGTCGGATATCTTTCCGCATTCTGAATACCAACAAAGCGAAGAAGCATGAATAGATGTACCGAAACCAGGTGAAAACTGTCTCGTATTTCGGTCTATACTCAATCAGAGAAGAGGAAGTACTGTTTTGAGCATCGCGGTACATTTTTAAAGCACTGGCTTGATGAACAAATATATATGGTAATTCGAGTAACACATAAAATAAAGCGAGCCATGCCACAAGTTTGAAATTGATCCATTCGGTCCACAAGTCTCCCTGCATGAAAACATTGGAGAAATTGACAACATTTTTCTTTTTTTGTGTTCTGTATTCTTTGTACTGCCGAAATCCGAGATTCAATAAGCAGCCAAATCCAATTACTATCATTAGACAATAACACCACAAAGTCAGAAACAAAGCATGGGCGAATCCATCAGGACCTATGAGAAAGAGCATATAAAAAAAAAAGATTAGTTTTTCAGCGCGTGTTATATTGTATATATGTGCTTCTTACTCAAATGGAATATGTGTTGTAGTCAAATCAACTCTCTTCGTGGTTCTTCTAATTGATTTTGAGAAGATTTGCAAACTCTTTCAAGCAGTGTGCCATATTCTTAGAGTAAACAAAAACTATTTTGATGGTTCTAAAAAATAAGTAAGTGAAATTATAAGACAATGAATCTCTTTTACAGAACTTTTATTGATGAGTTAATTGAGAAAAAAAATGACTTATTGACGAATTCCTTCAACATAAAATCAGAAATGAATTTAATTAAAAACAGAAGGGTAAACAAATAATTCAATGAATTATTTTGAAGTCTTATTATTTAAAAAAAATTGCTCGTAGTGCTAGAAATGAGAACAAATATTCTATTCAAAACCTCAAATAATTTTATTCTATTCATTGTGCTTTGAATTATATCTTATTAAAATAATACAGGAAATCAAAAGTGTTTCAGTAACTCACTCTTCATTAAAATAGCTTGAGTGCTTTATAAACTTATGTTTTGTTTTGTTTTTTTATCTTTTAAGGATATGTAATATAAAAAGTTTATAATGCCTATACGTAAGCGTAACCAGGGAAACTTATTCTATTAATTGAAAGCAATATCAAACATTCGAACATTAAATAAGTTTTAAATTCAGCTGATTTATTAAGAATTGTAGTGTTATTCTCATAGAGATATCCAAACTGATGACCCAACGAAATTTATTCACTTATTTAGTCGATTCAAATGAAAAACAAAGTCGTAAACTTATTATCATATATCTGATAGTGTGGCATTTTTATAGAATAATATGAATCAAACATTTTACAAATCCAACCTTACTTTTACACATTTATGCATTATATTTATATCGGCCTTTCGAGCATGAAGAAGTCCCATTGTTAAATCTTTTGAGGTCTTCAACTTGGGATGATTAGTTTAGAGGGTGGGATGCTAGCTTAGGTATCACTTGACCCCTCGTCGTCATTGGACCGAGATTTAAAGTGACGAGGTCTGTTGCCAATAGCTCTCGTGTTGCTTCTAAGCGCGAATAAACAATGAACTAATCAATCAGCATGGTACATCATTTGTTTACAACAGGTAGATTTAAGGGTATATTAAGAAATATTCATATCAGCGGTCTTTTATGAGAATGGTCCGAAATTGTTTAAATTCTTGATAGCGTTAATATTATAAAAATGAGATGGAACTAATCCTTATGCTTCAAAACATGTATTCCAGCCTGCTTTATTACATTTCAAAAATAAAATTATGCTTTAAGAAACAAAATATTTCACTCATTTCAATAGCGATTCATTTTCTTAAAACGAGATTTAATAAAACGCTAAAATGGAGGTTTCAAACTGTGTTGTGAAGCAAGCAAATGCTAAATGGATACAAAGAGCACAAATCGAACTGGGATTACAAAGTGGGATATGATATGTAATACCTGGGGATGCACTTTTTTTTTTTTTCTTCTTCTCTGTTCACATTTTGGTATAACTAACTTAACATTCCATGCAGATTATTCGTTGTAAGGAAATGACCATCTTAGATAAGTTCGTTGTAAGGAAATGACCATCTTAGATAAATTCGTTGTAAGGAA
>BMAW01013869.1:70027-107079 GCA_019974015.1 Nephila pilipes
ATTCGTTGTAAGGAAATGACCATCTTAGATAAGTTCGTTGTAAGGAAATGACCATCTTAGATAAATTCGTTGTAAGGAACGCCATCTAGAATAAGGTGTTACATTGATCATCAATTTCAAAAACATTACGACCACAAATAAATAGGGATTTTTATAACAATCTTGTTTAAATCCGCCTGACCGTACAGAAAGGAAGAATGGCAAGAAAATCGCAATGGGAATCCTTTGAAACTGAAATATGCCAGTGATTGATTCTAAATACATTAAATGTCAGTCGTATTGTTTACTTTATATTGTTTTTCAAATCTCAACCAAAAAAGAGAATTTATCTAAAATTTTAATTTGACTTATTGTTTGTAACGTCGCACTTAGAAGCTACACGTGGACTACTGGCGACAGACCTTTTGAACTTTGGTTAAGTGATCAAGACGACCCCCCTCTCCAAACTAAAGGGAGGAGTTGAAGCCTCGGCAGATTTTGCGAGCCATGTTAAAAGGCGGGACTCCACCAGGAAGATATTTAATAGCGAGTTAAAATAGTCTAATGATGAAAACTATTTACACATTTTTAGCTAAGACCTAATGCAATTACACATTTTTTACTAAAGATTAGTACTGTTATATAATATTGTCTTTAGAGAAGTGCTAATGTATTTAAAGGAGGACAAAATAATAAGGACCTTCAGTTTTCTGATTTCATTATGAAAAGTTTCCGTTTTGGAAAACCTCGATTCTTTTAAAGCCCTTCTGTGTATTCTTAGGATAGAGCTTCAAGTTTTTTTTTTTTTTTTTTTTCACGATTGCCATATAAATACGATAAACTAGCCATATCTTCTGGTAAAAGGAAAATGATGTATTGACGTTTAAAAAACTTTATGTGCATGATGATGAAAATTATCTGGCTTCCGTGAGAACTTGAATAATTTATAAAAAACGACAGTATATAAGTGCTTGCAATTTCAAATTACTAATGGGTAATTATTCATTTATAATAAAACTCCATAAAAGCTTTCCATAGAAAGTAATGTGTTTATTTAAATCTTGTTTCTCCATTCAAAATCCAATCCCCCAAAATTATTTTGGATGAGAAAAAATTGGTACAAAATAAGGCAATAAACAAAGACCCTCAAAATATCTTGAAATTTAAGAGATTACCTTAAAGAATGAGAGGAAGAGTTTACCTAAAACAACGATGATTCATAAGCACATAAATTACTAAAGTACCTCAGTTAAACTTTCTGACAAATAATCAACTGAAATTTAAGTTGATAGAATTATTATTAAACAATTTTGATTATAGTTTGGGATCCAGAATTTAATTCGTTGAAATGAAAATATTTTCATTCAACGAGTCATTCTCATTATTTGGTTGTACTTCCTTTATTAAATTATGCATTTTCGTTTCCTTATTTTTGCTTGAAAATAAAATAAAATATTTGACATATATGAGTAAAAATATATTCGGAGACATTCTTACAAAACATGTTAGTAAATAACGTACTTTTCTAACGACGTAGTTTTCTCGCTCTTTTATCAAAACAATTTTCATCTGATATCATCCCTACGTTATGCTTTTCCCAATTCCTCCGTGAAAAGAAAAATATTTTTTTCGTTTATATTATTTTTGGATGTTTTCACAATTTTATTTGTATATTTTTAAATTTTGTAAGGCAATTTACAAAACTTAATGACACTCATTCTATGCATAATATCGCCATGAAATATTAATTTTTCCATTTAAAATATGACCCGAAAAAGGGCAAATGCATAAGATGCCGAGAAGTTTAAATGATTGCCTCGCTGTAATAGTTGTTATTCAGCAGATGAAGACATTGATTTTTAAACTTGTCATGCAGAAATTGATTTCTTATTGAACAAACGAAAAGAAATGCTGTTGAATGCATTGAATAAGAAATGAAAATTACCTGCTGCTGCGCAGCCATATCTCGATGGAAAGAGACGCGAGGGTATCGATTGAAGCAGAAGAGGAACACACAAGAGAATGGCCGCCGTCCACAGAGTCACTATGACAACTGTTTGTTTCTTCAGTGTTAAAAAACTTTGAAATAGAAATGGCTTCCACACAGACATCATCCCTTCGGCACACATTAGACAGATGGAAAAAGTCACCTCGATTGTCACCAACTGAATGACGAAGGAGCTCACCGCACAACCCGTTGGGCCCAATGTCCAAGAGGCCGCACTCACGTACAGCAGGGCCACAGTCATATTCCAGAGAGTCTCAAGCAAAAAGACAACGCATAAATTGAAAAAAAGCAGGTTGAAAGGGATCCTCCTCAGCGTATAGCTCGACACAATGGTAGCGAGAAGAAAGATATTGCTCCCGAAAGAAACCAGAAGCAGGAGCACCAATAGAATGATTTCCACAGCAGGTTCGGTGCGCTGGTCAGGGGGATTAGTTCCATTATAAAAGATCACGACGGTCACTTGAACGGTTTGGGAGTCATTGGGGGAAACATCCTCCTTGCTGGCCATGGTGCTTCAGTGTGCCCCTCAGCGACACCTGTAGCTAAGAGTGACGAATCGATGGCGCAACGCGGATTGATTCTTCAGAGTTAATGGACTGAGCCGAGTGGTGTAACTTTTATGACCACATAAAATATTTCGTTTCGCAGCGATAACAATAGGAAGGTGATTTAAGATTTTCATAAATTGCCTCAATGAATGCGGGACTGTTTCATTAATTTATCAATTTTACATTAATACATTTATATTAAAATTTTGAAAATCCAACAAAGTCTATAATCATCTGTCGTCGAAACGCAGAGTATTATATTTAAAAACTTCCGAATGCTGATAAAAGTCGCTTCTATGGGGAATAAAAAAACAAAAGAGGGAACATAATCCGAGATAATTTATTTTCTTTCGTCTTTTCTCAAAATACGTATGAAATAATGATATCGAGTTGAGAATAGCTTTACTTAGTGAAATGTATTCATGTAGATGACGAGAAAGTGCCAGCTCCTACTAGATTCGTCCCATAAAATTGTTTTCATTCTTTGCTTTTTTTTTTAGTTCAAAATCTTAGGCTTTGAAGGTAATATCACGACAATGGACATGGATTTGTATCATTTTCATAATACCTGCTGTATTTTTAATATTAACTGAACAGGCCTTTTAATTTCTTTTCCTCTCAACTCCTCAACTCATTTGTTAAATTACAAACGGGTGTTTTCAATTTAGAAAGAAATCGAGACAAACTACTTTAAAAAAAAGAAATCTTCTTTTCGAGTATTGAATGAAATTGACAGTCGAAGGTGATTTTTTTTTTTTTTTTTTTTTTTTGATTTTTATAACGCACACGCTTAGATGATACTCTTATAGAACTAAATACAAACGAAATAAGTGTAAGTGAACAAATGATTAATCACGTTGAGGAAGGGGGGGAGAGAAACATATCATTATTTATTACTCATCTAAAAAGTGTCCCCTTTTTTTGAATTCTTCAAGATCGGACAATCGAATCCAAATTTAACTTAGGATTTCCTTACTCAAAGGGTTATTCCTGTCAAATTTTTGATTTGATTGCTTATCAATGCCACACTGAGAAACAATCTGGGAACTATTGTCGACGGAATTCTGAACCTCGGTCGAGTGACGAGGCCGACACTTAAGCTGATATCTCTCTCTCTCCAAACTTCTACACCCCACCAACGGGAGAACTAGAGACCACAGCCAGATTTAACACACACCCGTCCCACTATACAGTGGGGTTGTAGAGGCATCATAGCTAGTACGTACGCCTCGACGCAAACAACACCGACCGCGAGTCCGCGACCAAGACCGCTAGGTTATTTTCCCTCTCAAATAGACGTCAGAAATAAGCGGTGTCTTAATAAAATGCTACATAAATGTCAAAACATCCCATATTTTTTTATCATTTATTTTAATCCAAAATTCACCATCTATTTTTATTCAACTTATCCGTAAGTTCAGTTCTGTGTTTATAGGTAATTTCATACATTTTAACAAAATAACATTAAACGGGCACAACTAGAAACATTTTCCAAATTTTCTATTTCTTGTCAATTTTTATGTGAAGGAAAAGCAGTCATGTATATGATTATTTGTACTAGAATTAAATTGGTTGGATTTAGGGATGTTCATTACACAATTATATAACAGAGCTTCAACTCTGTCGATAAATTCTACCCGTTTCAAAGAAATGAATTGATTATTTTATTACTACCTCACTTGGAAGCACTACGATGGCAATTGGCGTAGAAGTTTTGAATCTCGATCAAGTGACGAGGACGTAACCAGGCTGGCACCTCACTCTCCAAACTTGTACACCAACCTGAAGATCTGATTGTTCGGCCGATTTAACGTGCGTACGTGTCACGCTACATGGTAAGTCTTTTGTGACATCAAGGCTTGATATGGTGGAAGCAAAACCAGCCGCGAGCTTGCAACATTGACCACTCGAGGAAACCAGTATAAGAAAGGAAAGTAAATAAAATAAAACAAATCTTTAAAAATATTTTCATGAATTCTACTACGATAGAAATGTGTCTTAAAATGTCTACACCTCATTCCTAAAATAAAAATGTTGATTTTTTTTAGTTGTGAGGGAAAAAAGCCTCTGATCCGTACGCAAAAATAATTTCAATGCATACTCGTCACGAAGACAAAAAATTACTCGGCTCTCAAAAATGATTAGGATGCTATAGGAAGTAATTTTATGTGTTTTTAGTGAACCTTTTATGTTATGTAACGTTTAGTAGAAACTATGCCACTGGTTTCTCTCACAGAGCAGGTGAGGAGGCACGCGACACCTTGAAAAATGTATCTGGGCAGATGGATGCCTACCAGGTGAAGCTAACGGAGCTCCAGGTGGATTAACTGGCAATGATGAAATACATTCTGGTTCGATAACCGGTGATTCCTTGTCACTGGGTACTCCTATCATTGTCCTTGTTGTAAATAAAAACAGACACATTATTTCTACTTGACATAAATTTAAAAAAAAAAAAATCCTTTCAAGTCATATAAAATAAAAAGATTTTTCCGATCCTATTAAATAAATGACCAGTTTTTGTAAAAATAGTTTCCTTTCATTTTGAAATTTTACTTTCTGAGGAATGTATCAATATTTCCATCTGTAAGTGTTTTTAGGGATTTCTTTTATTGAGTTTTTCCTTTTGGGTAATCTTTTATATCTTTGTTTGAGCGGGTTGGAGAAAAGATGGGATTTGATAGCGGTTCTTAAGATATTTGATGAAGGAAAAAATACAAACGGTAAATAATGTTATTTGAAGGAAGGAAAGAAATCATGGGAAGAAGGAAGCAAACGTAAATCCGATTTATTAATCATCTATAGTTAATCCTTTCCATCTTAGTTTGAGTACTAAATATCCGACCGTTTTGTAGAACTGGAATATTATTAAATATCGCATTCTAAATGGAATGCAATGTGTTATTCTGTATTGAAATACTCGTCAAACGTACCTAACCGCATCATTTTCAATAGAAAGCTGAGCAATGCGTCTGAAGTTTCTAAAATTGAGAATTCAGTATGAAAAATGTAGAGCAGTAATAAAAATATTCGAAAAGTTCTGTCGCTGTGACTTACATCTATGAAGAAAAAGAATCCATTACACAATTATTTCGAATAAAAGATGTTTCATGTAAAACAATGTATCATTTTTTGATCATTATATAGTTTTATACAAACAAATAATTCACATATATATTTTCTCACTAGTAATATATTCTACTTGATTATAACAAATAATTCAAGACTTGACGTACTCTAAACTTCTTTAAGAAGAATCTCTCGGTGTGTTTTTGATTACAAACCATTCATTCTCTTTGAGTCTTCCATACAATGTGAATTCCTCATAAGAATTTTTATAGCATTTCAGGAAAGAAGAGAGCCCTAGTCTTCAAAAAAGAACCTGCTCCCACCCATCATATCATTCGGAGGCCTTCTTCCTACAAAAAACGAAAAAGAATACTCAAGGTAAGAGTTACATTCCCCTTTCCAAATACCATGGCAGAATATTCTTTAGGCAGAAAAGCGATTGCTCCAAAATAGCCTACCTAAAAACCTATTTTATTAAATCGATAAACAATTCTAATTTAACTATCGTATGCAAGCTTTCGATTTCAAAATAGGAATTCTAATCAACATTGAATTTTAATCTGAGTATGAAAGCAGTAATAAGCTCTCTTATTATATAACTCTTTCTCTTGAGCGAAGCTATACTTGTATATATAAATATATATATCAAAAACAAATTCGACATAGCAATCCTAAATTCATACATTAATGTCTATAAAAGTACATATTTAAGGAAATCAATAAAAAACTAAAGTAAAATTAATATAATTCACATATAAAAATTATTATTATTTAACATACTAAAATTAAAAATTAAAAGAAAATCTATTATCTAACTAAAAAATTATAAGAGAAAGCCAATTGAAAGGAAAGAAAAATTTAGAGTAATGGAAAAAGTATTATTACTACTGTTTTAAAAAGAAATTTAAAATTTAAAAATTATAAATGTAACTAAAAATCATATTTGTTTTTTAGATACTCTCCATGTATATTGATTCTATAAATCTCCATAAATCATTTTTTACATGATTCCATTTTTCTTCATCTCTCTCTTTTTCTTAATAATCTTAAATATTCTTTCAATATTAAATGTGTTTTTTTTATTAACTAGATTATTTCAATCTAGTTAATGACTCTCCTTTAATTTTGTTTTTGAGCTAGTTTTAATTCTTATAGATTTATCTTATTTTTTTTTTATCTACAGTTACTTTTTTTTTTTTAATAAAAAAAATTTTTATATGGTTTTTTAAATATTTAATTTTTGATCATTAATCTCATTAGTAAAAAAAATTATATATATATTTTTGTTACGTTTGCTTTTAAATCAATCAATCAGTGTTTACTCTGATGGTGAATTCTTTCATGGAAAGTAAGGGTAGGCTTAGTATGAATATTGTAATTTTTTCTTATTCATAATTTTTTTTATTATAGTAATGATTGTTTTATTATTTATTTGCATTTTGTTTAAATGGTTTTATGGTTATATAATTATTAATCTCAGCTGATGAGAGTTGTCTTTAAAACGTTTCTACTCTATTTATATGTCGAGACTTTGGTAATTCTTACATTTTGCTTTTTTGAATATTTTTTTTTAGTTTAATTAAATAGTTTTTTAGATTTTTTGAATTTACAATTTGATAGATTTTTATTTAATTATATTTTTGTTGTTTATTTGAACTTTATATTATATTGGTAGTATGTTTAGTTTCTCCCTTTTTCCATGATTAATTTTTTGAACATGCTGATTTTTGGTTTGTTATAATATTTTATTATAATGCAACTCAATGAAGTGTGAGGGTTGCCTCAGTAATAACGTTATAAACACACATTATTCCATTCCAAAGTATGGAACAGTATTGATTACATTATTTCCATTATTCAAAATTTTACTTTTCTTTAATTTCTTACTTTTCTTCCTCTTATAATTTTTCAGCTATTTAATAGACTTTTGTTTTTGTTTTTAAATTTTGTTATGTTTAATTGATAATAATTTTATATGAGTTATATTAATTTCATTAAAATTTTTTATTGATTTTTTTAAGTACGTAGATTTTTAGATATTAATGTATCAATTAATGATTGATATATTTTGATGTGATATTTTGTGAATATATAAATATAGTACCTTACAGTATAATGGCAGCATTTGCGCCTATATAGTATTGGGTATTTGAAAAACTTGAAAATTATCTTTAATACTATACATATATACATACATACACACAGAGAGAGACACCCACCCACACAGACACATACATACATACATATATTTATAGTAAAAATATTTAAAATGAAAATTCATTTGTCAAGGACATTAAGATATTGAAATTACATATGAAAATAACACTGTCCCCCATTTAAAGAAATATCATAATTCTTACGTAACTCTAACTTAACTTATTTGAAAAAACCTATTACATAGAAAATATTCACAATTCTAAGCTACTAAGAAATCTAAATTATTAATATAATCAAAAAAATTTCTATATATTTTAAATACATAGTTATATTAAATGCAAAGATTTTAAAATGGACTCATTTAACTTGAAGTCGATGTTTTCGTCGTAAATATGAAAAATTATTTTATAAAATTAACAAAGTGCTAAAATATTTAAGAATTCTAAGAATTTCCCCCAAAATTTATTTAAAAATAACTTAAAATTAATTAAAACTAGAAAGCATTGTATATTCCATAACATTCCAATAAGTATTGCCATCTTGAGTTGTCAAAGAGATATTACACTCATCATTGGCATAATAAGTGTAATATGAACTTCTATAAATAGAATTTGTTTAAAAAAAGAGTTTTTTAATGGGTGTATATTTTATATAAAACTTATATAGTAATTTAAATGTAATTAGGATATAAAACATAATTTAAGCTTCAAAATCGAAATTTAATCAAACATAAATTTATGAATATCGAAATGTGTTTTTAAAAATCAATAGGATAGTCTGCTTTAATGCAGCTCTTGTAAAATTTCTTATTAGAATTTTTTTTATTTATATTTCTAGCAAAATTATATTGTTACCTAGTATATAATTAAAAATAATATTTCTAAATATGGATATTTCTATTCCAGAATGCAGCTATAATAGCTTAAGATTGTCACGTTGGGCTATTCGCGATTTTTCCTTCATTAACCTTGGAGACTTTAATAATTGATTTGCTTAAAATAAAAACCCTATAAAATGTAACAATATTCAAAATTAGCTTCAAGTTAAAATGATTTATGAATTGATATGAGGCATTGTATGTAGAAATGAAGAATAATTGAATGTTGAAGTCGGTAATTGTTGGATGGTGGTGGGCAGTTTTGCATGACAAGCAAACATCGATAGCTGACGAACTTTGATTCTTTGTGGAATAAATCGGTATGGAAAATATTTCCATTTTCTGTTCAAACTCTGAATCCTAGTGATAGTTCTCATTCGAATCCAAGTGGTTAAGAATGGACTTATCATTCCTATTTTATACTCGTTGAGGAAAAGTAGACTTAGAGAGAGAAAAATTATGCAAATATTTTATAACTTAAAGATAAATTAATAAACTGATTTAAAGATTATGTAACAATCTCTTCATTTGACTGTGACATTGCTGAATTATATATATATATATATATATATATATATATATATATATACAAACTCAACAATGATCGATGAAGTAAATGAAAAAGAGGTGGGTGTCACAAAATTTAAGATTATTTTATTAAATAAAAATATAACTGCAAACACTATTAACTGTAATTTCCAAATTTAAGTCTAAATTTTCTGTTTCCATTTTACCTTTACTTATCTGAAATTTAAAAACGTAGAATAAAAAGGTAGATTAATTATCTTGATAATTCTCATGATAATTAAAGATGATTAGGTGATCAATATATATAAATAAATAGTAACATTATTTTTTCTACATAGTTAACTTTAAAATGTAAATATATATTGGTTTAACTAATGTTATCCGATCCTTTTTCTAGAATACTTTTAATGTATTTATATACTTTATCATTAAATATAATTTTCTTTGAGCCCTATATCAACTAAGGAATTAAATGTGTCAGTTGAGATAAAATTATTTAAATCATATTGCTTGAAAATAATTGAAAGGATCTGTACTAGATCGTCAGAAAACACAAATATGGATAGAGTATACTTTTTTGTTTTGAATTTGGTTATTTATATCTGAACTATTTATAATAAAAGCAATATTTTTCGCTTGAGTAGTTTCTTGTGAAACTGACTGTAACAACTTATCTGCTTTTGTGACATTTTAAGTACTAAAACCAATTATTTATGAAGTAACTGTTCCAGATTTAATTGGTTCTCTATGAAATTTAATAGTTTAAAATATTAGTGGATATTTTAAAGTTATTAATTTAAAAGCCAATTTTTTAACATAGGACAGGTATACTATTATTAATTTTTCTATCATATTTTTTACAAAAACTTTATTTTCTTCTAAATCTTTATTAATTACCGTTCTGAGATAATAATTGCAAGTAATAGTAATGTTTGTAAGTATTGGAAAGATTACTACAAACTTTATCCACTAATCCTTTTAAAGCGTTTTTAAAGGTCTTCAATGGGTGATTTTTTATTTCTTGAACTTTTGTTCCTCCACTAGTCTTAAAAATGTTATAAATATCATTGTTAATATTATAATTACATTCATTGAATGCATCTAGATGTAACCTACATTTTTAGCTATATCAGAATACAGTTCTGGCCATTCAAATTGCAACACCAGGAAGGAATGATCTGACAAACGTCAAAATCACATGAAATAAAGAAGACGTTGGTTTATGCAAATGATTAGTATTTCAGCACATTTAGACAACGCTGGAAAGAGAAACGAATCTGAAGAACTGCAACAAAGAAGTTGTGAAGTGGATTTCTTATTCGGAAATAGCTTTGAAAGATCATAATCTGCTCAGAATATCGTGTTATGCCTCGAATAAGAAGAAGAAAGTGTCAGAATTCGATAGAGGAAGGATCGCTGCCTAATGAGAGTGTGAATTATCGTTCCGTGATATTGGACATCCGACTGCTTGAACTCCAACCACTGTCAGGCGAATATAGAATCAATGGGTTGCTGAGGATCATACCAAATAGCGTGCAGGATCTCCACGCCCTCACATGAATAACAGTAGAGAGGACAAACATATCGTGAAGTCAGCCCTGCAAAACCGTACAACCACACTACGGACCAATAGTCAGGAAATGGGCATGTTTGAAGCACGCCCAGTATCCGCTCGTACGGTGCGATGAAGTTTGCAGCAGTGTGGACTGTCAGCATGACCACCATTACGTTGACTTTCCTTGACAATGCAACATAGAGAGAAACGACGACTCTGCTGCGCCGAACGATAAAGCTGGATACAGGAGTGGTACAATGGCGTCTTTTCAGACAAGTCCTGGTTCTGCGTGAAATATTCAGAGGACCGTATACATGTCTAGATACTCCGATGAGACCTCTCGTCACCTGCTTGCATACGATATCGGCATAAGGGTGGTGCACCTGATGTGATACTTTGGGCAGCCATTGGGTATACGACACACATATATTAAATTTGTATCGACGGTAAATTAGACGCAGATCGGTACATTTCTGACATCTTAAATCCAGTAATTGTGCCCTATCTTCGATACCTGCCAAACGCCATCTTCTAATGATTTAACACAAAACTACATTTTGCACGTCGTGTTCTGACCATCGATACACAGGGTATTCGATTGTTGCCTTGGCCGGCACGGTACCCAGATGTGTCACCCATTGAAAACATCTGGTCATGGGTTTCTGAGGGACTGGCCCGCCACCCCTTTCCAGCTAATATGGTTGATGAAGTGTGGTATATAGTTGAAGCGGCATGGAATGAGTTGCTCATTTCTGTCATCCAAGCCCATTTCGACTCCATGCCTAACCGGTTAAGGGCCATTTTAGCTGCCAGTGGTGGCAGCTGTTTTTACTAATTCTGTAACCCTGTACACCCCCTAAACTGCTTATTTAATCATTTTGTCTTCTTGTCATACTGTTTACGTACAATAAATATCTTTTTTTGTTTTCACTTTTCTTCATGGTGTTGCAAATTTAAAGGCCATCTGTAGAAATATATTAACAGCACAATTAATTTTCTGCTCACTATAAGTGTTGTTATTAGATGTCATAACGATATATATATATATATATATATATATATATATATATATATATATATATATATGCAAGTTAGTATCAAAATAATGGAAATACCTGTGAATAAAAGTGAGATTTTTGAATGCGCTTTGTAAGCATTAAAATATAATAACAGATACCAGTTTTTTTTATAATTAGAAATGTATATATTTTGGTAGTATGTAGTTGCTTTATTGAAGTTATGTAAGTCTTGGATTTTTTTCAAAAGCGTTAAATATCCTATCTCTCAGATTTTCAAAGAGGCTAAATTGTAGGAGGCCGTCTAAGTGAAGCAAGCGTGACTGAAATATCTCAACTTTTAGGCTTTTCTAAGGGTTCGGTGTCTAAAGTCATGACAGCATACACACAGCACGGTAAGACAGGCTTGGCAAAGCAAAATAGTGGACTGATAGAAAAACTCAGTGAAAGAGAACGACGGGTATTGAAGCGGATAGTAATGACTAAAAAGCAAACAACTGCAGCAAACGTGACCGCAGAGCTCAATCAACATTTGGATTCTACAGTGTCAATGATTATAGTTAAAGGCATCTTCATAAGCAGAACATTTATGGCAGAATAGTAATTCCTAATCTACGTGTCACAGATATTTATGCCAAACGTCCTCTACTGTGGTGTCACACTCACAAAACCTGGTCCATTGTTAAGTGGAAAAGAATAATATGGTCTGACGAATCGTCTTTCACACTTCTTCCTACAACAGGACGGTTAGACGTTTGGAGGACAACTGCACAAGCATATGATAGTGATTGTCTCCTTCCAATTGTCAAAATATGGAGGTGGATCCGTCATTGTATGGGCAGCCATGTCGTGGTTTTCCACTGGACTAATCGTAACCCTAATTGGAAGGATAATTGGGAAGAAATATAGAGAAATGTTAGTTGACTAAGTCCATCCTATAATGTAAACGCTATTTCCTGACCCGACCTCAATATAATTGAACCGTTATGGTCTATTTTAGGGCGTTTAATACGCAATCTCGATATCACCATCTCTCTCAGAACTTTCACAATATCTCTATGAAGATTGGTACAATATTTCTCTTAACACTATTCAGCACTTGTATGAATCGATTCCTAGGCAAGTTATGCATGCAAGTATTACATACCAAAGGCGATGGGACACCATACTAATAAAGGATTCTGTATAAATCTAAGATGTTTCATTATTTTGATAACCATCTGTATGTATATATATATATGTTGCCAAATTAATGTGGATAGTCACATATTTTCGTAATATGAGCTTTTTAGCGCGTTTGATGTAATCATAAGTAGTTCAAATTATGGGAGACTATATTTTTTACATAAATTAATTTTTTTATTTAAATCTTTATTTTTAAAATTTGGTGTCAATTTAATTAAATGAATAATATTTTGGTCTTCAGTTTTAAAATTTGAAGAATTATTGGTATTACCACGTCTCGGGATCCATTCTATTTGTTTCACAAACTAGCTTAGTATCAGCGCTCATCAATTAGCCATAAGAGCCTTTCCTTACCCTGAATCTTATTTTTCCCAGAATATGTTCATTTAATTACTCAAAAATAGAATTGAGGAGCATACCTTTCTTCACGAAAAAATAAAAACATGGATAAAAGTGTTTACCTTGCAGACAGATCATCTCCAAAGAAAGATAGTAGGTATTTCAGATATTTCCAAAATAACTGTAAACGCATTACAGGTTTAGTTGAATAAAAATGTGACGCTTTCTCCTGAACAGAAAGGTGAATTGGGCAGGAAAAAAGATAACAGATATATTTCTGGTAAAATAAGTTAGAATATTTGCTTATATTATAGAATAAAAGTGCTACAAGACTAACGCAATTGATTCAAGAACTTGGGTTTGCAATTTCGAAAAGAACCGTTCAAAGACGGTTAGCAGAATAAAAATTGTGAGGCATCATCATATAATAAAAAAACCTACCGAGACAATAGTGATAAAACATTTTGCCTGCACTCGAGAGCATCATCACATAAATGTTGAGGACTTAAGTAAAGTTAGTTATTAATATTATTGGTATTTTTATTCGTTTTTTACTCCTTTTTCCAAACATTAACAATTTTACTTCCTAAATTTCAATTCAATTTCTCAAGCAATTCCACGTTTGAAATTTTAGAAAATGTGGAAATCTAAGTTGTGATCAACATTGGGAAGTGTGACCACAACTCAGAAGGTTAGAAATATCACAGTAGAAAGGATTGTTCAGACTCCTACCAATAATAATGATAATTTATTTAAAATCATTTACATGAAGGAGAGAGACAGAAGAGAGAACCGTGACACTAGAATGTGGTTCCTCTCTTATTCCCACCGATCGCTTTGTTCTCAGTGTTACCTTAAATAATAGCATAAGATATTAAGTTCCCTTCAGCTTCCCTTCGTTTATATTGACTTGCCTTGCCAGAATACCCGGCTTGTCCTCATAGTGGTAGAATAGCAATAAGCTGGTGGTAATCAGGAGTCGCTACAAAGATAAAAGCACCTGTTATTGGTGTCGCCTTTGGGAAAAGTGTTTTTCCTGACTGGATTATTCAAAGGATAAAGCATCTAATCTAAGTATCCTGTTCAAATAATCTCCGGATATAAATACGTTCGAATTTTTCGGGGAAATCACAAAAGCCTGAAATTGGTAAAAATAAATCCAATAACAACTAAAAGACAATTAATAGAAAACCGAGTAAATGTATGGCATCCCAATTGCCAATTAAAATGATGCGCACAACTGTATATATAAAGCAGGTGTGGCCAAACTTTTGCATATCTTGAGCCAATTTTTGGATAGACGAGTTCAGATGCTAGAGTACGTTTTATATCGTCTTACATTCATATTTAGGAGTAGGTAAATAGTATAAGGATAGAACCTGCTTCACTTGGGGGAGGGAAATGAATAAATCCTGTAGTTAAATTAATTAATATACACCCGTTTAATGAAGCCCCACTCTACAACAGTCAGAAATGATCTCCTGTACAAGAGAGCTTCCTGATGATACTGACAGACGTTTCGGGTTGATGACTTTGAACCACAGTTGTTGGCACTGAGAGCAAGATCAGCTGGGAAGTTGGATTTGTTTGTTTTCTCTTCTTGCTAGAAAGAGTCCTGGTGTATGCTTATTTTTAATAGAAATATGTTTATAAATATAATTAACTTTTTAAATGATTTAATTACTTTGTGTAAAACATATAACAGCATATACTTACCACTAATGAAACTTTTGATTCTGTTTGGAATATGTTAGTCTTTCAATGTTTGGTGTTACTTTTGTTACTGAGAGCAATTCTTCCAATTGGAATTAGTTTTTCGCTACCACGTTTTACTTTGAATCAGTTTCATTGATGAAAATGCTTGTTCATATCTGTATGTTGTTCCAAAGCGGCATACATTATTTTTTGCACATTTTCTTAGCTCTGAGAAAGGCTCAATTATTTACGTCAGAAACACTTTATCTGGAAAAATCTCATCCAATTTTATTTTCAAACATAAGTTTACATTAAGAAAAATAGACAGCTTTGAAATTATTGAGAAAGAGACATTCTACTTTGCTGTGTCAGCAGTTGCTTAGCGGTTATGGTAGCAGGCTCGCGGCCGGCGGATTTCGTCGAGTCGTGATTCGAGCTTTGATGTCACTAAAGACCCGCGGGGTAACTGGGACTGATGAACGTTAAGCCTGCCAAGGTTCAAAGTCCTCCCGATGGCATTGTGTCGAAATTAAGAGAGGGAGGAGCGGGTGTCGTTCTCGTCACTTGACCGAAGTTCAAAATTATGAAGTCCATCGTCAATAGATCTCGTGTTGCTTCTAGTGCGACGTTAATAAAACCAATCAATGAATGAATATTCTACTTTGTTTAAAAGTAATTTCTAATCGAAGGAGGTTATTTGTGTTTAAATATTTGTTCTTCAGCAATTTTCTTTTCTTTAAAATCTTATCAATATAATCTTATAAAATTTAAAACCATAAAATAAAAAAACAATGTGTCTATTTCCAGAAAAAACACATTCTCACTCAAATTTAGAAATTTATGTAAGCAACTCCACACACACGCACATTTAATGTTGATAATTTGTCTTTCTCTTGAATAATATTCAATTTCAATACATTCCCATTCGAAAAGTGGAATCGAAACATAAATCTTAGCTGGTCATTTCTATATCGAAAGAATGTGGTATCATTTGCAATTGAAAGAATAGAATGTGCATTGCTTTATACATTCTTTAAATTAATATTAAGCTAATTAAAAATAAACCGAAGTAATTGTCAACAATTCCTTTTTGTCTCATACGCCTCTCTGAAAAACAATTTGAAACTTAGTCATGAATTGGAGTGGTTTCAAAGTGTTCTCTCTTTGTGCTCTCGTTTAATATTCGGCCACTGCAGGTGTATTTCCCCGCTAATGAGCAGATGAGGCGTTTTCCCAAGGACGAGCTACTTTAGAATGGATCCTTCCGAAATACGAAAAAAAGCCGAATGCGATAAGAAGAAAATCGTTACTGTTCGGAGCCAGAAACTTGTTTTAGAATTATAATCAACAAGCTGTACATTATTTCATTAGACACATTTAATTATCAATAGAAGTGATTTCGTCACGTTTATTAATTAACATTTAGTCTAAATTAATAATTAATGTATAATTTAATTTTAATCTTATTTAACTAAAATGCGTTTACTAAATGTTAAATAGCTCTTGATGAAATGTTATGCAAGTGAAAAACCATTTAGCTTTATTTACAATAAAAAAAAAATATGAAAAACACTGGCTTCCAAAAGTGAACTTCCACTTCACTCCAACAGGGGGGCTTTGAGCCCCTACAGATTTAACGTGTATTGACCCCGCCTACAAGGCGGGTCTTTAGTGGCATCAAGGCTCGAACCTACGACTCGACGAAAACCGCGGGTCACGAGTTCGATGCCTTATCCACTAGGCTGCCGTGGCCACAGCTTGGGACAAAATATGAAAAACAATGTATACGTAAACAAACGAGCAAATTAAAATGAGATTACACGAACACGTATCTTGCAATAGCGAAGGAAAAATCCAATAATAATGTGAAAGACTTTTCCATTCCGATTGATTGATTGGTTTCATTATCGGCGCACTAGAAGCAACACGAGGGCTATTGGCGACAGACTTCGTAGTTTTGAATCTCGGTCAAGTAACGAGGACGACATCTGAGCTGCACCTCCCTCTCCTAACTTTCACTTTACGCCAATAGTGGGACTTTGAGATCCGACAGATTTAACGTGCATCGGCCTCGACTACACAGCGGGTCTTAAATAGCATCAAGGCACGAACACATGACTCGACGGAAACCGCCGACATGAGTCCGTGACCTTGACCACTAGGCTCCCGTGGCCACATTTTTCATTCCGGAAAACTGTTTGTATGATTATCCAGTTAAAAGACAACCCCTCTTAGATTCCTTCAGAAATGAAATCTATCTCTACTCTAAGCTTATACTGAATTCTCTTGAAACCGAACGTTGAATTTTGCATTTTTCAGGTGTCATTGAGGATACATAATTATTTAATCGGTTTTCATTCTTCCTCAAGATCATGGCAAACCATCTTCTGGCCATTCGAAGGAGTGACGCGTTGAGAGATGAAAATCAAGAAAAGTATCGACTCTAAATAGTGTACTTGGCTCATCATATTATTATCTAAGGTGGGCACAATTACTGATAACACACTTGGAAAGAGATTTTCTCTTCATCTTCAGAGCAAGAACCTAAATGAAAGATTTTTTTTCTGACTATAAATAACTACTTCCGAAATCTGCTGGATTCGAGCTAATCATTCTAAAATGTCAAATTAAATCAAGTATATAACTATATACATTTTAAAAATGAAATCAGCAAAAAAAATTCAGATTTATTTATTTTTTTGAGAAGCAAAGAGTTCCAAGTAATGCTTAATATACCAAATCTGTGCTTCCAAGAAAAAGAAATATCTTTGAAATCAATAAACACACGCACAACTCATTACATATAATTTTATTTTTATAAGCATTTTCTACCACAACAACAAGAAATGTACCCTAGAAAAAAAATCATCTCATATTTTCTGATTATTCAGTTTAATGAACGTTGTTTTCACTACGCAGCCTATAAAACATCAAACAATGCGGCTTTTCTCGCCCTGAGGATCCTTTTTCATAATCATATCTCCGCTCGTTCGGATTGATATTACATGGTCTTTCAGCCATCGCATCCATGTTAGAAAAAATGGCCATTATTACAGATGCGTCATCCCTAGTAGTCCAGAGGATAGAATGGTAACGTTCAAAGTATCCTATGGCCGTTTCCTTTGGGTAGCAATTTTCCCTCCCGTATTTTCCCCGTGTACAACCTTTCGTTTGTTAAACGATGCTAGGCTCAGGAACCATAAAATATGTCACAGCAATTCTACAACAGGAGTAGATTAGGAATCATTCCTTTCATATGCATAGCAGCCAGTGGACTTCGGAGTTACTTATCGAAATTTTTTGATTTACAACTTTTGGAGCCATTTTGACAATGTGTTGGATGCCTATTTCGTTTCTAAAAGCAAATATTTCCTTCCCAATTTTTTTTTTTAAAAAAAAATAAAACAGCTTGCATATTAAATAGATAAAAAATTTCTTAAATACTTCATTATATTAGGGTATTGAAAAATGGATTCTTTCCACTGAATGGCACTGTATGTAAAATGACGGTTCAGTAGAATGGTCTCATAGCTCAAATAATCTTACAAATGTATTTAATGATAAAAACAATGAAAATATTGTATACAATACATTAATTGTCTTTAAAATCGCTGATTGGGAAAAAATTCACTTCTGAGCCTTAAATGTGTTAATCGCGTAATGGAACTGATCCTTTTCACACGACTAAATTTTGACACCAATAGCCAACTTTATAAATTTTTGTGCACCCAAATCAAGTTTTTATAGAACTTCCTTAAAGCATTTTCAAAAGATTAATTTTTTCCCTCCATGCACAATTTGCTTCCTTATAATATGTGTAAGGATTTCATAGATTTAATTATATACAACCATAGAATTCTATATTAACGAATAACTCAAACGTTTCAATTGGAAGAGAGTACTAGAGATTTATATTTTAAATAGATATTTAAACTTCACATTTCAAATAACAGCATTTTTTCATACATACCATAATCATTATATTGCGGATTTTTTATTTTGACTCAACTCTTCCGTATATTAATTATTTATTAATAATTTATGTTGAAGAATAACATTCTATATGATAATCATGTACAAAGAAATATATTAAAAAACTCTTTCCGGTAGTTAATTCACTTTCAAAATACTGTCATATGCGATAAAATTACGATCTTCTGTTTTCTGTTCTGTTTGTTAAAAAAAAATGGGAAAACCAGGAAATTTTTGTTCGTGTTTTATTTACTAAGACGACAAAGATACAGCGAATGTAGAAAATATTCGTACAAGAAAGCTATTGCGAAAGAAATTACTTTTTTAAGATGCTAATTTGAATAAAATAAATTTAAAAGGTAATATCTAATAAACACTGCCTTACAAATATAAACGGGGGGAATTGAATAAAAAATTAATTGCTTTTCAAATATAAATAAAACTAAAGCTTAGTGATTTTGAAACGTGTAAAAAGCGTTCGTAAACTCAAAAAAATGCAAATTTTTGCACGTGTTTTGTGACAGATCAGTGAGTTTTTTTGTGGATAATTTATATCACTCACTTTAAACATATATAAGATGATGTGATATAATTTAAATTTGATAGACAATACTGAATGTTTTATGTTATCTAAGTCTAAGCAAATATGTTTTACTGAAAGAAAATATATTACAAAGCTCCGTAAAGAATTTTCCTTATTAGTTAAGTAAATTTTCTTTCAACTATACAGGGAATTATTCAGAGATTTACGTATTCTAAACTACTACATTGCCAAGAGGGACTATTTTACTTGCCTCTGTAGCCAGGTTATTTCTCGCCCGTTCGTTGACAAAAATTCGGAAATAATGTTCCTAAATAAATATAAAATGTGTAGGTATAGCTAAAAATGCATATAAGCAACGAGGGTTCTGCGGCCTTGTTTCACGAAAAAAAAAAAAAAAAATTGTGAATGATTGGGATAGGAAGTAACAATTATCGTTCGCTATAAAAACGTAATTACGTGACATTTACGTAAATACGTAATATACGAAATATGTATACGATTAGAAAAATATTATTTTTCTTCTGACGAACGTAAACTTAACATTTTTTTTTTTATTATTGACGCCACGGTAGCCTAGTGGTCATGGTGGCCGATTCGTGGCTGGCTATTTTCGTCGAATTGTGAGTTCGAGCCTTGATACCACTAAAGACCCGCCGTGTAGCAGGGGCTGATGCATGTTAAATCTGACGAGGCTCAAAGTCTCTCCTCCCCCTTTGAGGTGGTGCGGAAGTCAGGAGAGGGGAAGTCCCAGCTCAGGCATCATCCTCGTCACTTGACCGGGGTTCAAAATTACGAGGTCCGTCGCTAATAGATATTGTGTTGCTTCTAGTGCAACTTTAATAAAACCAATCAATCAATGAATATTCTACTTTGATTAAAAGTAATTTCTAATGGAAGGTGATTATTTTTGTTTAAATATTTGTCGTTTAGCAATTTTCTTTATCTTTAAAATGTTCTTTATCTTTAAAATCTTATTTATGTATTTATTTTAGCTCATTTATTACTATGTTATATGATTCTTATATAGCACTAGTAAGTTTATTAACTTTCCTCTGCCGTCACCAGAAATCAATCCCATAGAATATTTTTTGAGAAAGCTGCTTGAAGCAGGTTTATTTCCAAAAAAAGAAAAAAAAAAAAAGACTTGATAAACACTCTTAATACAGATTTGGGTTACATTTCTAGTTCATTAAATTTGAATACATGCAAGGAGATTCGATGTAATTATTCAAGCTGAATGATATTCTGCAGGGTAATAATTGTAAAATGTTATTTTCAACATTTGAGATGATGGGCATAGAAATAACACTTCTACACCACAGCATAATGCATTACTTATGTTTTACAAATTTAATAGTTTTATATGTAATTGGAATATATTTTACTATTTCCATGCACAATTTAATTTAATGATTTATTGTGCATACATACAATGACTTATTGCGTAATTTAACTATGCATTTTTGCCAGCGAGGCTACTTTAAATATGACTATCAATGTACGAATGCTTCCTACATTTACTCTGTACTCAAAAATTGTTAGAATATAGATACTATTTTTTCTTCAGTGATACTTTATATTGATTAAATCACAGTCCTTCCTTATTTGATCGATTATTTTACGGGAAAAAATGTTCCCCCTTGTTAGTCCCTCAAAATGTTTATTGTGTTGAATGAGAAACCAACAGAGTTGCAGTTCATTATTGCAAACCTGGTTCACATTAGGCAGGTTAGAATCTGAACAACAGAGGACTAGTGCGCTCTAGTGCTGCGATTCGAACTTTTAGAAAAAGTTTTTTCAAAAGTGGGCGCAGATATTCAATAAAAATTAACCTAACAAGTCCAAAATATATGGTTTCGTTTGAAATCAACAAAATAAAAGGCTTCCTGTGTAGATTGATAAATCGCCCCATAACATGGTTATTTTCATTGGATAACCATTAAACATCCTTGGAGGGAGCCTCCCAATTCGTAGTAGCAAAGCGATTATTCATAAGACCACCAGGGAGAGTATCTTTTGAAGCTTCATATTCGCTGATTTCCATTCGATTCTGGTGCATCAGAAATGAAGCTAAATATCTGAAAAAATGAGCGAACTAATCTATCATCTCGAGGGTAATTTTTTCAGATCCAGTAAAACTATGCCGATTCTTTCATCCCAATCAATTAAAGGTTTCCATCTAAATTAACGGAATGAAGAACTATTTACCAACTGATCAGTCACGTGTCACCAATGATTAATTGGAAAAGAATTTGGGGGGAGAGGAACTTGGAAGTAAATACTTACTTGGGAAACTTGAATCTGAAATAATCAAAGCAATGGGTATTTGAAACAATCAGAGACGATTAAAGTACTGTGATTGACTATAAGCGTAAAAAGAGAAGACTATTCTCTTTTTTTAAAATAAACTCACGAGGCGAATCGAATTGCCAGTTATTGCCAGTTGTTATTTACGAATTACTGACGATACATTCTAGTGCAGAGGCCACCAAACATTTTTGATCATTGACCCCTAAGAATTTAATCATTCTCTTATCGACCCCCTCTATGAAAATGATAATAAAAAGAAAAACTTGCATGTTTCTTAAATGATTTATTTTATTGTGACGAAATCCCATTTTTACAAAAATCAGTGAGAATGATGTACTTGGGAACTCTTGACTAGATTACCAATATTTGTTTCGAAATTTGTTTGTTTCAGTCTCATATCGCCTCGGAGCTCCACATTCAGTTTATTTCTGAGCTTTGTTAAAATAGAATTAACATGACCGAAACCAGATCCAACCATATAGTCCTTCCTTAAGGTTGCTATGGCATGCAACCTTAAATGGGAAATGCCACGATGCAAAGCTTTGGATATTTTTGCGTAATATTTATATTCGTTCAAAATTTATTCACAGTTAAATTATGGGAAAGCATCTTTTCTTCAAGGCAACTAATAATTAAATGACTTCATCTTGCTGATGACTGTCGATGTTTTCAAATTGAGCAGAAAGTGGCTCAATAATCCATTCTGGGATATCCCTACTTTCATTATCTCTAAAGCGTAATTTAAAGTTATAGTTTTATTTTATGAGATGATTTGTATATATTTCGAATAATTCGTCAGTTATATCCAATTGTCGTAAATTTTAAAAATATTGAAAATCTTTACGTAACAATGAAGACTGAAATAAGTTTAATTTAACTTGAAAGGTTAAAATATTTACTCGTGCTTGAATTATAAAGTAATATACTTTCCTTGTTGACGTGTTTGAATATCATTGAACTTTGCAAATACATCAGCCAAATAAGAAATATTTTATTTATTTATTTGCAATTCGTCATGTAAGGTTGGATTAATTTTAGTAAGAAATTCTATAACCGTTTAAGCAATTCAACAAGTTTTTGTAAATATGAACCTCTTAACAGCTGTCGTATTTCGGTGTGTAATAATAATTGGTTTGATAGTTCATCATTTTCCTCATAAAGTTTAGCAAATAGTCGTGATTTAAGAAGTTGAGCTCTAATTTGATTCATTGATGTAATACACAACTGTAGTGTATTATAAAGATCGCTCCTGAGATATTTAGCTTCTAGATGAGTTCTATGTAAGATACAATGAATGGTCTGTATACCAGGTACGCTTTCCTTAATAAAGTCCTCGGTAGCGACCTACTATAGCAGGCGCCTCGTCTGTAGCTACTGCAGTTGTATTATTTATTGAAATTCCATGATTGTTCAAGTATTCTTTCAAGCACTGATACATTACTGTCCCTTTTGTGTCATTTTCAAGATATTTAGCTAATAAAAATTCGTCAATAATCTGTATTTTAATAAAATATCTTACATAAGCCACGAGAAGAAAAGAACTTCCAAAAGTAGCTTCAACGAGTTGGATAGACAATTTGCAAATTCTTAGTTCCGAAAACCCAATATTTTTCACATTTCATTTTATCGATTCGCAATCAATGGTAGGCTTCTTAAAACCGAGGCAAGATCTTTTTTAACTACAGTTTCAATGGCATCTTTATTAACAGGTATAATTATATCTTCTGTGGTTGAATATAATTTTCCCTTTTTTGCGATAGTGAGAGAAATATTGTACGAACATATTAACCCGCCTTCATTATCAATTTCGGTTGACGGTTTTATAAATTGTTTTAAAGTTAGTCGTGTCGCATATGCTTCTTTAAGTTTTTAAAAATAATCCAAATTTTATTTTTTGAATCCGAATGCATTTTCTGAAGGCGATCTTTTAATTTGGCCGGTTTCATGGCATCATTGCTAAAACTTTTCTCATAAAGGATGAATAACAGTTTTCTTTCGTTCATTGGTGAAGGTATAAAACCAAATTTTAAATATTCCACCGAATATTGTCGGCTTTTTTGTTCAGAAGTCGACGCTGCCATTGCGGTATTAGCAGAGCCCTAATAAAACAATTATTATACAATCAAAAGAATCTACTTCCATGAAAAAAGAAACACATTTTTGAAAGTGCTGCTGATAAAGAATAATGCATGCAAAGAAATCACCAATCTCAGGAGTAGAACCCATTATGCAAAAGGGGTGAGATACGAAACAATGAGGCGATGTAGAGTGCTTGGGCCATCTTGTAGCAAAATGGAGCAAGAATCATTTCTCACAAGTCAGAGAATGAGTAACACGTCGCAAAACACGTACACTTTAAACGGTAAAAAAATAAATAATTATACAAAAAAATATGCTTTAGAATGATAAATTAAATAAGTTATAAATTATTATATAACAGCTTTACTTACTATGTTATAATTACCAATAGCATTCCAAAAACGAAAGCTGTACATATTGTGCTGCTGTCAATAAATTTGCGATTGAATAGCATTGCTATTCCTTCATCGACCCAAAAATAGATGTCCTAGATTGGATTGAACCCTAATTATACTATATCGACCTCTAGGGGTCGATGTCAACCACTTTGCCGACCCCTGTTCTTGTGTACAATCAGTATACATACGTATATTTGAGGCCTTGGATTAAACGCCTGTTCGCTTCCCAATATTCCAATTGAAACCTTACGTTTTATCTTCCCGAGCTAAGCATAAGCATTTTTAACTAGATTTCAACACATTCTTGCAGTTTGTGAGATTTTAAATTGAGCTGCTGTTACAATCATTGCATCATGCTTGTTGTTTCAGTCGAATTAAGTCCACAAAATGAAAGTCTTGTTGATGCGCTTTCAATCTGCTGGGCTTCTCGTTGTCGTAGGGTACAAGTTAGGAAAGTGGTGATTTCCACATCACTTGAGTGTGGTTAAAAATTACAGAGTCAGTCACCAATACAGCACTGGTGTTGTTCTTGACTATTTATGAATAGCTGCTGTAGCCAGTTATTGTGTTTCTCATATAACTTTATTAATCGATCGATAATTTTGATAATCATAAATAACAATCGTTTGTGTGTGTATGTGTGTGTGTGTGTGTGTGTGCGTGCGTGCGTGCTATATGAGAAATTTAAAAAGGATTCAACCAATAATGGGAAAAAATAATTCGACCAATAATCAGACGAACTCTATGTTCTTCTGATTTCGATTGAAATGAATAATAGATCAAAAAATGAAAGCTGTTTGAAAACTCCTTTTTGAGGTTACTTTGGTATTATGCACATTTTGAATCATATTAAGCAAATAATATCTAAAACTAAAAATTAAAATTCGAACATTCTGTTTTTAAAATTGGAAAATAAGGAATTACCTGTCGATAAGTAGGGGAAAGAAACAATTTTTTGCCCTTTTTTGTATAGAAAAAGGGAAACTCCCATAGAAATGCACGTTACGTTTAGAACTAATACAAGTTTTTGTTGAAAGATCAATTTAAGGCTTTTGTTAAGCTTTAATTAATTTTGATTTTTTTCACGTGTTTTATGTTTTTAGAGCTTCATATTCTCGTATAATGACATTTCTATTTGTTTCCACTGCATTTCTTATTACGTGCAATTATGAGATATTAATACCTATCAGAAAGTAAGAAAATTTTCATACATCATTTCTAATGCCAAAAATGAAACGAAATGATCTCTATAAAGAAACAAAAGTGTTCTTCGGACATAAATAATTCATCCCCATTAAAATACGTCAGAAAGTCATTCAACTGGAAATGCTTAAGAATAGCAATCCAATCACAACTGAGAGCCTCTTCAAAGCTAAAAAAAAAGCTTCACGAATAATCCACAGGATCCCGAGCAGTATTATCCAGTTTAGCATTTGAAATAATTTTTATAGAGATTGAAATATCTGTAATAGACGAAAGCTTATTTTTAATTTTGGGTACATACAGGAAAATTATTGTATATAGTCACGATGTAGGCGTCTATTCTTTTACTAGATGTGATATAAAGTAATGCATTTTATTTTTATTATTTTATTTTTTATTAACGTCGCACTTGAAGCAACACGAGGGCTATTTGCGAGGGACCTCGTAATTTTGAACCACGGTCAAGAGACGAGGATGACACCTGAGCTAGCACACCTCTCTCCTAACATCCACACCACGCCAACGGGAGGACTTTGGACCCCGAACAGATTTAACGTGCATCAGCCCCGGCTACACGGCGGGTCTTTGGCGGCCAAGGATCGAACCCGCGACTGAACGAAAACCGCCAGCCGCGAGTCCACGACCTTGACCACTAGACTACCGCGGCCCATAAAGTAATGCATAATGCCAAAGAACAAAAAAAGTTATTTCGTCATTTCTAAATAGCTGGTAGAGTTTTCTTTATAAATATTTCATAAATAGAAGTGAAATTTCTACCGTAACAAAATGGCTTAAACGAGTTTTCAAAATAAAGATTGAATTTTTTTTAATTCAAATTTAGTAAAACAAATCCAATAATATCGAGGAGAAAGTTGCCTAGTTCATTCACTAAATATAATTATTGATTATATAGAGCTAGCTATTTTAGAAATTGGAAAAAATAAACTCTCTTTGACTTAATTTTTAATTCAATCCTTTTCGTTAGTGTATTTACCAAACGACTTTTTTTTAAAGAAAACTCTCTTCCAAGGCAATCCAATTTGAAATGTATCATAAGATGAGACATTTGCGTACTCTGATCCAAACTGCAAATGACTTAAAACTGAACAACTTGAAAATCAAGTGATTCGTTTCCCATTTATAATAACTGAAAAACAATTTGTAATTTTTAGTTTAAAATTATTCCATCATCACTATCGTATTTATAGATTTGAAAAGTTACATTACCTAAGGAGTATTATATGAATTTCAAAGTTTATTTCAAACGGGAATTAAGCGTGATGTTTCTTCAATGGATGATTGGAAAGGCTTTTCCTGCTGGTGAAGGATTGATTCAGCATACAAACTGGATCGCAACAAATACATTTTAGTCGTCCAAGATATTGGTTTTCGTACAATGTCTCAAAAATTCTCCAGGTTGCTTTAAGAGCCCTTATTTTAAATTTCTGAAATATTATGTATCTGTAAAAATATATAGTGACCCGAAATTTCGTCACGCCTCAAATCTTTTTACACAATATTTGAAACTTATTATTTTGCAAAAAGAAAGTATCTTTTGTCCTACAGTTTTCCAAATTGTGTGGCAATACGATATTTAACCGCTTAGGCTATTTTTATTCAATATTGTTTTAATATTTGTGGTGTTAACATGAAAATTTTGAAAAAAATATATATATTTCTGCCGTGTCTTAAGCGATACAATCCAATTGATGGTAACCTTTTGTCTTTTTAAAATCAATTTAATTGTTTATTTATTACGTTTCCAAGAATTCAAAGTATTTTCTACAATGAAAATGTCACATTAGATTTCATTTTAAATAGTAGTATTAATCAAAATCTCTCTTTGTTTTTCCCTACAGAGAATTTCTCATTAAAAAGTAATATAAATCGAGCATTATATAACTGAGTACGAGAAATGAAACATTTGTTCTTTTCATAAAAGAATATCTTATTGTTTTTTTACATCTGCTAGAAATAAGTAAATTACTTGAAATCTTTTTCTTATAGATTCAATTGAAAAGAAATGAAAGTAGTGTGTGAATGCCATTCAAACCTTAGGATGAAAAAATATTTTTTCTTTCTTCCCTTACGATCGGCTAAAATCGTTTATTGCGTTCTTGAGAAACAGATACAGCATTTAATTTATTCTGCCCTGTAGTTTAACTATTAGAGCAGACAAAATTAAAACCACTTATGGCAGAAGTCACAGCCATTTTTATTCTCTTTATAGAATCAAAAAATGTTTCTTTTGAGCAGTTTTTCCAAATAAATCGAAGAAGGTTCTCGTTGACATTTTGAATATTTGTGGCGACGCATTATCTGACAACTCGTTCGCTACCCTTTGTTTCCCAAAACACGCTCAGACAACTTTATTTTCGTTGATGAATAGAGCTTCAGATATTAATTGTTAGTGGAATTAGACTTTTAATTGCCCTCTGGTAAAAACACCATAGTGTCGAACCTTTTGGACACTTTACGTTTGGATGCTTCGTCTGTGATGAACTGAGGAACTGTGAGGCAAATGTCGATACTTTCGTGTATGAGCTATGTCTTTTCTATAATATTTTGTTACCCTTATTATGGTGCTTTATTTTAAACTTCCTTCTTTTCGGCCACTAATATCCGTTACTCCACCGCTCTTAAACTTTATTGAGAAGTCCTGTACCAAGCCACTTTGCCACATTATTTGCACAATCTTCCTTTGTAATTCTTATGTTGTCACCATAATATTTAATGTCGATAAATCTTGATATCACAGTCTGACAGAATACTCACGTATCACATCCCACAGTTTTTATCTGACCTCTTCCGTAAGATCTCCTCGGCTTTTATCTCCATGGCATTTGAAGATCCTACATAGCTTTCGCTGAATTCTGTGTAGTGAGTTTCATATCATATGAAGAAACCAGAGCTTTTTCTCCAAGATTCCTTTTTGTAGTTCTACATTCAGAATAATATTTAGTAATTACTTCGTGATTAGTAATGAGCCCGGTCACAATATTAACAACAATTCCAGTTCCATACGTTTAGAATACTGATAATTCTATACGAATATATAGAAGAATGTCTATAATTCTACCATTTCCCATCGTACCAGACTGTGATATCTATAACGCCATTAGTATTTTTTTGTGATGGAAATATTGTATTAACTATTATATATTCTTAATTTTAAATTAATATACTTTAAATTAATATTTTAACTTCATTTTTAATTCGTGACGAAGTGGTAGAGAATAAAAATAGAAATATAAGACATATTTTTCGACAAACACAAAGCAGAGAAATGGCCAAGCTGTATCCAGCAAATGAAATCGAATGAATTCGAGACCAGTTGCACCAGTAATGCAACAGGAGCTAAATGAACTTTATTTGCTGAAAAAAAAAGTGAGTCAAAATAACTTTACCCTAAACAAGCAACTGGCGTAATTTTCGACTTGAATGGTAGGAACCATTGATGAGCAACTCACGGTCCGTTTTCGTGCATCGACGTTTTTGTAAAAGAGGTATTGTCGGATGTTTATAGTCATTATTTGCCGATTAACGACCTGGGTAAGCTTTGATTAATTCTTTTTCAGCATATTATTTTTTACTTAAGTATACAAATATTTCAAAATAAAACAAAAATGTCAGTCCTGTGCTTGCTATCCAACCAGTGCCTATAAGAACAACAGCTTATCTCTCTACTATTTACCCCGTTAGAGTGGTGTTGGAAAAGGAGCTCACGTGTCATCTTCGTTACAGGACCGAAGTTCAAATTTTCGGGGTCCGTCACCAATAGCCCTTGTGCTACTCCTGAGTGTAACTTTAATAAACAATCAATCAATGCATACACAACGGATCACTTTTAGGAGGATCGAAATGGAAACAGCAAAAAGATTATGCTCTCAGCCGTTCATCTAAATCAACAAGAGTTCGGTTTCAAATAGAAACTATTGATGTTATTTCTTGGCCGTTGGTATGGGAATTTCTGTTCTTTTAGATGAACTATTCGAGCATGTTTCTGTTCATTTTTAGAGAATAGTTTCCTTTTTCTTTACACACACACACACACATATATATATATATATATATATAAAGCAGGTAACATCTAATAAAAGACATAACTCTTGATATAATCGAAAACACCTTCTTAATAGTTTCTCGAAAATATTGATTTTTCGTACTTGGGTGTAAACTCATACGAGATTTCTAGGAGCAAAAGTCACCATTCGGTGTTTAGAATCGTAATGTCAACAGTCTTTATTCTGAAATTTCAGAGTTTTCAACCTGGCTAGTTATCTTGATTTTTCAGCTCTGGCAATCAGCTTGGAGACGTGATCGTCTTCTACATTATCAGGACAGAATGGTAACATGGTGTCCAGCATCGTTTCGGCTTCACGTCTATGAAGTAAATAGAAAGGTCATCTCCTGCTTAGCGGTATTAAGAGCTGAAGAAAGTCTGGGTGACAATCACTCTAGAAGTTCCATGTCTTAGAAGAAATTCTTCAAGCAAGATTTTCGCAACTTGTTTGGCTTCAGCAGTTGGTGAGGCTTTAGGTACCGATTAACGTGACAAGTAATCAGAGCAGACTATTTTCAATTTACTTCAACAACTAGAGTTTGGAAATCTCCTAAGAAGATCGATCCCAATCAGTCTCCACGCCGTAGAAATGAGGAAAACTAAACACAGCGACCTTTCAGAGAAGTGGAGCAACATGTTATGAAAATCTTCCGTCAGTCGCAAAGATAACTGGTAATCACATACACGTAATAATAGATAATCAGCCGATATGTGCTCTAGTTGATTCTGGAGCCTCATTTTATATTGTCTCACTTAAATATCATCAAAATTAAACAAAGTCAATTTTATACAATGGTGCAACTACATCGAAAATATGAAGCAGAAGAGGTTTGGATGGCGAAAGTTTGAGAGGCTTCTTAACATTTTTACCGGTAGCAGTCATGGAGGAAGAGCCTGAGGAAGTCTTTAGATAGGTCAATCAAACTGACAGACCTTCAGTCTTCATTCCCTTTTCCTAAAAGAAATTGCCCTAGACGAAACTGAAAGATTATTGGCACCTGTCGAAGCGTATATTGATTTATGAAGTGAAACCCGTCATAAATAAACATACGCCTTCGTAACCAGAAATTCTACAGTTCCTATTCCGAGACAACCTATGCAGCCGATGAAAACTAATGTCTGGAGAAAAGTCGACAACAGACCCGTTTTCTTACACTGTGAACGTCCAGGACATGTTGTGACTATTTCAGAGAAAGGAAAGCGGTTTTTGAAGGTTATCGAACCCTTAGACAAAACTTTAACGAAGCTGACAGTGAAAAATTTCGCAGACTAAACTTTACTCGCCATTTTACGCCTAATCCAACTCGAGGTGGATCCCCAACACCCCGATTTAGATCATTCTCCCTATCTCGTCAATCTTGAAAATCTCCACGCCGTAGAAATGCAGAAAACTAAACTGAGCGATTTTTCATGGAAGTGAGTACGCCTGTAATGAAAATCCACCGTCGGTCGTAAAGATGACTGATAACCACCTACACATAATAATAGATAATCAGCCAATACGTGCTCTAGTAGACTCTAGAACCTCATGTTCTATTATCTCGAATAAATATCGTCGCTGCTTAAAGAGAATAAAGTTTTCTGACGCCAAGAACGTTATGCTCAAAAACACTAATGGAAGTTTTGTCCGGCCAATAGTGCGTGTTATTATAAGTAGTCGAGAGCTGCCGTTTGAATTCGTGGTTTTGCAGCATTGAAGTCATGACGTAATCCTAGGATGGGACTTTTCAGAAGCCTCTCAAGTTGTCATAGACTGTGATTAGAGTGAATATTTTTAGAAGGACTCGAAACGTTGGAAGCCTGGAAGTTGTACGTCCCGAAGGACTACAAACTTATGCCCCGTTCCTTTAGTTATAGCAGTGTAAGGAAGCCAAGTCCAAAGAGACATAAGTGTAGTTGTAGAAGGCAATAAAAATTTATTCTTTGAGAGAAATATTGCTGTATCATCTATGGTATCCTTATACTATAACGGACAATGTGAGATATTTGTTGCTAACCTGAAATCTTCAAACCGAATCATTCCTAAAGGAATGAAAGAAGGCGTAGCCGAGCTCCTAGATCAGGGGCATTAATGTGTGATTGCCGACACGTCAGAGGGCCTGGATACACAACATGAGACTCGAAGTCCATAACAGATATAGAAGATATTGATTATTCCCTGGTGATATCTTTTGAACTGAATAACGAACAAAACGCCAAACTACTCGGACTTCTCCGCACATTTTCATGAATTTTCACCAAAACTGACAAGTTGACAACCACACAAACAAATGTGAAACAAAAGATTAATACTGGTGATCATGCTCCAATCAATTGAAGAGTAAGCATCCTCGTCCTAAAGACGTATCATTCGGGAAGTAATTCAGAAAATGCTTGATCAAGGTATCAACCAGCCATCTGGAATTCTCTGGGCATCACTCGTTGGGTTCGTAAGAATAAAAGACGGAAGCTGGAGTTTTTGCACAGATTATTACAAGCTCAATAACATCACGAGAGAGGATATATATCCTCTTCCTCTTATTGACGATACATTAAACTGTCTAAAGGGCACTAGGTTCTTTTCTTCAATAGACTTCTGCTTTGGATATTATCAGAAAGAGGTAAAAGAGGCGGATCGCAAAAAAACGCTGCATTTATTGCCCCAGAAGACTTATACGAATTTACAGTCATGCCATTTGGGCTCTGTAATGCATCTGTGACCTTCAAGAAAATTATGGACAATTTGCTGCTGCATTTCAAATGTGTCTGATATCTAGATAACATTATAGTGTTCTCAGAAATTTCTGAAGACCATCTTAACCGATTTAGTTTAGTTTAGTTTTTATTAACGTCGCACTAGAAGCAACACGAGGGCTATTGGCGACGGACCTCGTAATTTTGAACCACGGTCAAGTGACGAGGACGACACCTGAGCTGGCACCCCCCTCTCCTAACATCCACACCACGCTTAACCGATTCAGGATTGTTCCGAAATACATTGAAGAAGTTGGCCTTATACTCAACCCAAAGAGTGTCTTTTTTCGGACCTAGAAGCAAAAATACTGGGCATCTTGTATCTAGTAATGGCGTCCGACTAGATCTGGACAAAGAGAAAGCCGTAAGCCAGTTTCCTTTTCCAAAGAATGTGCATGATGTACGAAGCTTTCTTCCATTCTAATCCTACTTCCGAAGGAATGGGCATTTGTTATCTTGCTGAACCCTTGCAGTTGCTGTTACGAAATTTCAATGGGATTCTAAAGAGAGAAGCTTTTTAGAATCTGAAAAGAAGAAAACTCTTACTTCTGATCCAGTCTTTAGATAAAAATACCGTAGCGGAGATTCGTACCCCGGAAAAACAGGACTGCAGTCCAAAGCTCAGCCAACTGAGCACTGGGAATCACTGACTTTTTTGCTTAGTGTGGCAATATATCTATATGTATGTATATATATATATATGTGTGTGTGAGCGCGCTCTTTTAATCAGTTTAAAAATCAAAATGGGAAATATGGCTTACAAATCACCTTTTCTATAAATACCGAATATGCATTAATGTCACAATTTATGAACAATAATTGTTTCATTTTTCTTTAGATAATTTGGACTTCCTTACATTCAAAATTTATCCTGATTTAGAAAGTCGTTTTGCAAAGCACTGAAGTTGCTATAATAGTAAATTTTTCCGAATTATGTTGGTCATATTCGGATACACATACCCATTTATTTTCCGCTAATTCAAACAATCTGCACTTCTTTTAACCTGTTCCAAATTTAAATATAGCTTTCTACTTTGATTATGGCTTTGTAAATAATTTAAATCTTTTGGTTTGAATTCAGAAGCTTTGTTATCTATAATACCCCGTATAGATTTTGGTTTATTTTCTTTGTGACTGCTAAAAGATAAAGAAATTAAAAGCAAATCTGAATCATTGTTGTTATTTTTAGTACTTAATAAAATCAGGTAACATTTTTCTCAGAATTTTTCTTTGATTTTGTCTGAATATTTTCTTCAAAATCATTAAATATTTAAACCGAGGGTCAAATACCATCGCATTACGAAGAGCCATTATTTTTTCAGTTTCCAAGCTGAATATTTGTTTGTTTTATGTTAGTTAAAATCAAATCTTTTATATCTAAGGCGTATTTTGAACAGTCCTTCAACATTCCTTCCTAAAGTTTTGGAAGTCCTTTGGATACCATTATTATTAATGAACTCAAAACAGAAAGGTATTTAACCCCTGAGAATTTTCATCAAATTTTCTAATGGCACTAACATTTGAAAAACACTTTTACGCTTCTACGAATCTGATGATGTGAGTGAAGGTGTCTAACTAATAAATTTAGTATTCAGTAGAGCGTAAGCTATCTTGGCAGCAGTTTGTATTTCAGTTATGTATTTTAACTTATAAAATGAGGAACTCCAGCGCGTTGGAATACTTAAAATAAGTTTTTTTACTAATGTTCCATGTAATTTTTTTTTAAGTTTATTACTTACAATAAATAATCTCTTTAAAAAATTTAATAACAGCCTTAACTTTTTCAATTAAGTTGTTGGTAATCTGGGGACTATCCTCAGCAATTCAATTAACAGTATGTGTTAAACATCCTAAATGTTTCAATTCTAATACATCATATACAGCCTTTTTCTTGTTTGCTTCATTGTCTGTAATTGTAACAATAGTTTTCTTGGAATTCCCCTATCTAGTATAATTTTCTTATAACCCCCAGCTAAAATTTCACTTGTGTAGCGTTCTACCGTACAATCATAATCTAGTAACATCGAACGAATTTGAAATCCTTTGTCGATGGAATGAGCCTTTAATGCTAAACAATTATCACGATAAAGGGACATCCAAAAATCGGTTATCTAAGTAATGTAATTTGCATTTTCATTTGTTCACATATTGTATTTTCAATATACTCGAATAACGCTGGAAACAAGGAATATGAAATCGGCTTCCTACAAGTTAATATATATTGTGAGTTTAAGACATAAGTGTAAGCTCGGAAACCTTTGTCCTCAACAATAGAAAATGGTTGAAAATCATCTGTAAATAATTTCATCAGAGAATCGCCAATGTTCTTCCGAGTACTTAAAGTTCTTCTTTTATTCATAAATTACTCACAATATTCGACAGTACTTTATCCTCTGTATTATTATTAGGTTTACCACTCTTGTTGTCTCATGTATATGTCTCATGTATATACAAATTCAGTATCATACAGCTTTGTTTTTCGGAAAATAGCTGTATAAAAGGATGTTTACATCAGTTGTGTGCTAAGTCAATCAGAGATCTTTGAAAACTTCTTGTCTTTTTTTCGTTTTATAGATAAAATAATATAATAGGTCGAAATATATTTTACTGAAATCAGATAAGGGATAATACAAACGCTCCATTTTCATTGATAGCAAATAATATACGAATAATGCCCTTTGAATAGTAAATTATTTACGAATAAAATGTTAGTTATAGCTTTTCCCAAAGACTTTAATGTTCTCCGAAAGAGCGTTTCCCATGGATATTTGAGGCTTGGAAGACATCCATCAGGCCTTTTGCGTGTAGGCTAATCTCAGGAGTTGCTCTGGGGCGTTTGAACGGCTTTTAAGCAATTTCTTCCTCAAATATATGAAACACTTGATCCACAATATAGCGTTATATAGATAAGATAAAACAATAAAACTATTATTAAAACACATAAAAATAAGAGAAGAATTAAAATCCAAAATTAACAACAGAAAACATTTATAGAACTAAGTAAAAGAGATGAATAAAAATTGAATCAAATTTGAAACTAAACGAATAACTTGAATACCCAACAAAACAAAACATGCACATTCACACTGGGGACTGAATTGAGAGGTTAAGCATGCTCTACGATACCAACCCTCTTTCAATGCATCTTGTTCGGTAAAAATTGGATTACTCCAAAATTCAATTTGTAAATTAAAGAAAAGAAACAAGAAACAAAGAAGAAAATGAAAGTCAAGATATCTCATTTATTAATTTTTTTTTTCAAAAACCAATATTTTCCAATAAAATAAAATGATCTTTACCTAAAAACTTTCCAATTAAAATTTTTTCAATCAAAAACCATCCATTAAAATTTCCATTAAAAATATACAATTAAAATATCCAAAAAAGCCATTCAATTAAAAACTATCCAATTAAAAATTTAAAAGTTTTTTTTGAAAACATTAAAATAGTATAGTTAAATCTTTTTAGTTAAAGATTTAAAACTTTAAAAAAAACAACAAATCCAAATCCATGTTTTTCAAAAAAAATCAATTCAAACCACACGAATGCAAAAGCAAAAAATAAGATCTTTTGACATGTGATTATGAATTACAGTGCAATAGGTTCAAGGAGCCTTTAAATCGAATATGTCTGATATTATGCACTGTTGCCAGATAAAATTTGGAAATCATTAACACTTAGTTAAGTTGAGTATAAAAAGTTTCAAAATATGGAATAATTAATAAAAATCTATTAATGAATACAATCATGATTAGAAACGATATCCAATGATACACAAATCAGAATTTTAGTTGTTAAAATTATTTGGAATCCATTGAATAAAATGTATGTCTGTAAATGTGTACTAAATAGAAATGTTTTAATAGATCTTCACAACAAGCCCCCTAACTAGCTGTCTTTGTAAACCTAATGTTGTGTGGTGGATTTGTTTTTGAATTGAAAGTTCAAAAATCCATGAAAGTCCTGAAAAGCAATAGCTCTTATGTATAAGATTATCTTTTTTAATATGTCACCATTCCAAAAGATATTAGAATCAATTCTCACTCCAAGATGTAAATATCAGAAATTCATATGAATCAATTTATAAAATAAAAATCCCAGTGAACAAATTGTCATAACATTAAAATTTTTTAAATATCAACTTCAATTTACTTAATGATATTTCATAATCAATATCCACCAGAGTCCCCTAAGAACTCCTCATGGGAAATCTTAAAAACACATCAAAATGGACCATCATACAAATTATTGGGAATTTATATTTTTAAAAAATCTAATGGATAATCGCATTCCATACGTTCTCTTATAAATTTCCTAATATTATTGAATCTGTCTTTATCATGAGTAACTAGCAGTTTATTACGATGCAAAAAGTTTAAAATGATGTTTCTGTATATGGACAAGTGGATATTACATTCGCAGTAAGGCATTTTAATTAACCTAAACCCAAATGCATCTCTTTTATCATATAAATTACTATAAATGGTGTAATCCCTTAGCTATAGTTCTATATCTAAATATTCAGCCTTACTTGTATCTGAATTTGTCTGCAATAAAACAGAATAAAATGGTTCGGCTTAAAATCTTTACATTTACTAAGAATTATCAGGTCGTCTATATATCTCTATAAAACATAAAGAGAGTTTTTCAAGTGGTTCGATTCATAAAAATGTAATTACAGATTAGCAAGAATGTTGCTAGCTGGTCCTCCTTTATACACACACATGCATATATATATATATATATATGTGTGTGTGTGTGTGTGTGTGTGTGTGTGTGTGTGTGTGTGTGTGT
>BMAW01013869.1:115948-132635 GCA_019974015.1 Nephila pilipes
AAAAAAAAAAAAAAAAAAAAAAAAAAAAAAAAAAAAAAAACTATGCATTTGGTTGAGCATGTCTAAGAATTTGTGAGCGTTGAGGAAAGGAAAAAGCTTACTTACAGGATTTGATTTTCTATATTGTTTAAGCTTATCGATTCTCTAACATGTGTTTTCTTTTTTCAACAAATTCCCTTAATTTATCCAATTCTGAAATATTATGAATATGTAATGTTATCTCAAATTGAATTCTTGAATTTTTATCAAATTTTGGAATTATATTGTTTAATAATAAATCCTCAGAAAAGTTATGTCTTTCGATTGATTGCTTCTTTTTAATTAACGTCGCACTTAGAAGCAACACAAGGGCTAATGGCGACGGACTTCTTAATTCTGAGCCTCTGTAAAGTGATGATGACGACGATTGAGCTGAAAAACTTCCACACCACGGCAACGGGAAGACTTGGAGCCTCTGCTGATTTAATATGCAAAAGTCCTGCTATACGACGTGTCTTGTTATTTTGTTAACATCAAAATGAAGCAGTTTTAAAGCTCTCATTATATAAGAAAGATTGCGTAATTCTTTCGCAGGTTCCTACATAATAAGAGGTAATTAATTATACTATATATATATATATATATATATATGTGTGTGTGTGTGTGTGTGTGTGTGAGAGAGAGAGAGAGAGAGAGAGAGAGGAGATAGAGTTTCAACCACAAAATTATTTGTTTTTAACACGGTAAATTAAAACTTCCATTATGGAATTGTAACTGTCATTAGAAGATACAATTCATTTTTCTTTACATATAAACACCATCGCAAATAGAATAGCTTTTGTGTATTTGATAAATATAAATGACATGTATTTAAATTTTCAAAAGCAATTTTAAAAGTTATTAAAGTACCATCAAATATAGGTAAAGGAATTGTACGTACAGATTTCGATAGTTTTGGTTCATCATCATTAAATTTTTTCAGTATTTTTATTCAAAGCTAGATATACTTAGAATCAATACAATCTGTATTTTGACGACTCTTTATTCTCTATCCATTAGCGATGTGTCTATTTATTCATCCTCTTTCACAGTTTTGCAGTATTGCATGCTCTTTGCTTATTGTACTGTCTGTGACATTTGCTTGAGGTTATCCAATTAATTTTTATGAGCAACGGCAGTTTTCCAACCGCTGGCATAGGAGTAATTGATGCCTCTTATGACCACAGTAAAAAAACTATTTCAAAATACTTTTCTATTTTTTTTTTTTTTTTTCATTCAATATCACCATTAAGAGATAAAATACTTTTCAAAAATTTTTATTAGGTTCGTTCCATGGTACCCAACTGGGTACCTCGGGGTTGAATGCTCGTACAGCTGGCACAGATTTGTAATTTTAAGAGGAATAGGATAAAAAAAGGGTTATTTATGAAAAAATTCAGCAAAACAGTTCCTATTTTGAAAATCTAAGAAAATCTTAAGTTTTATGTACCTTAATTCGTATAATCTTTCGAGATTCTCCTTTAAGCGATGCAGTCCCTATGTAAGCTATAAATTCCCTTTATGTTTGAAAACTGACAAGAGGCCATGTTCGTGAAAAATCTTTTGATGCATTTACTGCTCACGGGCTGCTTAGCTTGCAAATATGTACGCTTCAAGATGCATGAAATTTGTAATTTACTTGCCTTTTTAAAACATAAGAGCTGGAATGCATTTTAAAATAGCAAATCTATGGCAACCTTATGAGCATTCAGTCCCAATGTGTATTATCGGGTACCTATAATTTCAAACATAATTTTTTCAACAAAATAAACTCTAAAAAAAATTCTTAAAATTCCTTCCAGAACAATAATTATATATCTTATTCTAAAAGTAGTTAGAATCTTGAGAGCGAGCGCGAATACTAGAGCGTTCTTTTATGAAGAAATTTTTAATACTTTCCTCTTGATCGAGGTATTCTATCGCTTTGCTGCCCTTTTTAAATTATGATAACGTGTATGTTTTATCATATATATTAGTATCAATTCTCTGAGAACTATTTAAACAATATTTCCCCAAATATATACCTTAAAATTTGAAGAGCAGTAAACAGTATTTTTTTTAAAAAAAGTTTTACAAGCATTTTATAAAGGTACCCGATTGGATACCTTGAGTTTTAAGGGGGGTTATATATATATATATATGAAAATAATAATTTCAAGTTATTTAAAAATATTGATGATCTCATAATTTTTCAAATTCATATTAACTGGGAATTAAACCAGTTTTGTCTTTTTATCCCCCGTACTTAAAGTTCATTAAAACTAATTTAAACTCCTATGAAATAGATTTTCAGGTGTTAATTCAAAAATTGAGAATAATTGGACTATTAGTAACATATATGACAGTAATTTAAGTTTAAATACAAATAGAAACATGTTATATAATTTTTTACATAGAAATATGAGATTAGATAATATGCCTTCAAGTATTCAAAATAATTAATAATTAATTTACATTAATAATTATTACATAAAAAATTGCATTAAATTACATTCTGTATCAGTGTCAGTCTAATAGCTAGAACTGGTACTTCTCGTACTATAAAATACGACTGAAATACTTATAAACCAAAATACTTATATACCTCTAAACCGAAAGCATGGGAATTTAAATAGTCAAGTCAGCAAAATATACAGGGCAATAAATGAGGACAACTGAAGCTTCTCTAGAAGTTTTTTGAAATATTCAAGTGAAATTTGACGAGTACAAAAAAATTGTAAGAGATGGGTACTTCGAAAAAACAGAACTACTATTGCAGCCAGACGAGATCCAACAAATACAGGTAAGCGTCAAATCCTGTATTAATGAACAGAAATATGAACATGCAAAGCGTAATAGTGACAAAACAGTTCTTTAAGTCTAAAAATGAAATATCAAACAAATCTCTAATAAAGCTGCCAAAAGTTTTTTGCCAATTTTAGTGACAAATTTGTGGAATCTCTTTAAAACTCAATTCTTGAATTTCATTCAAGATATTCCAGATTGAACGGGAAAATATTTTTACCTTCGCGGATTCTTAAAATAGGAAGCAAAACTTCTCGAAACATTTGGTAATAATTTCTTTTTTGGTCCTAGAACAGCGATATGAAAAGAAGAGACTTATTGTAGACATTCAAAGCTTTTGTAACGTACCAACAAGTCAACAGGAAAGGGACCTTAGAAATTTATTAGACACTGTAAAGAAAACCCTTAAAGCGCTTCAAGTCTTAGAACTTGATAGGAAGAATTTTTCAAATACTATTTTATTAAATACTAGCTAAACCCGCTTCTCAGTCTGACATTAATTATTAGAGAACATCAATTATTAAGGAAAGATATTCTAGATAACATGGATTCACAGAGAAAACGCATCATTCAATGTAATACCGTTCTTTACGTTGTTGTGGCTATGCTGTGGAATGGAAGGGGAAAGAGAAAATATGTTTTTCACTGAAAATCGCTTTTTATTCCAAAGTTAATAAATGGACTCCATTTTTTGTTTGTCCTTTTTGCATAAACATAAAGATTAGATGGTTTACCGACTCTGGAGCATAAGACATATAATTGCCCATCAGAGAAGCACTCGTTTTTTAAATTCAAACCACCCACTTGCGAAGATTGTTATGTATAATAAAATATTATAACTACTTAATAAATATATAGGACTTATAAAGCGTAATAGTGACATATGTAAGTATTAATAATAGTTAATTAAATATATAATTATAAATAATTATAGTCATAAATAATAATATTTCTACATTAATTATACATAATTATATTTATAAATAAATATAACCATATATTTAAAATAATTATAAATTATAACATACAATCATAAATAATTATTACTAATTAACTTTTATTGGTATAATAATGGCAAGTATATTTAACTATTAATTATATTATTATACTTATTAATTCTTTAAATTTGAATATTGTATAAAATATAAAGAATAAAATAATAATTAAATTTTTTTAAAAAATTTATACTGAAGAAATTTAAATATATAGCAACTATGTGCAGTAAGAATTATAATTTTTTTTGTACAGAAAAGTTCCGCAGAGGAAGATAAATTCATTCATTCATTTTGCGAATGCACATTTCACCCTTTCTCTCCAAATCATTAAAAAAAACCGTAACTCAAACTTTTCAGACATATTTATAAGAACATTTGAAGAAACCCTCAAAGGCGCTCAACAATAAATTATTTGGGGAGAAATATTTAAAAAGCAAAAAATGTATAAGTGTGTTGGGCCAAAAATTTAAAAAACCAAAAAAAAAAAAAAAAAAAAAAAAGAACAACATATAACGCATTTATAAAATATCTTCTGTTGTTTTTAAAAAACCTTCTGCTGCTTTTAACGAATAGCAAGCAAGGGGGAAACACACATACACATTCTTATCTATGTAAATATTTCACAAAAGGAAAACTATCAGAGTCAACAAATATTGATTCACCAGATTGAAATCGTTATCTCACCCAAAAATCGCCAGTCGCTAAGGGGAATCCGAATCTTCATTTTAACCCAAAACAAATTATTTGAATTCAATATTCAGTATAAAATCAAGTAACTTCCCTACTCAGATCAAATGAAATCAGTTCTAATTTTTGATTAAATATTTTGGATTAATATGAACATCAATCAACTAGTAACAATAACATTTTTCTTCCTCAATGACATTTATTTCTACTATTTACATCATAGTAAGAAAAACTGAGAGAAGAACTTCGATAACAGAAACCAAAAAGTAAAATGTTGGCAGGATCTGGCCGCTCGTGACGGCCGACTGTCAAAAAAGTGTTTTCACTTATCTAATTATAGGTTTGTTGTTAAAATCATAAGTATTTGACAGACGTTTTTTTTTTTTTTTTTGAAAGAAATGAGTGAAAACAGTAATATGTGTAAAAAAAAATTGTCACAGTCATTTGTCAAATATAATTGTTTTTACTTAAATCTCGCGAAACACTTGGAATTTCCCGTTGCCGTGTGAACTTCGGGATAAAAAAGAATGTAAAAACACACTTATATAGAAATGCAACGTTGTGTAAAAATTTCACAAATCAATCCATCGACTACTTTTCGATTTTTGCAGCCACAAATGTACACACATATATATATATTATAAATAATTACAAATTGTAATATATAATCATAAATAATAATAAGTAATTAATTTTGATTGATACAATTATGTCAAGTATATTTATAACTATTAATTACATTTTAACGATCATTAATTCTTTAAATTTGTATGTTATATAGAATATAAAAAATAAAAAAGTAATTAAAATTTGTTTTAAAAATTTATATTTAAGAATTTTAAACATATAGTAACGTTATGTAGTGAGAACTATATAAAAAAGACTTATTTTTTTAGAATAGTTACGTAAAAAAGGGTAAATTCATTTCTTTATTTTGCAAACCGAGAATTCCATTAAATCTTTATCCATGCATCAGTGTAAAACACGCACTTGACTCTTTCACAGCAAATCATTAAAAAATGTTACTCTCCTTTTTCTGACATACTTAAACGAACAATTAAAGAATTTCTCAAAGGCATTCAACAAAAAATGACGTGGAAAAAAATGGTTAAAAAGCTAAATTGAACTATAAAACGTTTTTATAAAAATTCTCCAGCTGTTTTTCAAAAATTGTGTGCTGTTTTTAACAACATTTCTTGGTAGATGCAGTCGTCTTCCCATAATATCCCAGACATGCTCGATTGGAAAGAGATATGGCTGTAAAGGAAGTGTTTGACAATATGTAAGACAGTTCATAGCAACACGTGCTTTATGTGGTCTGGCATTATCTTGCTAAAATATAAGACCAGGGTACTTGAAAAGGCACAATAACGAAACAGGTCTCTCTCATCTTCAAAACAGGTCGACGTACCGCTGTGCTGTAAGTGTGCCTCTAATGACGACCAAAGGGGCCCGGCTATCTAGGGAAATGGCACCCCAAACCTTAACTCCTAGTTGAGGGCCTGTGTGGTGTGCATTAGTGAAAGCAGGATCGACACGCTGCCATGGGCGTCTCCAGACACGTTTACGATGATCGTCAGGACACAGTTGGAAGCAGAATTCATCTCTAAACACTATACGTCCCCAGTCAGCATCATTCCAAGCTGATCGAGGCAAGCACCACTGGAATCTGGCTTGACAGTGCGCAGGCGTGAGTGACAAGTTGCGTAGCTGTCGCTACGAGCGTAGATTTCGCACTATCAATCGTCTGTGAATTGTCATGGGGGACACTCGTGTGCTGGTCGCAAGTCTGATGGTTGATAACGATAAATCAGGCGCTGTGACAGCTCATCTGACAATCTCTCTGTCCTCCCGATCTGCTGTGGCCCTAGGTCGACCGCTACCATCATGATATTGCAATCTGTAATCTGCCATTGTCCACTCATGAACATCATCTAATCGTCGCATCGCTTCGACCCATATGACGAGCGATTTTCCGATTTGCCGAACCTGCCTCTTTCAATTCAATGATATGATATCTTTTAAACTCTGACAGTTGCTCGTAATGAGCTCGAATCCTGCGGCGAGGCATTTTTTCAGTCGTTGAAAGGTATCCTAAATCACAATGCAACAGAAAATTTGACCATCCGATTGAGAATCGCTTCTTATATACACTTGCTCAGTGCGCATTGCCGATGTGCTGTAGCTCCTGCTATTCCATCATTGGACACCAAATTCATTTGTATGTTCGGTTCAAATGTCTTTGCATGCGAAATTTCATTACAATCGGGCAACACCGGCTTGTTGAATCGGGTTTTTTTTGGGGGGGAGTGTAATTCTATTTAATCTTCTCTATTAAGAAACTTTCTTCAATCGTTTTCTGAAAACTTATTTCTGTTCATTAGTACAGCTTTTCTCCTGGCATTTAGAGATATATTATTTTGAAGAAGATTCTGCCACCATTCAATTCAACCTACTATACGGGATATTTTATCCATGAGATTTGAGTTTTTCAAATCAAAACCCGATAAGCATTTAATCATTCAAAATATTTTCTTGACGTTTTAATGTTTTGTGAATGCGTAAGTATGTGGTATGTTCAATAATAATGTGTCTAAGGACCAACACATAGAATGTTATCAGAAAAAATTTCTATCGAATTTAAAAGTTCAAGATTGTTATGAATGGTGAAAAAAGAGATATGTGCAAGTAGCTTTCGAAACAAACTGCAACGCATGACAAATGGAAGTTGTCGTGAAAATTTAGCTTAGAAAAGAGAATAAAAAAAAAGGTAGAACCCTGAAAGAATCATATGTGTGTTCTTTTTTTTGGTGGATCTATTAAATATTGGTATGAACAAATAATTTCTGAACTACCACCGAGATGTGGAGATAATCAAATTATTAGAATTAAACAAAAGAAAACAAATTATTCCATTGAGATCCCAAAGAAGAACGATTGTTTGTTTATTATTGAGTTGACAGTTTTGGTGTTATTGTTGTTATGGGGGAATCATTGACTTAAAAAGTTTAATTGTAATTGTGGAAGGAAAAAAAACCATTGTAAGTACGTTAACGAAAGCCACTTTTCAGTCAGTACCAACTGAGCGTTGTATAAATTTTTCACAGCCAGTTTCTTTTACCTTAGTCAGTTGGAGACATTTTCCTTCCGGGAAGATATGCTCTTTCACTCACTCGCTCTTTCTCTCTTAACAATCAAAAGGGGAAAAAACCACAAGGACAAATTATCGTACAAATTATTACACAATTAGAAATGAAACTGCTCGAATTAGAAAACGAATAAAAAAGAAAGAAAGAAATGGCTAGTAAGTGCAAAGACGAAGATGACATTTTCTTGTCGAAGTATAGCTTCATTTTCATGCGTAATGGTAGATGTTCGATTCAGTAATTGTAGTTTAAGGATATTCCTCAGTTCAACCACACCTCAATACAGGGACGGCTTAAGACTTCTTGAGGCCCTGGGCCCTTATGAAGAAAATAGGCCCCATTTGCGACCCTTTAATCTAATTTGGTGTATATACACTTACAGTTCAATTAAAGCGATCCATAGTAAAATGAAGTTTTATGTGAATATTCGTTATCTACATTTTAAATTCACAAAATCATTAATTATGTCAATCAAAATCAATTGTTAATAATGTTTCATTTTCAGTACTCGTCAAGCTTAAATTATTCAAACGTGATTGAGTCATACGATTTCTCAATTTAGTTTTGAAAATGAACGCTCACCACTCGCGTTAGTAATCATCATTGATAAGAAAATTATCATTATTATTTCAATATTGAGAAACACTGTGAATAATCTTTCATCATACATGTATGTAGAGAGTGTTGATCCCAATCCCAGTCTCCTCACCCAACAACTGTTCTTCATCTGTATTTGTAGAATTATGTATTTTTCATTAATCTTTCTTTTTTCGATTTCTTCCCTTTGCTTTTTCTTCAGCTTTTCACCGTCAATGATCATATACGACTTGAAATGTTGACATTACAAGTTCAGTTTCACTCCATTAATGCCTTTATCGTAAAATTTTGATTCTTTCTCGCATGCTATTTTAATTTTTATCTCATCCAAAATAGAAATGCTTTAAAAAAATCCAAACATTTCAAAATGCTCCTCATATTTTTTACTATGCGTTTGCATATTGCAAATTAAAGAGTCGATTATTGGTAAAAAGGTTTCTATTTCAAATTTCCGGCTGTGGCTGTTTTCAAACATTGTGTCGGTTTCTCTATTTCCTTCAAGGAAAGTAATCTTAACATTGCGTTGTCTTACACACTAGTGAACACTTTGATACCCTTTTATCAAGCTTCTTTATAAAGGATACTTACTTCTTTGGCTTTTGAATCAAAATAGTCAAAAGAGTCTCTTTTAGTTTTTATATATTATATCATTAACGATTGTAATAATTTTGCACCTTTCGACGAATCCAAATTTTTACTCAGGAGAAATAGATTTACTTTGTAAATACGTGTCAAAATGTCATTCCAAAGGAAAATTAAAAAAGTAATTTCTAATTCATTCATCTTAATTTTTTAACAAAAAGTCGAATATCCACTGTTTGCAATTCATCATTTATTAACCGATTCAGGCTCATGACAGTTTCTGAATATCCGGAGCTCAAAGCTTTAATTGCATCTGCGCGTGCTGACCAACGTGTTTTTGATAGGTTTTTTAATATATTTTTTTTATTTCTATCACAATTCAAATTTAATGTTAGTATATTCCAACGGTGGGCTGACGATGAGAAAGAATTACAAAATTTTGGACAAAATTAGAGTAAATTGTTACAGTATAGTTACATTCTGCTGTTGAACGCCAATTAAATTCAAAGAATGCCTTACACATGGTATGCATATAGCGTATTTATAATTTATTTTTCTTGAAGTCGGGCTTGCAATCCTGAATATTTCTCAGACATAATAGAGTCATTATCGTATGACTGACCTCTACAACCACTAAGGGAAATGTTGTTATTTTTCAAAAATGAAACCACAACATCCGTCTGATACTCCTCTGTATGTCTATTAATATTAATAAATTGCAAAAATCTCTCAATGGATGCACCAATTTAGACATACCGTAAAATAAAAGTTAGTTGGTCAGCCTGAGTCACATCAGGAGTAGAATCAACGAAAATAGAATAATATTTAGTTTTCTATATTTCAGTGACGATAGTTTTTAAAACTTTTGACGCCACGACGTCAATGAATTCATCACATATTTTAACAGATAGATAAAAAGGATTACCTTTTCTAGAATTGCAGTACTTTTTAATACGTTCATTTAAAAATGGATCAAACTTACTTAAAAGTTCCAAAGTGAATAAATAATTTCCGTTATTTACTGAACCTTTAGTATCGTTTTCCCCTCTGAAAGGCAGTCCTCTTTAAGATAAAAATTTTATTAACAGCCACTATTCTCTTTAACACTTCTTTCGAACAATGACGTTCATTATTGAATTGCATAATAAGTTGGTTGTCTAACTAACTGTAATCGACTGTGGTAGCTCATCATACACATTCTGTGTTCAGGTGCGGGTTCATGCTGCGAAATAGCCGTACTTGCATGCTTCCAATAATTGAACATGCTACTGTTGAATGTAGAATTGGTATATGAAAACAATTTAGATGCGAAACAGTATACTTTTCTTTGTGACGGAGAATATATTAGCCATTCATGGTCTACAACCTCACCATTGCGTAACTCTTTTTGGACACCATCGTAGACAGGTATCTTGTATTAGTTTAATCATTTGGTTCGTTGTGTACACGTACTGATTTTTCAAAATTATTATGTTTGTTGGAACAAATCAACGGACCTTTCTCAACCTAGTAAAACTGTAAATTCTTGTCAATATATGAAGGAAACAGTCCTGGATCAGTACTTGCAATAAAAATATTTGAAACGTCATCAGTTACTATATTTATTTCAATAGGTCTTATAGTACCTTCTCGAATACTTAAATAGTCTATTCCTCTCTGTCCTTCAACTTCAGGTACATTATTGGATATACTGATAGAAGTTGTAGAGACAGATGTAGATGTAAAATTTGTATTAAAGAAAAATTGGGTGAATTTCGATAATTTATCAATAGATTCCTGCTTTTCCTTCGATCTTTTGCGTTTCGCAGTTCTATTTTCAAAACGTTTCATTCTGACTTATCCTGATTCTGGAATAATTAAAATAAAGTAATTGTAGTGGCTTAAAATAGGTACATATAACTTTGTTATAATAGCAATCAAATCTTTATTTTATATCCATATGATCTTAAGTCTACTGAAACATTGGCACCACAAAAGGCTTATCCGAATTTTGTTCAAGAGATTACAGGAAAAATTTCCCCAATGAAGCACGAATACAATAACAGTAAAAATGCGCATTAGTTCACTGATGTCAAGTTCTGGACACAAGGATGGCCACGATTGCAAAAATAACACAATTTATTATAAATGAAAGAAATCACAAATTGAGTAAATCATTTTAAAGAGGCTACAGAAGCCAAATACACGTTCTAATTGCGAAAATTACAATCAAAGCACATAACTTTGTTTTCCATCGGCTACACCCTACGCCGTATGTACAATTCTACTTTTTTTAATGTGCAATAAATATTTGTAAAATATCTTAAATGTCTGAAAAATGCAATTCAAAAATAAAAATATAATTACCTTTTGCAGTTTCAAAGAAATTAAATTTAAAGGAATGAATTGCCGATTTACAACTATAAGCCACTTGTTTCTTCGAAAAAGTGTGATTTCCTTCAGAGTCATTTCAATCCTCTTTTTATTAGCCCTGACGCTTATCATAAAATAGGGAATGTGCTTTTGTCACTTCTGTTGGGGGCTTAAGTATATCTTTTGTCCATTCAGGAGCGATCCTTAACTCATGTGTGAAAATAAATAAAATGTCGCTGGGAGAAGTGCCTGTTATGTCTGTGACTGTCCTTCCCACAGCAGCATTTTTATCAATAAATTGGGTATATTGGGTATATCTTGCTTTAGAAATAAAACTAATATTTTCCATGATTCTCAGCAAACATTGTAAACAGAAATATTTAATAAAGAAGTAACTTTCCGGATATAACTGTCTTCAACAAGTCATATCCGATTTTTAATCGACATTTGAAGATTAAAATTATTCTCATTGAGGCCAAGTAGAGAACGAGACGAGGCCCCCCTCAAAGGCGAGGCCCTGGGCCCGGGCCCAGTTGGCCCATGCCTTAAGACGTCCCTGCCTCAATGTTCATCTGTTTTTCTCCTTACAAAAACTGTTGCCTTTCCTTAAGTGACAATTCCAGGAATCGATGCGTGCCGAGAATTACCTGCTCATGATTCGAACGTGCTTTTAAGAAGAAGCACAACGACAGGAGTTTTTTGATGGAAGATTTAATAAGAGAGTAATGCTAAAAGTTATTTTTATTACTTTATTACATTCCAAAAAATATTTTCGTTCTTCTCGAAGTGGCGATGACATTATACTGGAACGTAATTTCAGAATATTTTCCTGTATACGAAAAAAAAAAGTCTTGAAATGGCTATTTTCTTTTTAGTAAGTCACTCACAATGTCTTAGTAACAAAGATGCTCTTATATGAATTCAATTGAACGAATCTAAACCACTCTGTGGTTTCACTGAATATATAGCAAAAGATTATCTCCTATCTTTTATACAAACGTATGCTCCCAAACCGAAATCTGTTTTCAGGAGCTTTTCACAGATAACTTGACTGATTGTACTCAAGTTGTCTTAAAATAGCTATCAATCACTTGGAATGATTTCATCCATCCTTTTCATTTTGCTTTATGCACTTTTTATCATGAACAAGCATTTAAGCTTTAAAAATTCTAATTTTTAGAGCAGCATAAAAGTTAAATTTAAAAAATAGTAAAACTTTCCATGGTTTGCTCTCACTAAATAAAACCACACATTCAAGGGTAGAAACCTATTAATTAAGATTTTCTCTCCAAGTTTTATATCAAAAAATGGACTGTTTTTACTCAGAAATCGGCATCGCAAAAGACATACAAATTATCTACAAGCACTTGAGAAAAACTACCCAGTGGGCTTAAAAATTCCAGGACATCCATTCTTATAAAAACGTACAAATAGCAGTATGATATGAATGGCACTGACGGGATGATATAGTAATGACCTTCAGCTACGTGTTTCAAGCGGTTACATTTTATTCTTGACTAATTCAGACTTGGCAGCAATCCTTTGCGTAAAATGTGAGCGTGCGTGCCGTTGTCAACGAAAAATATAGAGCAAAAAAAGAACGTTACTTTTTATATTAAATTGGGAAACTCGGCCACAGAAAAGAACAAATCAACAAATCTATTCGTGAAAACGATGCTATGAATCATTCCTGAGTATCTGAGTGGTTTTTGAGGCTTAAAGTTGGAAGATACTCGACCATGAGAGATCAGGTCTCCGTGTTCAAGACGAAATCATGAAAACGTTAAGCTTGTACAAAACAATTTCGTCGTTAAGGTTCTACGGTGACTGAGGTATAATAAAACATGTTTTAGTTCGGCTTTTGAAACGAATTCTGCATGTGAAGTTCGATTTGTAGAACAGTAGGAATTGATTCCTCTCGCACAATAATGCACCGTCTCACAAGTTCATCCTTGTGCAGTATGTTATGGATTGAAGGCAAGTTGCATTCACCAACCGCACCATATACTCATCCGAACTGTCCCCCAGACTATTTTTTTTTATTTTCCAAGTAAAAATTGAAGATGAAGGCGTAACAGTAGGAGTCGATAAAAGAGAATGAGCGGCTGTGATATCGGAAATCAATGCTGTTGGAATTGAGGCATTCCAAGAGATTTTTACGCACATGTTCTCGTATACTCATTTCAAATGTTGTGATGAGACAATGTGAAAACTTAGTAAGAAAATTTAAGTCTATCCTCTGGGTTATATAGCCTGAGTGCGATCAGTAGTGGAACTTTTTGACTACCCTGGATATTAGAATGACTAAGAGATGCTTTTGATAAAAAAAAAAAAATAATAATAATAATAAATGTATGAAAACAGCAGAATTGATCTACTTAAAAAGAAATTTTATTTTCCTTAATAATACAACAAAACAGTGGAAAAAAATATTCATTAAAATTACTTTTTTCACATGAAGTGTCGAAACATTTTTTGTGCATTTCTTATGCGCCAAAGCACAAAATCATTTGGGAACATAAAATTGTCTTCGACTCATTCTATGAAAAAGATCATTTACTCATGGCATTTAAAAATTCTCGTACAATTTCACAAATTAGTAGTCAAGAGAAATCTTTTAAAAAAGCATTCATGTTTCCAACAAAAAAGGATTCTCCTTTTCAGGGAATATCAAAAACGTTGGTGAAGGATTCCAAGTGGTGCTAATTAATCTTCAATTCAATAATAAACTTTGTTTTCCAAATTCTTATAAATATTTCAACGTAATAAGTGCCAATAAGAAAATTTATTATACAAAAGTTCCTATGAGATATTTATTGGCAATCATTTTCAGTTATGAACCTTAATATGCTCCATTCATGGAGAAAAGACTATGTCATTTGCTTATAGCGAAGCAAAATGTAAAAAAGGGATGGGAATTTCAGTTATTTTCGTTCTTATCTGTTTTTGTTCGTTTTTAAGGAATTTTTCTCTTTAACCCGTTCTTTGATTTACTTGTTCTCTTGATTCCTCGGACGGAAGTCTCAAAAAATATTAGAATGAATTTAACACTATGCAATTACTGGATATAATTGCATTACACCACGGGTGGAAAAATAGTGGCCGGCTAAGAAATTTTTTGTGGCCCACCAAGACAGTCAGAAAAAACCGCCGTGAATCGAGATTTCTTTCCGGTGTGTGACCGAAGATTCGTCTAGTATTTTCTACTAGGACGGCTACGTCAATATACATATGCAATATAAATACGACGCGCAGTTTTTTTCCTTTTGATCTGATTAATTTCCCATTTTGTATTTGAGACAGTAAATATATAAATGTCTAACTTTAATGACAGCATAATCGCTCTGAAGAAGCATAATATCGGTGATGAATGTCATGTGAAGAATGGATGAACAAATATTTCTTGGTAATACAAGAAATCAATCAGTGTGCTTATTGTGTTATGAAACGATAGCCGTATTTCTGGAATACAACCTGAAACGTCATTACGAAACAAAACATGCGAATTTGGTTGCAAACTTTCCCCGAAAGAACGCAAAATAAAAGCTATGGAGTGTGTGAAAAAGTTGAAGAAGCAACAAACATCATATACAAAGCAATCAAAATAGTTCTACAAAAGCAAATTTCATGTTAGCCTATAACCTTGCTAAATGCAACAAGCCTTTTTCGAATGACGAGTTTATTAGAAGAGTAGGGTGAAATGAGTGTGTGTGCAAGCGTATTGTGTCCTGTTGTTAGAAGCAAATTTGAAAGCATTTTATTATCAAGAAGGACTATAGTGTGGCGCATTGACTTGGTTAATGGCGAACTCACAGAACAGATGAAAAAGGCAAGGAAATTTTTTGTTTGGTTTTCTTCCGCACTGGATAAGGACACAGATAATAAAGACATTGCAGAAATACCCATCTTTATACGTGGAATCAATGAAAGATATAACCACTGGTCAGGATTTGCTTGAATGTGCAATGAATTAGCTAGGGAAAAGTTGCTTGTCCTGGAATAAAATGGCAAGCATTACAACCTATGGGGCCAGAGCTTTCAGTGGAAAAATGTAGGTATGGTTATGCTTTTAAAAACTAAATTAAAACCCCCAGACAGTAATATTTGGTAGGTAATATTTAGAAAACATTAGTTTTTTCATTGCATTTAGCATTAGGAGAGCCTTTGTAAACCTGCATTGGACTTAAGCATGTGGTAGATCCTATTGTTAATGAGATGAGCACAATAAAAGCAAAGGAGCTCCACAAAAGATAGTTCGAACCTTTTCTTGATGGTGAGGAAACAGAGTTTGAAGATGTAATTTTCCTCAACATTGTAAGGTGGTTAAGCTTGGGCAAAATGATTAAAAGTCTGGACAATGTAGAACAAAATCCTTTTACATCTGGTTATGAAGGAGATATCTCAAAATTTTGTAGCAAAAAAATAGGATGTGAAGATTGAGATGATATTTGCGACTTATGTATTTGAGAAATTGAATGAACACCCCCCTCTCCTAACTTTGGAGAGGGGGGTTCACACAAACGGGAGGACTTTGGACCTCGACTGATTTATCGTGCATCAGCCCCGGCTACACGGTGAGTCTTTAGTGACAAAAGGCTTGAACCCTCGACGAAACCCGCCAGCCGTGAGTACACGATCATGACCACTAAGCTACCGCGGCCACCACTATCAAGTCAATGCTTATGCAACCTGTTATCATTTTTAAAATGGTTTCCTTATGATGTATTTCTTAATTATTTTAATGGCTTAGTTCATAGAAAAAATCAATTTATTTCCTAATTAAAATTTAAGTTAATATTTCTCATGAATTCTTAAAAAAAGAAAATGCTTGTTTAGACTTTCATTAGAGTTAGAAAAAAACTGACGATAACGTTATTATAGTTGAAAAATATTTGTGAATATTTTTCTATCTAATTTCGTCCTGTAAGAAATAACTAAACTTTTTTTAATAGTTCTAAACATACGAAAACAATGAAATGTCAACTTTATTTCTTTTGCCATTCAATTATATTTTGTTGAAATCAATCACCTCCTACCATTACTGAGAGAGGTCCTTTATATTTTTTATTCCAATACCTTCCTTAATTGCTTTAGCTGCAGTCCTTTATTTTATACCAATGCCAGCTGACGCAACTTGAAATCCTCGCTACACAGTTCCCTATTTTTTCGAAAGCTCTACCGTTTATCAAGCGTGTTTTACCTAGGAGCAATACGAGCGGCTGCGAGTGGTCATGGCCAGCGTTGTTTCCTTCGAGTCAACAAAGACATGTCGTGTCGCTTGAAATCTGTCGAGGCTCTACGTCCACCCGTTGGCATGGTGTTCACATTTGAAGTGGGAGAGTGGCTCAAAATTACAATGGCCCTCGTGTTACTTCTAATTATGACGTTAATCAACAATCATCATAAGAGCATCACAAAGACTTTGGGCAACAGACCTCGTAGTTTTGAGTGACGAGATCTACACCTGAATTGGCATCCCACTCTCCCACACCCAATCAATTTTAAGCTCTGTCAGATTTAAGTGCA
>BMAW01013869.1:132735-179679 GCA_019974015.1 Nephila pilipes
TTTTTTTTTTTTTTTCTTTTTTGAATGAATGTCATTCTATATCAAATATGACAGAATGAAGGTGCATTTTTTCAGATATTCTACCACTATAAGAAATTGGTTTTTTTTTCTTTATTTATTATATATTCTCCATATATTATATATATTGGATTGCTTGGCCATTTTGTTTTTATTCAAGAGGGTTCTCTATCATCAGTCACGTAAATTTAAAAAAACGGGTTAGAAATATGTATGTCATTGAAGAAATATGTACTTTATGAATATTTAAAAGAGTTGCTTACTAAAATGTCAACTCTTATAATTCCAAAACTTTTTCACGACGTTTCGAAATAAATATTTAGACTCTATATAAATTAAACTTGGACAAAAACACAAAAAGTACATTATTCAGTGCTCGAAACAAACGCAATTTTTTTTCACGACATACATTTTATTAAAATATAGACACGAAATACTTTCACAAAATATAAGCTAATTTTTGGATGCATTCTTATCGGCTGTAAATGTATGAGTTGATATTAAAATTTTAAATTTGAAATAACTTTTATCAACGTCTCTGATAAAGAAGCATAGAGATTTGAAAAATAAAGAATATTGTTTTACTGAAGAATTTTTCATTTGAAAGCCATGGATACAAAATGATCCTTTCCAAGAATCCATCAGAAATGAAATTCCCATCAATCATTTCAATGAAGTGCACTTACCGTTATCGTATTCGGTACAAAAAAGTTTGACTCTTCCGAAATGAAGGTAGAAACTGGCAGTGTTTACCACCCACGATCATTATCAACCTCACGATCCTTCAGAGCTTTGCCGACGAATTTGTTATTCCTTAGAACTGCCTGCTATAAACTTAGCTGCCTCCGCTAATATTTTTCTCCCGAGGATTCCGACAGTTATTGCAGTAAGGGAATGGTGGAACGCAATCCTATGAAAGACTATGTTTTCCGAATATATTACCTCGGCATTTTTTCCCTCTGAAAATTATGTTGGGGAGAAAAGACTGATCAAATCGAAAGATATATTGGGAAATGAAACAGGATGAAACTCGGGGAGAAAAAAAACCGATGCAGATCTTTCCACACAAAATATCTTTTGAAGTTTTTTTTTTTAATTTCTTTTTTATATTTAAAGATCTGTTTTCTTCCTTTCCTTTGTTCTCTATTTAAAGGATTGAGAGTAAGAGATTATTCGATTCCACAGACATTTAAAATATCAAAATTCGGTTTCTCTTCTAAGAGTAAATCGTCAAGCATAACTTTTTTTATTCGAAATTAATTATTATTTTTCTTTGGTAGTTTATTACCTCTTCTCGTAGTGGCTGCATTAGGCAATTGGTCATGGTCAGGAGCTCGCGGCTGACGTAATTTCCTTCCAATTGTGGGCTAGAGTACTGATGTCTCGAGAAACTCGCCGTGCAATAGAGCTGATGAACGTGAATCCAATCTTTCCTTTGGCTTGGTGAGGAAATTCGGTGCGTGGGATACCAACTCAGGTATCCTCCTCGTCACTTAATATGTATACAAAATTATAAAAGCCAATATACTCGTATTGCTTCTAAGGGCGACGTCAATAAAATAACAATCGGGATAAAACTCAGTCACAGCTTTGAGCGAACTTTGCAAATTCCATATCCCATAAAATCAAACAATCATTCCAAACCTTCCAAATGATTTGCATTGAAAAATTGTCTCTATTCAAACGTTGTCACAAATATAAAAGGACATTCTCTCCATAATGCTTAGCTTTTTTCACAATTAAAATGAAAAGCTTTGTATCGTTATTGAACATAATAAATCAATGAATCATAAAATATTTAAAAAATATATATATGTACACAGCCAAAGCTCTGTATTTTGCCTTTGAATTAAAATGAATTTCTATTCAAACTATTGATTGAACTCATTCTATTGTTTTCATGTAAATTCTTACTTACAGTCTTTGCCGTTCAAGCTGATTGTCAAATTGCTTATTTGGGAATAATAGTCATGGCAGAGTCACCATAATCTGGTATGTGCGGTGAGATGAAAAAGTATTCTAAAGAGATTATTTTTAAAATACATTTCTTCAAAATAATTATTTATATAAACAACTCAAATAACTAAGGATGTAAACTCAAAAGTCAGCAAACTCATGATTCGGTTTGAATCACGTAGTAAAAAAAAAAAAAAAAAAAAAAAACCATTTGATCGAAACATTGCACTGCATTGCAGTGAATTCCATGTGTATCGAATATTAGGTAAAAATGTTCGCCGCGTTTGGACTTGATGACTGACCCAGTAACTTCTCTCTGTGTTTTTATCTTTCGACGATTTATTGCTTCTGTTACTCGAAAAGCTCTCACTGAAAAGTCGCGCACGAGGCCGACATGAAGATAAGGAAACCAAACATATTTCCCCACATCGATTTCAATTTTACTTTCCTTTATACACAATTTATAGCATCTTCGCTATCATTTCATGATTCTTTTTCTCGTCAGGATGGTTTTAAATGAGAAATTTGAAAAAAAGTCAATTATTTAAAAAAAAAAAAAAAAAACCTTCCTATATATATATATAATATAAATATATAATATAAATCTCAATAATACATTCTTAAATAATCTCGGGGAGAAATTTCTGAAAAAGCTACTAGAAGGGTAAGAACAAGAATGTTTTCACTCACAGAACCCATTGAAATTGATATAAATCAATTCACCCTTCGGTAAAGTTCTCAAAAATTAATGTATTTTAATCAACATTCGGACATCAAGGCATACGAAGGATCGGGTACAACCTTCGAATAAAATGTCTCAATAAATATTTTTCAGTGTACTCCACAATAATATATCCTTTTCTAAAATACGACTCCATAACATATAACTGACTTAAATGTACAATCATCAATATTGTACGGGACATTCTGACGAACTTTAAAATTTTCTTTGAGAAAAATGGGGCTGTGGTAGACTAGTGGTCACGCTCTGTGGCTTTGCGGTTTTCGTCAGTCGAGCCTTGATGCCACTAAAGACCCACCGTGTAAGCCGGGACTGATGCACGTTAAATCTGCCGAGGCTGAAACTCCTCCCTTTGGCGTGGTGCGGAAGTTAGGAGAGGGGTTGCCAGCTCATGTGTCGTCCTTATCACTCGACCGAGGTTCAAAATTAAGAGGTCCGTCACCAATGGCCCTTGTGTTGCATCTAGTGCGAAGTTTATAAAACCAAGCCAAAACATTGAGTAAAATATTAAAATATAGCTCTGAATACATTAAAATTAAGCGAAATAGAGAGGAAAAATCACTGTATCACTGTATGATACAAATGATTAATTGACTTTGTAAATATTTATCCGGAGATATTCAGGAAAATAAATACTTTTTGGTGAAACAATTCATCTGTAAAATCAATAGCATTCCATTATAATTTATTAGTGAATTTCTTTAAATATTTCTTTTTATTTTAATAGTATTATTCAGAATGTTTAGTCAAATAGAAGGTATTTTATTTAAACTAACACTGTATATTAGTTGTAAAAGATTATCAAAATGTTCATAATATTATAGAGCATTCGCAATTGATAATTAAAACACCACAAATATAGCCATTTATCAAACATTGATTATTAAATGTCAGGCACAATATAAGAGATTTTAGTTTGTAATAAATACCGAGGGAAAACTTTACATTTATGTATGTAATGCATAATGAAGAATAGAAACATTTTGTTCATGTAACATCTTAACTATTTCAGAATTTTAAAACATTTTTTCTCAATCTTTATTTTTCAAAATTGAAAGCATATTCATAAATGTATCGATAGACAAATGAGTTCAGGAGAAGAATTTTCTTCATCAAATGTCTGGAATATTTTTCTTCCTACCCTTAATTGAGACCATTTTTAAACATCAAAGCAAAACTGCGAAATTTAAAATTTAGACATGAGAAATCAGATACTCAAAAAAGTCCTCTATAATGAGAAAATATTTGTTAAAGTTACTCCTAACTTTGTTAATTAAATTTATTTATTAATCTACTAACATCATTTATTAGTTCTCTTACAGTTATATCAATTTTATCTAACATCAGTGAGAATTAGAAAGATTTTTATGACTGAGAAATTTTAATCAAAGGGAAGTGACAACAACACGAAAACTCTTTTTTGCAGGTAGATGAATTTAAAGAGAGAAGAGCTGTTGAGAGAAAAAAATTACTATGTTATATGTGTGTTAGTTCATATGCATATATACATGTATATGCACACACACAAACACACACACTCATATATATATATATAAGACGAGTAATTTAATTCATTTTCAATTCCTTTGAAATTTTTTCTGTTAAATAGCAAACAAGCTGAACATTTCGGAAGTTTATTGATATTTAATTAGCAAAATATAAGTCCGGTATTAGTGGTTTTAATTTCCAGAATGGCACAAAGTCAAGTCTCCTTTAAAAAGTATACATCCATTTTTTTGATACAATTAGCATCGATTTCGTCTTAATTATTCAGATTTGTTTTTCGACTTTGACAGTATAATCCGTATTCTGTTTCTATTTCCGATGGGAGTCAATTTTCTCCCCTGTCTGCTTATTTTCTAACTAATACTATAGAATGGAATGTGTTTTTCAAAATTAAATTCTGAGGCAACACGCGAGGATTTTTGAACATGTCGTTCCAACTGTTAACAGCACATCCCCATCCAACCGAAAGCATTTAAACGATCGTAATTGCGACTTGAAAAATTGACTGCTGAGGAAGCGAGTCGCTTTGTCGCACCGGAGTAATTACCTAGACCATCGGAATGAAAAATAATGCGTCCAATTTGTTTGTCTGTCGATGTTAAATGTCGGTTGTCGCTCAGTCGCTGTAATTAAATTCTACAAGGAGCTGCGGACCTCCCAGTCAGTTGACTTGGGCGAGTTTTGCTCACATGAATATCTATTCTCTCCTATTTTTCTTATCACTTGAAACATGTCTACACTGACTCTAATTCTTGGACTTTTAAGGATATGTTTGATTTATGGTTTCATTTAAAGATTTCTTCTCGACTTTTGTCAATTTTTCAAAAACTCAAGAATGTAACAATGAGATGGAAGATGTAAAAATGAACTGTAGATATCAATAATGGCTGTCGACCTCTCTCAAAAAGATGTTTTTATATACATTACAAAAATACACTAATACCTAATAGTTATTTTAAAAAATAATTTATACTTATTATTATTATATATATGTAAATATATATGTGTGTGTGATGTGTGTAATTTTATTATAATTTGTTATGAAGAACAATGAGTCAAAAGTGATCGTACTGTACGAAAGCAATTGCTGATTTCGCTCAAAAATCACATTCAGATCACTTATTGAAGTAAGTTATTGAACGCTATCTGAAATGAAACTTTAAGACGTTAATTGTGTGAGTAATACATAGTTATGAAAATGAATTGTAGAGAAACTAGTCAGGACTTATGTAAACCCAACGTGCAGTTTTTGAGCCTATAAAAGAAATGGGACAAATTGTAAGCAAATTTCACACTGGATGTTACAAAGAGAGAGTATCCTGTTACTGAAACTTCAAAGAGAGAAAAAAAAATGTCAGATGTGGATATTCGGTTAGAAACATTAAACAATGTCCTTATATTAGCATTGTCAAACTTGCCAAAGACTTTTCCAATCATAAACGCTTTACCAGTTAGTGCTAGTACTAGAAGAAGAACTTTGAATTCTGCTGGGTGTTATTTCAAATCCTAAGAAAAATCCGGCAGTTGGTGAAGCTAATCGTCTAAAACGGTTGTTTGACAAAAGATACAAAGATTATTCCATAGTGTTTTGGAAAAATATATATTGAACTGATTCTATTATCAAAATTTGAGATATTCACCGTAAAAAAACGCACAAAGGTCTGAAGAACTTCAATTGTGACTTGCAACTGAAGAATATAAAGTCGCACTGGAGTATCTAGAAATTAATTTGGGGGGTACATATCCTCATCGTCGTGAAAGAATTCATTTCCTTAGTTTAGAATTACCACTTAGTAAAAACTTAAGAATACGCTTCGTCATTCCTATTTCTCTTATTTAAAAAGGTTCAAGGACCGATATAACTTTTATAAAGTTAAAAAAATGAAGACCATTTAAAAAAATTAAAAAGATAACATGACAACAAACATTTCTACTAACCAGATTCGGTGAAATTCATCAAGGTTGGAAATCTGATTAAAACAATGGATGATTGCAGAAACGGTCTCAATTTTAAAAATTGTTGAAATTGCGAATATAATGAAATGAAACTTTCTATACATATTTGTTCATGACAAAGTTATATTAATTCTCTGTTTTTGTTCCTGCAAAATACTTAAGACTTTTTCACTTATTGATACATTTATATAACAGAGTCTATTCAAATACATTTCAGAGGTACCTAAGTAGTTTTTGAAATGCTTCATCGTTGAAAACGATCTTTCTACAAAACATGTTGTAACAGGCGAAGGTGACTAAAAATTTTTTAAAGTTTATGAATATTCGGAAAAATATCTATACATGAGAGTGCACCATTGACATATTTGCCTGTAAAATATTTACTTCTGTTGAAGTTAATCTAGTCTGTTGTGCCAGTAATTTCTTTTCCATAACTAAAAATTCTGCGGTCAAAATACTAATAGTTACTACAATCTGAAGAATGTGTTCCTTTCAGTATTTCTAATTTATTTTCGTCTGCAAAGAAATGAGGCCAATTTCTGGTTGATTAAGATATTTAACGAACACACAACTGCTTTGTGTATTGTGAGGAGAGAGGTGATACGCTGGAATGGACATTTCCAAAGATCTGTTTTAGGCGCTCATGGATCAATGTCTGGAATGCTTTGTGTATTTCTTTAACAGGGAATTGTTGGGGGATCTTCTGTAGGCACCCTCCCTCTTTGTCTTTAAACCCAGAGGAACTGATCGCAGGTAGCGATGACTTTTCCATTATTTTCTCAGGTGTTCACTTAGAATCATTTTTTTTCTCTTACTGATGAAAAATGGAATCATAAGAAGTGAAAAAAAAATCTTTTAAGAAAATTTTATTTTAAAACATCTGTATAGTAAAATAAAAGATTTATCCCGAAATACTTCAATGTCCAGAAAATTTTTGGGAGCTGCATATGTACCTTTACACTCCCCTTGGATACGCCATTGTTGTGTCGACATACCGGATGGTGAAGGATTTGGGGAGTTGGTGTATGACAACCTTCAGGGTAGGCGAATTATTTTTCGGAAATTCTAAAATAGATCATTTTGTGTCTACTTAAATACACTGAAATAAAATATTATAATTAACGTGATGAAAACTGGGTTTAAATAAAATTAATGTTTTTCTAAATATGACGACGTCTCAAAATCATACGGCAAAAGTTATAAGCCTTCAACTCCGCTACCACACTCCAAAACAGTTACATTCACCACCCATCCATCGTATTCGAATCTGATCAAACATGTCTGAGAAATAATACAGTCAGAATTTAAAAAAATAAATTTTGTTGCTAATAAGGAAAAGTATTAGAAATACTTCGAAAAGTATTAGAAAAACTTTGGAAATATGTTGGGTTAGCAGGAATATATATATATAATAAGACATATCTTAATTAATTAAGAAGATAATTTTAATCAGAAGACAATAATTTACTTATCAGAAGACATAAAGTTGTCTCTCTTTCCGTCAATTAGTTTTTAAAATCTTGTAGTATTTTCTTTTTCTGTAGAAACAGCAAAAAATATTACCACTATACTCGTGTAGTAATTTTTCTATTTTATTGTCCACTAAAAAATTTACAGTATATTCAAAAAATTCCTGGATACCTATTCGTAAAAAAATTACGTAGGGCACTATCTCTACGAAACTGACAGGATATTGTAGCAATGATCTTCAGCTACGCGTTTCATAAGGTTGAATTTTATTTCTGACTGGACAGCGATCCTTTGCGTATAGTGTGTATTATCATTGAAAAAAAAATGGAACAACGAACAAACAACACGTTTCAAATTGGAAAAATCAGCCATAGAAACGTACAAAATTGTTAAATCTGCTCATGATTACGACTTTTTGAGTGATTCCTGTGTATCTGAGTGTTTTTCGAAATTGAAAGCTGGAAGAGACTCGACCATGAGAGATCAAGTCTCCATGTTCAAGGCGAAACGATGAAACGTTAAATTTGTGCAAAAGAATTTCGTCGTTAAAGTTCCACGGTGACTGAAGCATTATTAGACATGTTTTAAATTGACTTCTGAAACAGATGTGGCGCGTGAGGCTCGAAAAGTTGGATAGTGGAAATTGATTCCATTCGCTCTACAATGCACCCTCTCATAAGTGTTTGTTTGTTCAACATATTTTGGGAAGAAGGTAGATTGTATTCATCACTCATCACCTGTACTTCCCAAAAATGCACTATCGGACTATTTTTTAATATTTCCTAGGTTGAAATTGAAGATGGAGCAGCATTATGAGCCAATAGAGGAGATTGAAAAGGCTATGACATCACAACTCATTACTGCTGAAATGGAGGTGTTTCGGAAGACGTTTACGGACTTGTACAAATGTTCCAAGTGTTATAGTTCCATTGAATAGTGATGAGAATGTGGTCAAAAAAATGTTGCTCCTATCATCTCCGTAGCATCCTTAAGTTTTCTATGGACGACACGTCTGGCGATGTTGTTGGCCACGGCAGAATTTCTATGGCTGCAAGACAAGCTCTTGAGATGACAGCGGTGTGAATACGAGTGTTGTCTTGTTGAAATAGAGGACTGGGGTGGGCGTTCACAAACGAAATGTCCCACGGTCGAAGGACCCCACTAACGTGCCTTTGGACCGTCAAAGTGGCTCTGATAAAGACCAATAGTGTTCGGGCATCGTACGAAATCGTACCCCATATCATTACACCTACTATCTGGACGTGTGACGAGTGACAACAAATCGTCCGTCGTGGCGCAGACCACGTTGTCTTTACACAAGGGTGAGGTTATCAGCCTCAGCAAGACAAAAGTGAGATTCGTCACTAAAGTTGTCCCGATTGCTGCATGCTGCCCTTTCGTGGCAGCATTCCAGATGTTGTTCCTTTGGTGTCAGAGGAAATCTCTGTAATGGTCTCCAGGTAAGCACTTATACTCGCTTAATACAAAAATCACATAATATACTCCAATTTATTATTTATTCAATGAATATTATCTAAGTCTAATGAATGGCTGCAACGGAAAAAAATGCTCAAAAAAACGTTACAGTATTTGCGTATTCATTACAATATTCATAAAATATTTCTGCTTAAACAAATAGTGGAAGCATTTCTTATAATAATGGTTTTACTTTTTGTCTTTGTGGTGAATGCCTCGATCCATTTTTAAGAGGAAGAGATGGGGATATTGTTGATCGTTTTTTATGTGTATGTGTGTGAAGGCTGCTTGTGTTTCGCTAATTTTTGTGCTAGTAGCCATGTCTTCTCAACTAAATATATGTTGGGGACTCGAATAATTAAGTTTACTTCAGTTAACATTTTTCATTAACATAACAGAGTTTTTAATGCAGTTTCTTGGTGCTTCAGCTTAGCTTCATCAATTTCTTGTTTAGAATCTGTATGCATACGTTTAAGCTTAAATGATGGATCATCATAACTTGTCAAACATTCATTATTTTTTAAAAGTCCAGTATTAACTCATTGAGGGGCGCAATGTTATTATTATAAATTTTTAAAAAGATACGCAGTCAAGGAATGTATATTGATCATGCAGATAAAAAATATAATTAAAAAAATTAGCAGTCCCCGGTTCGGAAAGGGAGGTGTTTTCACAGTGCAAACACGAACGGGCACAGTTTTCAAGCTGCAAATGTGGGAAAATGCATTTGCGCCATGCAAACGGTGCCCCTGAAGAGGTTAATTTGATTTCAAATCAATTTAAAAACCTTTTAAAAGATCTTAAATCTTGCATCAAGTCAATGTCATGTGAATGTTGATTACTGAGAAATAATCTTTTAATGACACATTAATGCACATTAACAAGATTCAACTTGAAGTAGGTTGACGAATAGCGTCTAGTTACTGACGCTCTTCATAGAGAGAGAAATGTTGCTGACCGATCGATGTCAGTACTGGAACAAAGAAACGTTTGTTCTGAAAGCTTAGCCTTTGTTATTATTTTTATTGTTACTATTATTCATATTATCACTACTATTATTATTTTGATCTTTTTTGTGCTAACTTTTGTCAGTAATCGAAATGTCTTCGAAGCGTATTTCAAATAATCCATATTTCATTCATAGATATTCACACAAATTTGGATGAAATTCTTGATCCACTTAAATTATTGCAAGTTTTGTGAAAGCTATTTTAAAAATTCTTCTTTCGATTATGCCAGAATCCCCATATGAGTGCATACTTAAGAGTTCTCAGCGGTGTTAAACTTGAAACTTTTTAATTTTTTTGAAGAAAGAAATCTATGTTATTTGTCATTGAACATTTTGAAACAACCTTTTGACGATACTCAAAAAACTCCCAAAGTTGTTCAAACAATTGTGTTTCTTCATAAAATCAGCATTAAATGAACGCACTCCGGCCATGTATTTTTAAATTCGTTCAAATTATTTTGCTTAATAAGCCACATTAATTTTTTTTAAACATTTGTAGGAATTAATAGAAAGCTGGGCAAGAGGAACAACCCAAATAAAAGTCTATAATTGTTAATCTCAACATTTTGCCTTTAAGTCGATTGGTTCTGGTTTTCAATTTTTAGATACTGCCTCCTATCTACCATTTCCAATGATGAACGTCAAATACTTACTATTCTTTTAGAGACATCTGGTGCAAAAATATTTTGAAATGGTGGCAGGAGATGGTAAACTTCGAATCCAAACATAAAATAAAAAAAAGGAATCCTTTTGGAGACTCTCGGAGCAAAGCAAATGATAAAAAAATAAAGAAAAGAAAAGGTGTCGGAACAAGCAGAAAGGAAATTATATCACTCGGGAGCATCTTAATACGTAAGTTTTGAATTTTAATTTCATAATTGAATGTTCAGATTTTGAATGTATTTTTCTCAGTTTGAGTTTTTTTTTCCACTGGCACGCAGTATATTTCAAAAAATATTATACTTAGAGACTTATATACAATTTTGTAGGTACTAGTAAGTATAAAACACTCGTATAGTAAGTATTAATATACTCTTTAAATTGAACCTATATTTAGAGTCATGTATATATTTATTATTTTAAAAAAGTAAGAAACTATTAATTTTTTTTTTGAAGTTTTAGAATGTTTGAAATATTTTATTTTCTTAAAAATATTGTTAAAATCTTTATTTCATTTGTAATAAGTTCATATTAAAGAAGATATATTTGACCTCATAAATCAACTTACTGCAAGTAATTTGATCCATTTGTATACGAAATATGTTACGCGCAGTGAAACCTACTCAAATTTCCATAAAAGAACATTTAATTTTATTTATGGGCTCATAATATTAAAAAAATTAAGAATGTATTTTAATAATTTTACATGTTTTAGAAAATTCATTCCTTTATAAGGTATGTGTAAAAACATCAAAGTAAGTAATTTTAATATCAGTGAAATTAAAATTAATGATAAAAAATTAATTATAATAAGTTTTCTGCAACTGAGATAAATCTAACATCCCTGAGACTCCTTAAGATAATATGGTTGTGGTTTCAAAATGTTTGAGCGTTAAAACAATCCTGAAGATTGTTAAAGTTTATTCAATCACGGTTACAAGAGTAATTTGTAGCTAGCAATTAGTAATGACTATACCTCTCAAAATGACTTTAACAAAATTGAAGGTAAAGGCATTTTAGATTAAATTGAAGAGTCAACATTTAAGCTTAGAAAATATATTTGAGACCATAAAGTAAAATAGTTTCCTCAATTATGATCTTATGGGGAGATTTTTGTCAAGGAGAGAGGGGGGATTTGCTTGGTGCCAGTTGATCAAAGAAATAAGGAGACAAAGGAATAGTTGTTAAAGAAAAGTTGATGCTTTCTGAAAATACTAAAAATTGTGATAAATTGTTATTGTAATTGTAATGCATTTAGCTTAAATATCTCCGCTAGTGGTTCTCAATATTTTCTCAATTACGGACCACTTGAAGTTTTACAAGATCGTAACAGTCATAAAATAAAAATAGTACATATGTTAATTATGAACTAAAAACAATAATTTGCATTTTAATTTTTAAATTTTAGCGTAACACTTTATTTTAGTTCCCGGGTGAAACAGTATTCCGCGTGATAACAGTTAAGAACACTAACACATAGATATATATGTAGAGAACATTACGATCTATGCTCTTCATGAAATTTCAGAAGCATATTTTAATCCCATTAAAAAGTTTTGGTAAGCAAAATTTTCCTATTAATACAAAAATTATGTGTGATATTTTACATTTATATTAATTGAATTATAAGAAATGATATTTATAATGGATTAACAGAATTATTTTTTTTTTCATACAGATTGAAAAATAATTTTAAAATTGCTTTGTAATTTATAGACTACGTCGTAGAAGTTAGCATGTTAATATTGTTAATTATACTTATTACATAGTTACTTATTATAATATGACATTACTGTTCAAAAGTTATTATTATCTACTTTATAATCCCCTTGGAATGTCCGCATAATATTGCTTCGAAATATCATAAAACGTTTTCAACCTATTGAACACGTGCGCTCGCATGGCCCATCAGGTGACGCTTACCTCCGGCGACTCACGTTTCAATGTTTCATGAGGTGGTGTTTACCACTAACAATTTAGTTCTTTGAAAAAATTTCCATAGAGGTGGAAATTCAAATAATGAAAAAGTAACGTATATTACTTAAAAAAGCAGGATCCATTGGATTTCAATTCTGTATTATATAACTACATAAATCATATAATAACACATGGATCAATAAGTCCCGAGACTGTGCGGTCGTTTTTTTGCGATTTCCTCCTTCAAACGCACCAGCAAGTCAATATAATAATCACTGTTGATCGATTTACCTTTTTTGAGGTAGTCAATGAAAATCACGCCATGCGTATCCCAAAAAACTGACGCCATGACTTTGCCAGCTGACTGCTGCGTTTTCGGACGGCTTTCGCCAGCTGTGCGCCACTCAGATGACTGCTGCTTCGACTCTGGAGTGTAGTGATGTATCCATGTTTCGTCCATGGTCACGTAGCGACGCAAGAAATCATTTTTGTTGCGAGTAAATAGCGATAAACAGCTTTCTGAATCATCGACTCGTTGCTGTTTTTGTTCCATCGAAAGCAATCGCGGCACCCACTTGGAAAAAACCTTTTTCATGCTCAATTTTTCATGAAAGATAGTAATTACACTTCCATATGATATCTGTGTCATCTCAGCAATCTCACGGAGCTTCACTTTACGATCTTTCATTATAATTTTTGTCACTTCACTCACATTTTCCGGTGTAACGGCTTCCACAGGTCTACCCGAGCGTTCCGCGTCATTTGTGTCGGTACGACCACGTTTAAACTCGGCAAACCACCGACAAATCGTTGCTTTTGATGGACAAGAGTCCGGGTAACATTTTTCAATCCATTGTTTCGCTTGCACGGTGTTTTTACCCATTAAAAAACAATGTTTTATCAGAACACGAAACTCGGTTTTTTCCATTTTTTAAACAAACTACAAAACGACTTTACTCCAACCTCGATAACTCAGCTGTTTCTGGTCCGATCGACTTAAAATTTTGACACGTTTCAAGCAAAGGTTAGTACTCTAGAATGACCTGGTTACTGGTTTACTAGGAGCGCCATCTCTGCGTTAGTCTCGGAACTTATTAATCCATGTGTTAAATTCGACAAAATAAATATAACAATTCAAGCTAAAGTAATATGTTCGGTTTATTGACATTTTTTTTGGTTTGGACGTACAATACAATCAAATCCGCGTGATATCAATAGTGGTTAAGAATAAAGAGCAACGATGGTTATCATTGCGGATATATCTCATTTTTCACTTCAGTTCTGCACCGCCCTATAAAGTCAAGCGCTCTTAGAGTAACCACTCATGAAAGAAAAACATGAATTACGGAGCCTGCGTGAACGTGTTCAAGAAAAACTTTGTATTGCGGTAAAATTTTCTAAATTTCTTTGACAAACTTTAATAATTTCACTTTTAGGAATTAAAATGCTTTTTTCCTTAAATATTTTCTCTAAATTCCTTCGAATCGGAAGAGAGACAAAGCAGTAATTAAGTTATTTAGTACGTAATTTGTGCAATTTGCACCATTATGAATTGCATTAGTGTTTTACAAATTATTAAATTGTATTTAAAAATTTATATAGATTTTTATTTTTAGCATACATAATTAAAGATTAGATTTCATTAAATATTGTTTTAAACTGCCAAAGTTTGAATGATCATGTTTAAAAAGGTTCTGTATAAAGCCATTTTAATGGCATGCTAAAAAAAAAGAGTTTGAGTAAATATTTCAAGTCCAAAAAGTCTCTCTTAAAAATCATATAATACAATAGAAAAACGATGTGCTTGTTATTACCTATTTATTATGTTATAAAATAAAGAGAGATAAATACCTATACAGTAAAGAAATAAAAAAAAATTTAAGAAAAATTGAAACATTTCCTTTTCGCCTTAAAATTCTTTAAATATTTGAAGCAATACAAAGTAAATATTTGATAATTACATAGTTGTTCACTTATAACTAACCACAGTATAAAATTATGACAAAAACAGTAATTACGCTTATTTTAATTCCAAGCCTAGCTTTTCTTATATAAGAAATCAAAAGAATGTACCATAAATCTTAATAATAATCGCATTTGTTGCTAGCAAATATTATCTCAAAATCTGAAAACTTTAAAGAAATTTCTTTCGAAATTTACAAACGACTAAAGTAATTTTTTCAAAATGAGAAGCAAATAAAAAAAAATTGTCTTTGAATTACAATTCTAATTGAAAATGCTTTTGGAAGTTTACGTTGCCTTCAGGCTAAGAAAACACACTTCTTCATGTTATTCAACGTAACAAATATTCTGAGAATTAAATGAATTATTTATTTATGTGTTTTCTACCTATTTTCTTTTTTTTCCCTACAGATACAGGAAGCTAAATAAATAGCACGTTGCAAAACTCTTCAACAAGTTTCTTATCACCTTTCTTCGATTAGGGATTATTTCTTAAGGGTCCTTCTCCCCTCTTCTCATTAATAAGCATGTAATAAAATACGAACGTGCTTCCTGTCACTTTTGATGAGCTTGAGTCTCTGCTAAAGGAGGCTTCTAGGAGTAGCTGTCCTACGCCACATTTATACCAATAAATACGACCTTTTAAAATATTGCATTACTGGACTACATGCAGAGTTTCTGTGGTGCCCTCTTTCCTTTGATCGTTTCGAATGTGCGTATCATGTTTAATGGTTAAGCTTTCCCTGCTCTTAACAATAACAAAAATTGTAAAAATAAACACTGAACATTACAAAAAAATTTTAATTGATGTACTATCTACTTGAGTTGCCACAATTTGCGAGGTGTAATTTGCCCCTTTTCTTTGAAACGATCGCCGGGAAAAGACAAAACGCGAGCCAAACCTGCGTTTTGATGAGGGCTTCCGCGGCCGCTCTTTATGCTCCTTTGTTGCACGTACGCTCTGTATGCCCCGAAGCATTGGTCCCTTAAGGAGGCATTGATATGTTTCAAATCACTTTTTTTACTTGACTGTATTTTAATAATTCCAATTATTTATCAAATTTTTGCGATAACAATATTTTTTAAGTTTTGAATAGAGAAAATTTTAAGCACATTATATTTACCTCGAGAGATCCATTTTACGTTTGGATATAAACTTAATGCTGAGATATCTGTTGGATAAGCTTCTGATTAAATCTAAAGGGCTGCATTGGTAAATTCACCTCTTTCGACAAAACTTTCGGCAAAGGCGATTGTTTCCTGTAATCTTTGGTGTTTATCCTTAATATTGTTGCATTATTGTAACTTATTTTACTTCAAGACGCCTTGATATGAACGTCAATGCCATCAAAGAGGTTACGCAAGCAAATACCATAACTACAGATAGAGAACAAAACAGCTACTCGTTTATTTGAACCTGTTCATTTTAAAAATGGAGAACACCTTGTTCAATACTCGCTAGAAACTTATTATTTGCTGTTCCAAACTGTTTTCTCATGGCAAACTGTTTCATTTTCCATTGGTTCAGTGGTTTCTAGCTCTTTTCCCTCAATATGTTCATACTTACTTTTTCAGTACTCCTTCTTTTTTCGCTTTCGGTTCATTCAAATCCTTATACAATGATTTAAGTTACCTCTCTCTTTTTTCCATTTCATATTCATTCACAAATACCCTTATTCTCTTTTCAGTTAAAATTTTTTTACAAAATTGTATTTTTAATTTATGTTCTAATTTATAATTATTACATATAAACAGTCTTATTTATAATAGCTAATTATTCATATTTTTGCTCAATGAACAAATTCTAAAATTCTATCATTATTTTAATGCGGATTAATATGAATGCGAGAGCATATTAGTATAATGTGAATAAGCAAATGTATATGCATTTTGCTTATACGCAATACTTATTCTTCTAAAGAATGTTTTCGATTGTCAACATATGAGTTACATTACACTATTAATTATTTGAATACGTTTTGCTTAAACAGTAAACTTATTTAATTGACATAGACACCAAGTTGAATTTGATCAAATTGATTTCCGAATTATTCTGTATGAACATTCTGTTTTGATTTTTATTAATGTATATTTAGGAAATGAAAAACAGATAAAAAAAAGTAGAATGTGATTACATATTTCATGTGTTTCTCATATATTAATTCAATCATTTTAATACAAGATATAAAAAATTAAGAAAATAAAAAATTGATAGACACATTAATTACTGTCACTAATCAAACTAAAAAATTAAGCTAATTATATTATATATTATTTTAGGGAGTTTTATAACATAATATCTTATACATACAATGTATATTAGAAGAGAGGATACTTTTAAGTGCATTTCTAAAAATATTAATTTCTTTGTATTTTAAGTTTCATATAAGTTTCATGCTAATATTGCCCTGCTGCATGCGCTGATTGTGAATGTTGAATAAAAATAGTTTTGATATATTAAGATAAAATTGCAACTTTTTAAAATCATATTTTACTATTAAAACATATTGCTTAAGTCAAAATTGGAGAAGGCTTAAGTAACAGCTCATGTAAATAAACTGTTGAACATGACATGACATTCTGAATCACTATAGAAAATAACACTAATAATAAATTTAAAATCAAATTATGTGATTCTCATTAGAAAATCTTGCTTATTGCAACTTCAATTGTTATGACACTTCGAATGGCTGTGAGTTCTCCCACCTCCAGAGTTTCTCTTGTCGACAGACACCGGTGATGATCCGAATGCAACTATAAGTTAGGGTTCCCAATCTTTTTTCAATTCGCACCCTCTTCCTAATTCTTATAAATAGTCGCTACCCCCATCCTATCCGCTAGATCATTATAAGAAATTAGGAAATATTTAGTTCATCTGTTACCCGTCATTTTTCTTAAGGATCAAAAATGATAAAGTCAAAAGTTAAAGCTTAAACAAGCACTGCTTACAATTTGATTAAAATTTTTATTTTGGTATTGGTGCATATTGTGATACATTGATGTAGTAGTTAGACGATACATAATTAACGGAAGAACAAGAGAATAATAGTCAACACATTTGCGTTTTTAGATTTTAACCCTTATTTTGAAAATTTCACAGATGTAATTTGATTTATGTTTTAATCCATGTTCAGAAAATAAAATAGCAGCATTATAATGAAGTAAAAAATAAAAAAGAGAATGTAAAATAATAATAAAAAAGCAGGTAGTTTTGTTATATTTCACCCATCACAACATCTTTCATCCGATAAATGTAAAATTAGAAAACAACAGGTAGGAGGTTAAATTTTTTTTTTTTTTTTTGGTTATGCAACATTGAAAGCCAAGCACGCGCGTGGCTTTCTTACCATAAAACACCGTCATAGTTGCATATGGTAATTGCCATATTATGTAAACACGTATTGACAGATACTGAAATTGCGTCAAAATTTCTTCTGGTCGTACCAAAACGAAGGATAATGTCAACAATTTTTTTGCACCTACGTCTTTTCAGAAGCGATAAAAAGTGCTCCATTTATTGGAGTATGTACTGATGGATCTAATTTAGCGTTGTAAAACATTTTTCTATTTCAATTCAGTATTTCGAGTATTTCTATTTTAATTCAGTATTTCGAGTATTTCTATTTTAATTCAGTATTTCGAGTATTTCTATTTTAATAAATCAATTTGATCGAAATAGGTGTCAATGTCGATTAAATATTGCATCTATATAAATAAGTTTACTATTTAAATAAAACGTCTTCAAGTAATTAGTAGTAAACTATAACATATTGACAATCAAAAATATTCTTTAGGAGAACAAGAATTGCGTATAAGCAAAATGTGTATGCATTTGCTTATTCACATTATACTAATTATATTAATATGCTGACGCATTCACATTCATATTCGCATAGTATTTTGGGAGAGATAACCGTAACACCAACTTGGGCGAAAATCGCGAAGAAATAAAAGTTACTCCAGCATTTAAAAAAAACTGGGATAAAGCATAATTGGTTTCGGATGCCCAGGTATATACTGAGTAATTATGTGCAACATACCTTAAAGGAACCGGCCATAGATATTGAGTCTTCATTCATTTTTTTTTTCACACTGTGAGAACCGAAGCATTGAAAGAGTTCTATTTCTAGTTTTGTTGAAATAGAATACAAAAAGCTGCTATTTACGGTTACCTGTATTCCCTGCCATTAACAGAATGCTGAAAATATATCCAGCTCTTTGGATTATACTTTTTTTGTAATTGAATCATCTTCCTATGTTAATTATGATTTTTTAAAAAAATGATTTGAATGTTTATCATTCTCTGGTGCATGTTTTTCATAGCAAAATAAAAAGCATTGAAAAAGGAAGTAAATGTCTCTCACAGAAATAAAAAATTATATATTCAATTGAAACCAGTTTAATTAAAACAAAGGAGTAAAACATTTTGCAGTTGAAAGTTAAGTAAATTTTAGAAAGTTACGGAGAGAATCCAAAACGCTCATTTTTAAGAAACAAGAGCTTAACTTTTATGAAAAAGGAAATTTATGTATTAATAAATGGATACCTTCTTTTGAAGAATTTGAAGTTTTTGATTGGATCTTAGTAGAAAAAATTATTTCTTGTGATATAGAACAATACATTGCATCCTTAAATGGAAGAGGACTACTATTTATATATATATATATATATATATATATATATATATATATATATATATATATATAATGACTCTTTATCATTTGGTCAGTCATTAAATTTAAACAATTTTCTAGAACTGGAACAATATGCTACATTTGTAACTCTTTCAACTAGGACTTTAAAGTGGATTAACTATTTTTCTGAAATAAAAGAGACTGTGCCCTCAGAATTTCTAAGAATTTGTTAATTGTTCCTTTGCAATTCTAGCTCATAATTCTTTATTGAGAAGATCATCTTGAGTTTCATAAAATCAAATTAATGACACAGGTGTAACCGGAGCCAGTGGAAAAGTTGATTTTGTATAGTACAAGTTCAAAAATATGAACTGTAAAAATTTTGTATAATTTTGATCAAATAAAGAGAGAAATGTTTTGAATGTTCATTGCGCTTTTTAAAAAAAATTTAGTTTCTTCAAAAAATATATTTTTTGTTTTTTACAAGATATTTAATGTGAAATATTTAAAATGTTATTTGTTTTTTTTATGATGCAATCTAAATATTTTGTACAAAATGGTGAATGCGCCAATGCAAACTCTTTTTCTTTGAAGCAAAAGTGATGCTGCTAATTTTATCACAAGCAAATGAGTTATGAAACTTTTCTCTAAAAATGCGTGCACGATTATCAACAGCGTCAAAATTAGCAGTTGTGTGTACACCTCTTTATTAACAATTTTATTTATTCAAAACTTGGACGACAAGGTTTTCCAAACACTGAGTATAATCTAGATTTGGTTTTATTAATGTCGCTCTAGAAGCAACACGAGGGCCACTGGCGACGAACCTCGTAATTTTGATCCACGGTGAAGTGACGAAGACGACACCTGAGCTGGCACACCCCTCTCCTAACATCCACACCACGCCAATGGGAGGACTTTGGGCCCCGAACAGATTTAACGTGCATCAGCCCCGGCTAGTCTTTGGAGGCCAAGGATCGAACACCACGACTGAACGAAAACCACAGGTAGCTAGTCCACGACCTTGACCACTAGGCTACCGTGGCCCCTGACGTGGTATGAAAGCTAGTAGAGGGGGGATGCAGCTCGGGTGTCGTGCTCGTCACTTGATCGAGACTCAAAATTACGAGGTCCGTTGCCTATAACCCTCCTGCTGCTTTTTGTGAGACGTTAATAAAAACACAATAATATATACATATTATACAAATCAAACTACAATAACATATCCATGTTGTTATTATATATGTGTGTTTTAAAATCAGTTAAAAAATTATTTATTTTTCAGTAAGTAAATATATAAAAAATATGCATATTGAAATATTACCAAGATTCTATATTTTCTTTGTCTGTTCAGTATTCATTTCAACCGAAATACGATTTTTTAGTTGAAACGACTTTATTTTTTCTCAGATACTATCAGAATATTTCCATACATAATAGTTCTGTAGAACTAAATTCTCTTAAATACATTGATTCGAGGATTTTAAGAAAGATAGAACAGGAAGAACAGATTAATGAGTAGTTCTTTACAGATAAACAGGTAGGAAGAGTTGAGATAAAGGAACAGAAATTCCCTTCCCTCTACCGATGACTTATCGAAATCAAATTAGTGTAAATATTAATAAATGAGGCAAAGGACTTTTGAGAGGGGTTGATAAAAATTCAAACAAGCTCAAACTTATAAACTATTTCCGATTTTTAAAAATGAACATTTTGATTTCTACAATTAATTAAAAAGAATCGGTTGAGAAACGAATGTCGTCATCGAAATCTGTTATCGTTCGTAAGTATTTTTATTGTTTTCAAAATATCTATATTTAGTCGCACTTTGGGATGACTTGATGCGTGGCAGTCGGAAGCTCTTTTGCAGCTTTGCTTCTTCATAGAAACGTCTTCAGATGGGAACCGGCAGAGAAACTGTATCCACGAAACAAAACCTTTTTTAAACTCTGAATTCTATTTAGGACTCCTCTTGTGTACCATTCAAATGTAAGTTAGGAGCAACTTTTTCAACTAAAATAGGCTCTTTTGCCTTCCAAAGAACGCTTTTGTCACACTGTCAGCATTTGAAAAGAATCACTCGGATTGTTCAGTAAGCAGTATCCATCTGTCTAAAACCATGTAAGGATTGGGAATGAGAATTGCTCTGCTGACAATCAAAAATGAAATGTTCACGCTCGTAAGTTGAGAAAACTCATTTGTAAATCATTTGTTAACTAGATCTGAAAGTCTCTGAAATAACTTTTAGCGTTGACATAAATTTTAGATTCAATGAAGGAAAATTTGTTTCAATTTCTTTATAATTTCATCTATTACAGAATATATTTCTTTTATAGAAAAAAAAAATGGTTACATTTTCTACGTAAATAATCTGAAATAATTTGCTGCGGAATTTCTCCAACTTTTTTCATAACAGGTTCACTGGTATTTGAATTCGATATTGCTAAATAAGCGTTCCAAATTATCCCGTAAGCATTTTTCCAGTCATTTCATACAAGTAAAGTGCCTTGTTTGTCAGTTACGAAAAAAAAAAAAAAAACTTGGTTTCTTGCCGACTTTCTGATCACTTACGCGTTATCCACCCCTTTTCATGCAGGTGCGTCCGCCCCCCGGGGCAGGGCAGGTGGGTGCGCGCGCACCTGGGACGGGCCCTCCCCCCAATCCTAGACACTTTGACTACTGTTTTTATTATTATTATTATGGATGTCTCGACATTTCCGTGTTTTTTTTAAGAAGTCACAGTTTGGGAGAAATTGTTTCACCTGGAGCGATGCCAGAAAACGCCGAATAAAATTTTTGGGACTTAATTATGTATTGATCGAAATATATAAAAGTATGGGATAAAATTAAATATTAATGGATTAATATATTTTGCTACCGATAGTAATTTGGTGTCCATTACCATTTTTCAATCTCAACAATAGTTGATACGAATCGATACTTCGAATCATTAGTTTCGACTGATGATAAATCAACTCATTTAAAATCAGATTCTTAAGAAATTATACACTTAGAGGAAAAATTTTTGAATTACAATATAGAGTTTGTTCAATTAAAATAATTAATTGTACTTCCAACGCAGCTAATAATGATGAAAAAAAGAATTTTTATTTCTAAAATTAGTGTTTATTATCTATGCAAGATTAATTTAGGATGTAATTTTGAAAAGTACTCGTATATATATATATATATGTGCTCTTTGCATTTTGATAAAAATCGATTTTAAAAAAATTTACTTAAAATTTTTATTTATTTAATTATTTTTTTCTCGTGACTCTTGAGGTAGAGAGAGCGATGTCCGCTTCTTTTTTTTTCTTTCATTTGATTTTGGACTGATTACACATGGTAAGCCACTACGACTTCATTTCCGACGTTAGGTCACCATATTGGCACCTTGATCGCTATTGGCGAAGACTACCGCGTTAATTAAGCTAAGAGTTTTTCAGACAGAGAGAGTCACCTTAATTTCTTTCCTTCATTTTTTTCCTATTGGTTTAATTTTCTTTTCATTTCTTTTATTTTGCTCTAATTTCTTAATATATGTCGAATATAAAACAGTCTTTGCTGATGATTTCAATGTGGGCTCGACAACGGATGAATCCAAGGATTTTACAGAAGTTTTGAGTTCAGCCTGTTTAGAACTGACAACAAATCTTAAATAATGGACAACACGCGATCGAACAACCATGAATGGCTCATTTTTAATATGCGATTTAAAATGTTGTGACGTTCATGAAAGTGCATTTAGCAAACCTGCGTGCTCTCTTATAGGGAAAACTTTAAAAACATATATACATATATTTCAAAAACCTTTTGATAAAGACATGGATAAACCTTATGTATAAATTGGGGATCGGCCAAGCCGATTAGTGTTTTTTTTTAATATTTTTTAATTATTGTTTTTCATTCTTTAATATATTTCAATTTTATTTATTTTCATATTTTTCTTTCATTGCGTTACTTTTATTCATTTTATTTAAATGATGGAACCATAAAATATCTCGTATTTTACAATATAAATTTATGACTTTTCTTTGAATCCATTTTCTTTTTTTTTTTTTTTTAAAAAAAAAGGGGGGGGGGAGGGCTGTTCTTTTCAGATACTTTTTCTGAACTGCATTCTATTGGATCATAATACATGAAGAAATTGTAGCTCTGCCCAACAAGCTCTGAATCTTTTAAAAAAAAAAAATGCCTAGAAGCGTCAGTTGATGTGATCATTTGAGTGCTTCTAATTCATTTTTTTTTTTGACGCCATGTTTCAGAAAGACGATCCTCCAGTGGATAATTCTGCTTCATTAGCAATGATCCTGGAAGAGATAAGCAAACGTCTGACAACAATCGATGAAAATTAATCCCAGGTGTCCGGTTCTAAAGATTAAACTTATTAGATCAACAAGTAGAATATTTTGTAAAGCGTATTATCCTCAGAATTTTCTCTTTAAATACTTGTGTGTGTGTACTTCATTAAGGTATCCGTACACCTTTAAAACGTCATTTTTGTCAAAATTTTCGATTTTCTAATTTTAATTTTCAGTTTAAAATTTAAACTTTTGTCTTCCTATTAGTGTTTGAATTTTGCTTAGTCTTTATTTAGAACTTAAGCTACAGGGATTCGAATTTTACTTGGTAGCTAATTTTTAATTGCATTCGAAAGTTTGTCTACGATTTTTCTCAAAATGAGTATTCTCGACATATTTACATTTGGCAACTTTGATATCAGAAAAAGTTATGAACCAAATTAATTTAAATTTTGCAAGTATCTTCTTTATATAGTTTTTAAGAACCTCTACTACTTTCATGGTTGTAAAATTGGTTTTTAGTAACAAAGATATAAATCCTGTATTGTCATAACTTATTTTGATTTTTCATTGTTATTTAACTTAAAACACAATTAAAACTGTAGTAATATGATTTTCATCGTGAAAGTAGTACCAGCCCCAACAAATGTTATGATAAATAGGATAAAATTTACAGAATAATGATAGTTTTGTTTACTTTTGAGTTATGAACGTTACTCTGATGTTCAATTTATGTACTATTTTCCCCATATTTTCCTTTTCAAAAAATTTTTTCGAATTAAAAGCCGATTATTAAATGTGTTTTCTCATAGTTTTAGGTTATATTTTAGCATTAAAAAATATTTTGATAGCAAGTATTAATGTATTTCAAAACATTTTCTTCAAAGGTGTACGGATACTTTAAAACATTAACCGATGCATTTTGTGTAATTTCAATATACTTTTTCTTTTGATTATATACACATATCATTAGCATCTTGTGGTCACGGGCGGCATTGTTTCCTTCGAGTCTTGATGTTCCTAAAGACCCATCGTCTAGAGAGTTTAATGTACTTTAAATTAATCAAGGCTTCCTCCCGTTGGCTCGGTGTGGAAAATAGGAGAGATGGTACCAGCCCAGGTGTCATCCTCGTCACTTGATCAAGGCTCAAATTTACAAGGTTTGTTGCCAATAGCCCTCGTGTAGCTTCTAAGTGTGACGTTTATAAACAATCAATCATCAAACCACAAGCATTTTTGATTCTCTGTACATCAAAAAGAAGGAAATGTTACTTTCTTACAAGGTCATTCCTTTGAACCAATGGCCGAACAATAATTTAATATTGTTGTAGTCGCTAGGGGAGTTATATCGTTGATATTGTAATTGTTTTCAAAAGAACATTAGATGTTCAAAAATTACAATGTATGTATTTAATACAAAATTTTCATTTATATATTATTATAAGAATAGCGTAATATAAATATAGTTCAAATATAGTCCCAATTTCTGAAAACTGTGGTTCACAAAATAAGTTATAATATTTGAAATTTACTTATAATATCAGATGTAATTCATTAAAATTATCTAATTGAAGTTCATTAAGCAAAGGGCAAACATAAAAAAGTCACAAAATACATTGATTTTTATCTGAATCTCAATAGCTGTATCCATTTTACAAATGTAAAATAAATTCGAAGAAAAAAGAAAACTCCTGTACAAAAATTGTAAAATGATTAAGAATTTTATTATTTAAATAATACGGCTTAAAAGAGTGACGCGAACTGTTACCGGAGTTAGAAGAAGTTCAGCAGCATCTGTGAGTGTATATTTGTTTTTATTTATTTATTTATTTTAACTGGTGATAGAATTTACAGGTGATGGGAGAAAGCCTAGGTAAAATCTAACAATGGTAACAAGTTTTTTGGTTTTTTTAAACCTCTTTTCGTAAAAAGTATTTTAGGTTTTTAATTATCAGCTTTCTGAAATATTACTTTCTTATTCCCGTACCTCTTTGCCTTTTAGCAAATAATTTTTTTGTAGAAACAAAAAAACAGAAAAAAAAGGAAACGCAAATGTATGAGCGATAGGATTTTATTTTCCCCCAATAACAATACTCAACAATACACAACGGTAATTTCTCACTAGAATTTGAATAATTAAATGGTATTAACGATAGAACGAAACAAAAATTAATGAGACTTTGAAAACATTTTAGTTATTTGAAGGGTCTTTAAATAGTTTCATCAGTCGATGTCTGGTGTTCATAAAGCTTTGATTTTGCTCAGACATCAGTTTCAGCTGATTAAATATTTTGAAAAGTGTTAAAACAATAGCTAACTATTTGGTAAATTTTACCCGTTTTAAATAAGGTAGGATCTTTTTATAGGTAATTTGACTTCCTCTTGTTTCAAAATTCAGTCATAGTACAAGAGAATCGAAATAAGATGAGTATGTGAAATTTCGGCCTTTCAACAAACCGTTTCTCTCTCTCTTCTTTGAAAAATCTTTATAAACTAATTTAATTCTCACTAGTGTGAATATTTTTATTCCCTTACAAAAGGTAAACTATAAATGATAATATTGGGTTGTCCGGAACGTTCATGCCTATATTTTGAAGAAAAATTGAAATGCTGCATATTTAAATTTTCTTACACATTTATTAAATTATATAGGTGTCCTTCTCCCTCTTTCACGTCACTTGGACTCCTGTTTTTCGGCGAAAAACTACCTTTTTTCTCGACCAAAGAGTCCAAAGAAGGGAATTTTTTGTAATAATTGAAATAAGTGGAAATCGGAGGATGCGCTGTCTGATGAATTTGGTGGAGAACATCCCAATCGAGCTCTAACAGCTTTAGGCAATTGTCAAAAACACAGGAGGTCACGTATTGTCCAGATCGAACACGCCCCCTATTTTTTGTTTTTATTCCGTCTTTAATTCATCTGATTAGGAGCAATACTTTTCTGATTTTATCATATCGTTGTTTGGCTCAGAATGCAGGATTCCTTTCTAATCCCACCACACACAAAGCCTTTGGATGAACACCGGCTGCTTTTGGGTGTGGCTAAAGAAGGTTCATTCTGCTTTCCCCAGAACCTTTATCCATTTTTCATGGTATAAGTTATATCGTATTTTGGGAAAAATTAGATTTAAGAAAGATTCAACGGAAAATAATATGGAAAATCTAAAAGCTGTAAAATGAAAAGTTACCTCAATGGAGTTTTGAAAAATCACGTATTTCTCAAGAAAAATTGGATTTGAAAATTACTTTCTAAAGTCAAGATTTTAATTGTAACAATATATAATTAAAAATGTTCGTTTCTTAAGATTATAGGTTTGAATCTTTCAATATATATTTGTAACTAAATGCGAGAAATTTCTAACTCTGAGATTTTCACAATTGAAGACTTTCAGTATCCTCATTTTCGATTTCGGGTTACTTCCGCTCCTGCCGGCTGAGGAAATTCTTTTCTTCTCTCTTTCTAAAAATTTAGAAAGGTCAAATCGAGACAGGACTTGTATTAACTTTATACTTCGATGAAACACGAAGACGACGTAATCTTGAGTTCGAGTCAAGAATTCAACCGAGACATACACATGAAGCTCCTGCAAAATGAATTAAATTTTCAGCTTCTTCAAATATTTGCAGACAGGACACCAAGGGAAAAAAATGGAAACATATCGAATATCTGAAGGTAATGATTCAGTTGAATTCCCTGGGCCACGGTAGCCTAGTGGTCAAGGTCGCGGACTAGCGGCCGGCCGTTTTCGTTCAGTCGCGGGTTCAATCCTTGGCCGCCAAAGACTAACCGGGGCTGATGCACGTTAAATCTGTCGGGGCCCAAAGTCCTCCCGTTGGCGTGGTGTGGATGTTAGGAGAGGGGGTGCCAGCTCAGGTGCCGTCCTCGTCACTTGACCGTGGTTCAAAATTACGAGGTCCGTCGCCAATAGCCCTCGTGTTGCTTCTAGTGCGACGTTAATAAAAACTAAACTAAACTAACCTCAGTTGAATTCCCTACGGGATATTCGATGAAGAAATGACGAAATTCAACTCGATAGTTATAGAATTATTAAGAGCCCCTATATTATTAACCTCGTGTTACAGAAGGATTTAAAAAAAAATGATGTCAAAGGGCTCACTTAAAGGAGTAAAACATGCAGGAGGCAACTTAAAAATGTTTCTCAGGATATTGGTAACTCTAACTGTTCTACATATTTTTCGTTCCAAGTGAAGCTTACAAACTTCTGGGTTAAAAGCGGTAGCCTAGGGGTCATGGCCGTGGACTCAAGGTTTTCGTCGAGTCGCGGGTTCGATGCCACAAAAGATCCGGCGTGTAACCGGGGCTGATGCACGTTAAATCTGTCGCGACTCGAATTCCTCCTGTTGGCGTGATGTGGAAGTTAGGAAAGCAGGGCAGCTCAGGTGTCGTCTTCGTCACTTGACCGAGGTTCAAAATTATGAGGTTCATCGCCAATAGCCCTCGTGTTGCTTCTAGAGCGATATTAATAAAACCAAACTAAACCAAATCTAGATTATACTCAGTGTTTGATCAACTTAAAAAACTGCATTGTGGAAACGAAAATTTATTTGGAAGAATCAAGAACAACTATTGAAAAATGAATATTTTTCTATCCTATCTCTCACTTGTTACTTTTTCCTGTTTCAGTGAAAATCTTTCAAGCAAACATTTGTAATAAAATGGATCCGAAATAAGAATTAATAATTCTGAACGTGAAGAGAAACATAATCCTTTTACAGGTGTGAATAATTTAGCAACTACTTTCAAATATGGATATAAATTCATCACCGAATTTTCGGTTACTTTTAAATCTTACTATCAAATAGTTACATTCAGAGAGGAGGTGCTAGCACAGGTGTCATCCTCGTCACTTGACCGAGGTTCAAAATTACGAGCCCTCATGTTGCTTCAAATGCGACGTCAATAAAACCAATCTATCAATAAAATACACATAAAATTTAAGTTGGTTGAATTTCCCAATTTTTGTCTTCAAACCTGAATTGACAAGAGTTGTAATACTTTATTAATAATTAAGCGTAATTTAAAATTAAGCAATAAAATTTCCGTACAATTGACTGCACCTCAAAAATATCCACTCTGAGCTCGATGTTTTAAGGCATCCCGCCCCTATTGGGTTGTTTTTTTTTAAGAAAAAAAGCTCTTTTAATACTTGACTTAAAAGCAGTAGAGGAGTCATAAATTTTGTTTCTCTCACTTGAGTCTCAGAAGGTAAATAAAAGTCTCGGATGGCTAGTTTCTGCTTCTTTAACAATATACGGCAACTCATTAAAATCATATTTCTTTTCTTCATTCCGATTGCGCAATCAGGAGACCCGAGAGCACCTGCTCTCGGGTGCCTGCTGTATGGATTGTATCTCATGTATCTCTTTGTATTGTATCTCTCTGCCTGCTGTGGATTGTATCTCATGATAACATGCTAATAAGTAAAATGATTTTTCCTTGCGTTTCTTTTAGTGGTAATCTAGGGATTGGGGTTGTTTTCGTCGGGTTCGAGCCCTGATGCCGTTAGGCACGCGCTGTATAAAGGGGCACGTTCAATCTGGTCGAGGTTTCAAGTTGACGTGGTGAGAGGATTGGGATAGAGAGGCGCCTTGTCACTTGACTCAAAATTACGAGTTGCCAAAAGCCCTCGTGTTGCTTCTCAGTGGCGATGTTAATAAACAATCACTTTTCAAAAAATAATCGTATTTGCGCATTCTTTTAACATATAAAGATATTTTATTTTCATAACAAAAATATTATCAGAATAAATAACACCGTGATTATTGTTTGCCGACAGTTAGAGTAAAAGAGTCCGTTTGAAAATCAGCGAGTTCATAGTTAATGTCCAATCCCCACAGTTCCCCAAACTAAGATCAATACTCTATTTCAGTTCCTTACGGAAAAGTGACGTGAAGTAATACCTAAATATTTCCTTTTCTCAAACCTTCGTATTACATAAAAGGTTCTTCCAAAGGGATTAGTAATAAGAATAACAAACATTTTACCTACGCTTGGAATCAAACAATTGTATCCTCTTTTTATTTCCTTCATTTTCACCATTCTATTTGAATTTCATATCGAGACCATCTTACGATCATTACATGAATGGCACATTCAGTTACTTAAATACTTTTTAAAATGCGTTTGTAAGTATATTATTTCTAATTAAGAATGTTACATATTTATTGAAGAATATTTCAGAAATTAAGGATTACATGTTCAACAATGTTAGGAAGCTCACACATTAAAAACTATAATTTCTTACAGTGAATCAAGGAGCAATTTAAATGAATTTTAAGGATATATAGAAATATGTCCATATAGCTCCAGATTTAGTTTCAGTCAATAAATCGCCTTCTAATTTTCTCAAACATAGCTTCCGTGCCATGATCTTACATTTGATAATAATATCCATTATTAAGAAAAATTTGTTTTAAATATGGACGAACTAATTACCGTGTGAATTTAAAATACTCTAAAAACTCGCGCGCGTGTCAGACATTAAAAAAATTATAGAAAATCTTAAAAAAAAAAAATTGCCTGTTTTTCATTTAATCCTAATAACTATCTAAATTTTAAGTGTAACATGATCGATTCGAACGATGTTCCATGCATTCTAAATACATCAACAATATCGTCCTTTTATTTTCATTTATTTACTCAGAACAAAATTTCTTATATCTAATGTGATCAAAAATTCGACCAAGGAATTTAAAATTAAAAATATTTTACTAGTAAGTATGATGATTTCTTTGTCTAATGCGTATGAAACGATTCGGACGAATTCGGCGCATTTATTTCAAAAACAACAGGACACTGAATGTTCCAACAAAATTCCAAAAGGGAGTCTCAGGAACGATGTGCTCTTCTCCGATAACAATAACAAATCTGTTATTGTCATAATAACATTTGTTATTGTTAATCGATATCTGTTATTATGACAATAACAAATCTGTTATTGTCATAATAACAGATATTGTCATTACATTCAGTGTATATAAGTAAAGCTGCCATTTCTACGAAGTAATCATCGATCTTGAGAAGAGTCTGAACCTCTAGGATTAATCCTCTAGGTACTACTCCAATGCTTTTCGTTCTGAAATGAAGTGAAGTAGCTAATGAAAGGACTTGAATTCATCTCATTCGAAATACCGCGAGGAAATTGTATGAACTTGAAAGCAAATGTGTCGGAGCCAAAAGAAAAAAAAAAGATTTCAATTCAAAACATATTTATCTAAAGAGTTCATTTCAAGAAAAAATCGACTGAGAGAGGCATTATTCAGGTTTGCGTTCCAATAAAACAAAAGGTTTTCCGCACCCACAATTGCATTATCGGTGAAACAACCCTTTCCAGTTATAATTGTAACAATCGCTTTCTTTCCATCTTCTCAGGATTATTCAGTACTGTAGGCTTTTGATTTCGCATGATTCGATTGATTTTTTGGAAATGAATTAAGGCCCTGAGAGTTTCATCCTCCTGCCTATGAAGCGGGGAATGTGGTCGGCGCCTGATTGGCAGATGGAAGGGCGAACGGGGCGTGGCGCCGCCGATCAGGTGTCGCGCAGATAAAAGGTGGCGAAGAGCGCCAGATGCCGGGCACGCTTCTCCCCGAGAGGCACGATGGCTGATTACTCCCCCTTCCCGCAGATTAAGGTGTTCCTAACGGACGAGGGTCGCCGAAAGAAGGGCTGCTACAAGCACATCCCTCATAAAGACAAGCCTCCTCATCTGGTAGCGAGGCGCAATGCTCGAGAGCGGAGACGCGTCGAAGCGGTGAATAGCGCTTTCGCCCAACTTAGGAAGTGCGTCCCCATCGAAAATCGCACCAAGAGACTGTCCAAAGTGAAAACATTACATCGGGCTATCGAGTACATCAATGGACTGGAGGCGCTGCTGCAGCAGGCCAACTTGTCCAACGTTCCCGGTAGAGACCCGTCTCAGTTCCATGAACTGGAAGACTTTTTGGAGTCGGATGGAAATGTTGTCAACAAGGAAAATGAAAATCAGTCCTGGAGCACGTTCACTACGGTAAGCCATTTCTCACTTATTGATCAAACCCCTTTGCTTACTAAATTTTTGCAAGAATAATTACTCTTGAAAAGGAAGATAGTCCTGTATACGATAACGACATAATTGTGTACACTAATGCTCTACATACGGTTCCTCACGAATAAATTAGAAATATTTCGAATTAAATAATTAATTTAGGAGCATTTATCTCATATAGGATTGTAGCTTTTCGTATATTTCTTCTGACAAATCGTTCATGTCAGAACCAAAGAAATTTCACTAAGTTACACGATTTTTTTGTGTGAGAACTTGAAGACGTTTCATTAAAAATGTTTTCTAATGAAAATTTTACTCTTGCACAATAATTTTATTACAATGATTTTTTTATTTACATATGTTTCAAAACATAACTCCACGAGAAGTGAAGAATATTTTAATATGAAATAAAGATCACAGACATGTTTAACGTGTCGCATTCTTGAGAAAAATGACCCATAATAAAAATATGTGAAAGGGTTATTTTCCTGTGGTACATGACGAGACTTTGGATTATGGGGAGAAATTAAAATGTTTCTTTTCTCGCGTTTAATTACCGGCTGGAAAATTTCAAAAAAAAAAAAAAAAAAAAAAAAAAAAAAAATTGGTAAAAATATTCTAAATTAAGTTTTCGATGCACCCATTATTTTGTCTCAAGCCATGCCCCCCCCTTTTTTTTTAAATTTTATCTTTTTATAATGTTTGTATCCAGCTTGATATACTCGGAAAGTAACCAAATCACCGTACTGCTAAATATCAAATTCACAAGTGTATAAAAAGTTTGAAACTGCTCTTCAACACGAAAGACTTATCGATAATTCTTGCATCCTTTGCAACTCATTTCGTATCATCTCAAAGAAAATTTCTATTAGATTTTCTCATGCGGAAATAGGATTAGAATCCATTTCTTTTGGGCTCAATTCTCATTGCCGTATTGTATGAGAAAAGGGAAAACGGAGATCGAGTGGAACAGCATTTGAAAAGATTTTGTGTCCAAATGAAGTGCATGATTCCATCTGAAAATTATTAACAAACTGTATCCAAAAATATTCGGTACTATTGAGGAAAATTAGGGATCGCAGAATTCAATAAATAAAAAGTAAATTTTATTGCATTTTTTATAAAATCATCGAGAAAAATATGTCGAGTTTCTTTAAGAATAAATAAACATATTTTAAAGTATACATTCCTGTTAATATAACAAATGCATATTATTACTGCTCGTATCAGACTGTAAGATTTTTTTTTTTTTTTTTTTTAAAAAAAAAAGATCGTTAAAATAGTTTAAGAATCTTTCGGTTGGACTTCTGAAGCGAAATAATATCTCTAAAAAATTTATTTGAATTTTGTATTCTATTAAATTCCAGTTATATTTTCTAACCTGACATTATTACGAAAGGAAAGAATATGAAATGTATTTTAACTGCTTATATAAAATTAAAAGGGAATTATTACTTTAATTTGTTACGAAAGAGCTCAGTTGGCCACTTAGAGCTTCAGTAGTATTATTAATGTTTATTCATCGGTGGGTTGTAGCCATGAAGGCTAGTAGTCATGACCGCGGACTCGCGACCGGCGGTTATGTTCGAATCGTGGGTTTGAACCTTGATGCCACAATGGACCCACCATGTAGCCGGGGCTGATGCACTTTAAATCTGTCGAGGCTCAAAGTCCCTTCTTTGGCATGGTGCGGAAGATAGAAGAGGGAAGTGTCAGCTCTCGGGTGTCGTCCTCGTCACTTGACCGAGGTTCAAAATTGCGGGGTTCGTCGCTGGTAACCCTCGTGTTGCTTTTAGTGTGACATAAAAACAATCAACCAATCTTCGGTGGGGATAAGATTTTCAAAATTATTTTGAGCATTATCACGAAATATAAGAATGGTTCAGATTACTTATTTTTCTGGCTTCCTTAAATAATCTATGCACAACTTGACATTAAATTTCTTGGGAATAAAATCCATCTTGTTCTCTTTATTAGAATTTGGAGGGAAAAAAGTTGTTTTTCAAAGGAATGAAAGATTAATCAAAACTTTATTTTGTTCGGCCATTTACCTCCTTTTACATAATTACGTTTAAATTTTAAATTTTTTGGGAAAAACCATAATTTTAATTAAAATATTATAAATTTCTTATTTTTCAGACTTATTTCAGTTTAAAAGGTTTTTAATCCTCTCATTTAAGACGAACTAATAAATGAAAATGAAACTGTCAAAATTATGGGCAAAGAATGTTGATCCCCTTTGCGACAGGTGAATGAATTAAAAGAAAAAGGAGGGAATGATATATTTCTGATCTAATGATATTTCTTTTTACAGTTTTCAATATAAAAAAGAATTGATTGAGTAGGAAAGTGGCAGAATATAATTTTTGGCAGCCTGACAGAAATCTCTCGATAAGACGTTGTTCAATCCTTCAGCTTTGTTGTTGTTTCAATTTCTGTTGTGCCATAACAACCTGCTCTATTGCTGCTTTCTTTCATAGTAGCAGAGGGGTCTTTCCGTCGAGGATGGAATACCACTTAAGACCCACCGTATTCCATCAGCGAAATCAGTGGAACAAAAATTGTAACTTGAAGTGAACATAAAAGTACCTCAGAATATTCCACCGGGTATCGTTTCTCCTAGGACATTCACTCAACTAGCGTCACAAGTTTTCTTCTGTCAACTCCTTTAGGACGCGTGCCAATTTCTCTATCACAGCTTCAACGGACTCAAATATAGTTCCTTTTAATGCAGACACTGGGATGCCGTACTTGGATGGAAACTTTTTGGCAAACAATACGGAATGACTTACTCAATTAGGGTAGTTTTCCTAATTTTTTCATGAAGTTCAGCAAGAACACGAATATAGTAAAGTTAATTAATAGTTTGATCCCTTCAGGAACCCAATGAATCCCATGAATATCGAAAGAAACAATCACCGTTGCTTTGAATTTTGATTTGCTCATTCGAGTTTTTTTTTACTCTCGGTGATTTAGTCTGGTTTAGTTTTTAATAACGTCGCACTAGAAGCAACACGGGGGCTATTGGCGACGAACCTCGTAATTTTGAACCTCGGTCAAGTGACGAGGACGACACCTGAGCTGGCTACCCCTCTCCTAACTTCCACACCACTCCAATGGGAGGACTTTGGGCCCCGACAGATTTAACGTGCATCAGCCCCGTCCACACGGTGGGTCTTTAGCGACTAAGGCTCGAACCCGTGGCTCAAAGAAAACCGCCGGCCATGAGTCTGAAACCATGACCACTAGGCTACCACGGCCACTTGACCCTCGGTGAAGAAAGGCTCTTCCAGTACATAGATCGGAACTTCGTTTCAGGATCATAAGTAAATAGCTACAATTCGTCACACGTTATTATCCTTTCCAATAATGTTGGATCATTTTCAATGGCATGCAAAGTGTCAGTACGAATATTTAAGCCAGCTTCTTGTTGTTCAAATGTGAGAATTTCAGGAACCATTTTGGCACACACTTTTTGCATGTTAAAATCTTTATGTAAAATTTACCGTGTGGATTCTTTGTCGATCAATTCGTACAGGCTCAGGAATTGCACGAATACTTAACTAATGGTCAAATCGAACCAGATTACCGATTTTTCCGACATTGTGATCCATTCTTGACATGAAAGAGCGTCCTGGATGTGAATCATCTTCAACGTGTTCACAGCCATCTTGAAAACGCTTAAACCACTCAAAATCACGTGAACGCGATAAACATTCTTGCCGTATACTTTTTTCAATAAATCATCAATCGCGGGTTTTCCAAGTTTCATGAAAAATTTCAGAACAATTCGTTGCTCGCATATCATTTTTCCGGCGGAGAAAAAAATAACTCGAAATGCAAACGAAGGCTATGGCTATACAGATTTGTTTACAAAAGTGAGAAGCACTGCATTCGAAAGAGAAGGCTGCACGCTAAACAGCTGTCAATCGCTGGCTTTTAGGCATGCGTACTTCTTCTGTAGTTAGTCAGTCACGAAACAAACCAGACACCTAGACAGTCCACTACCCGAAAAAAAAAAAAAAACTTACTGAACAGCACGTGAGTGCATTACTAGACGCAGGAATGCGAATCACGAGAAATAGCAGTAGCAAGCCCACTATGTTCGACCCAGAAACATATGGTTCTACAAAGACTAACTGCTCAATTCGATATTTTTGAATCGCTAATAATTTAGCATCTACATTGTGTTGTGATTGCATGGTAGTTTTAAAAATTCCATTGCGTGCAAATACATTTAATTCAATAAAATATGATTTTCCTGTATTTATTGCAGATTATTAATTTGACTTGAAGTTAACAAACAGAATCAAATTAAAGAGAGGTAAATAAATCAAATTCATATATATATATATATATATATATATATATATATATATATATATATATATTGCGGTCGGCCGAAATAAAATGAGTTTCTAATGCGGCCGGCAAACCTTTTTGGTTTGGATTGGACAGGCTTGGTATAGAAGCATGGTGAGAGAGAGAGGGAGAGAGAGTGGGTTGGGGACCAGTTTAGGTATCATCACTTGACCGAGGTTCAAAGTGACGTCATCAATGGCCCTCGTGTTGCGCGCTACGCGTTAATCAGTTGATTCTAAATCTTTTCAATCGAACAGGTACTTCTATTTTCTTCCCGTAGATCTTATTAGAAATATTAGTTTGATTTGACATTTGTTTCTATCATTTCCTTTCCTTTAAAAGAACTGATGGAACCTTTTGCTTGATTTGGTTACATGTGTTTGATTTGCGTTATATTCACGACTACAAAAAGAGGGAAGAAAAAAAAATTGAGATAAAAGATATAAATTATTTCACTCCATTAATACCTTTATTTGATCACCAACATTTAAATGTGCACGAATGAAACTCTTGTAATCCGGCTCTACGTTTTCAAAATAAGTTTTGAATAAACACTTCTAGCACTTATAAATGAAGTGCCTAAATGAGCAAAAACGACTGTAACGATTCAAAGCACATTGGAACTGTTAGTTAGATATCTCTGTCATAAAAAATAAAATCTCTAACAAGATATTGCACTTTTTGTTTTTGGCTATTCTACTCTGTCTGTCTGTATCTGTCTCTCACTCCGGCAAAAAAAAAAAAAAAAAAAAAAGTGGCTCAATTCAGTATTGTGATTTGAAGCAATTGAATGTGAATCTTGGACTGAATGTGAAAAACACATTGCAATTAATTACTTGGAGTGAAAATAAATGGTTTCCAAAACTACACGAATCTATACTGTTAGATGCCATAAGATTTTGAAAGGATTATTTCCAAGCAGTAAATTCAACATCATTTTGATAGAATACGCAAAATCTAAGCAAATCTAGCTGTAAATGCTATGAAAATGTCGCAAAACATCTTGGAAACATGAAGGAAAACAGTAAGTGCTATAAGAAGGACTCGAATCGCTCATATCTAAATTAAACATCTGTAATTTTGCAGAAAGGAGTATAACAAGAATTAAAATTTTCGGAATAATACTTTATTCACTGATGAAAAAAATTTAAGTTTTTGTCCCAAAGCAGCCAAAAATTTGAAAATCGAAGAATGAAGAATTTAGGGAAAGATATACAGTTAAAACTATTAAACACGGGTTTGCCGTTTATGTGCTAGGTGTGTATGGAAGGAGCAGTGATTGGAAATTTAGAATGTATTGAATCTACATTGAACAAAATGGGTTACTTCACTCTTTTGAAAGAAAATATTTCCCCTAGAATGAAAAAATTGTGACGAAGGAATTCGAATCTTCCAACATGGTAGTGATACAACTATCTAAAACATACTATAAAATCTGTGATGGAATAGTTACTATATTGGTAACCTTAATCTTTGTATTATCATCCTCAGTACCCTAACCTTACCCCGATTTATGGGCGTATTTTAATACAGAAGTTCGGCAAAGAACCGTTTGAAAGGAGCAAGAATTAAAAACCATGGAAGAACGTCAAAAAATCTTCTCCGAACTGACAAAACAACTAGTGGCATCTATATCTAGAAGATGGGAGGCGGTGATAAAATCCAAAGGAAAGCAGGTTAAATATTAATATTTTCCTTTTATTTTGGTTATCAATGTTCTCTGTTTACTTTTTTGACACATAACATTTGATAAACTTTTATTTAATTTGATTTATTTCTTCATGTATTTTGTTTTAATGGAATACTTAAATGTTAAAATCTACATAAAAAATTCTTAAGTTTTCTCTTAATTCTGTAATTTTTTTTTACTTCCCACTGTTAATCATTAATATATTTGATATTACGCATGAAAAAGGGGTGTTTTGATATATATGTATATATATATTGGGATCCTTTCTAGATTTAAATTTCTCAATTTGAACGTACATTAAACTTTTCAAGTGAACTATTCTGCTGGATGATGATAAGGAATTTTGATAGACGTCTGAATGGGGGTTTCAATTAACAATAAAGATAAATATAATTGCATGGATCCCTCAATTCCTTATACCGTCGTGGTCAACAGGATTTATATACAGATTTACTCAGAATGAATTATCCGCTCATAAAATGCTATATTTTCTTCATATACATATAAACGATACAGAATGATAAGAAATACATGAATGAAAAAGAAATTGGAAGCCTTTTTTTACAAGTGTTTGATATAACTTCCTTTAGTTATATGTATAATGTCAAATCGTTGTAAAGTGTCAGTGGCAACTAATTATGCGCAGCAACAGAAATCCGTTGTTTAATTTTACATAAATTTGTGGGTAATGGTGGCACACCCTCTTTATCTTTTCCAAACCTCCCACAGGAAAAAATCTCGTGAATTTTCTTTTTACAAATACTCAACCAATTGACTCTGGAACCAAAAAAAAAAAAAACCTCCGTTAAAAACAAACTATTCGTGTTCTCGTTGCCCAATGTTTTCATCTATTTTTTCAAACTTTCATTTCTTTCAATCTGCAGCTTTCTCTCGGATGATTTCTCTCTTTTGTTTTCATTAAGTTCCATAGACTGTCATCAGATTAGTGCTTCGATTATGAGGGGATAATGAATGACAAGAAATGAACGAGACGTATTAAATTTCTAGGTGTTGTGATATTTTAATTCAATTCAATAGGACATCATTAAATTCATATCACCAATCGCCTCAAAAAAGAAATAAGGACGTTTGCTTTTAATTAAAAATTCGAAAATATTTTATCAAAAATCAGTAGTCTCTGAAGGAAAAACAAGGGGGAAAAAATGAAGTAAAATCATTCCAATTTTATGGACAGGAAATGAAAATTCAATTTTTCAAAGTTATATCGTAGATTAATCCATTTGAATTTTTTCACTAAATCTCGCAATAATGTTTTGTTATAAAGATGTTGTGTTTATAGATATTTTGACTATGAATAAATCCACGGGCATTTACAAATATTTAGCGGGTGGCGTATTTTAGTGTGCATGGGATCCCATTGATCTTGTACCTTAGTTCCCGATTCTGATTCATCTGATGGAATATTGTCTCAGTATGGTTGTAAAAATGAATTTGTACAAATCGCCGTGGTATCAGCCGAAATGCTGACGTTCATGAAAAACTTTTTTCTCCCGACGGAGGCCTTTCTTTCTACTTACGAAATAAGCTTGCTTTTGAAAGTGTTTCTGAGCACACAAAATGGGAGGATCAGGGGGGCAAGCTCGTGACCGGCGTTGTTGCCATCGAGTCCGGAGGCCAGTAAAAACCCGCAGGGGAGTGGTTAAATATGATCGAGTTCCTCCCGCTGACGTGATGTGGAAGACTCGAGAAGCGTCCTTGACACTTGATCGAGGTTCATCGCCAATATCCTCATGTTATTTCTAAGGAGATGTTAAAAAAATAATCAATCAATCATGCATTCAAAATGGGGTTTCTAATATTAATTAAGTGTCTGACTTAATGATGAAAAATATTCTACGAGACACTTTCGAAAAATGTATACACCAATCGTTTGATAATTATCTTTTGATTCTAAAACTAAACATATCGAAAATATAATATTTAATAAAATGTAAATTATGAAATACGCTTATTGAAAAAAGTAAATAGCTTCCAAATTTTTTCTATTTAGCGTACCTAAACTTGATCCAATGATTTCTGATATTATAAAGAAGGAGGAGATAGATTTTCAATCATTTCCTGCGATGTTCTAAAGCGGAAAAATATTGCGAATCATTTTTTTTTTTTTTTTCTTTTTTAATCTAACGAAAATCATTTGAAATGCTTACATTCAAATGTGATAAAAATAACAGTTTTTCGGATAAAAACTAATGACAAAAAAAAAAAAACATTGTTAAAAGATTATAACTGAAAGAAACACTTTCAGCAAAGAAAATCTAGTGAACAGCTTTTCTAAATGGCTTTTCCCTCGGATTTCGCTATTTAGAACTTTTTCAACTGAAATCTCAACAACATCAAATGCGAAAAAATTCTTTTTCTTCCAATTGTACTAATCAATAACATAATTGAGCTATTAACAGTGATACTAATTGTGTGTAAAAGCTTTTTATCAAAATTTGAAAAGCTTAAAATACAGCAGCACTTTGTAGTAATTTTTATAACTCCTTTTTTCCCCCTATGATTTTCATATTGCCTTTCTTGATTGTAATTAGCATTAAGCAGTTCGAAATAAGGGAAAACTGTACTGACACCGAAAAATAATGGGTTCCTGAAGTGTAAGGGACGCAATTTAAAAATTTAGTTACGAAGGGTTTCGACGCTTTCTCGGCGAATTCGGACAGAGAAGTTGACAATTACTGTGGTTGAGTTTTAATACTAAAGTATAAGTGTTATTATTTTATTTCGAAATTTTTGTTTAAACTATGTAACTTTCATCAAAGGAATAATATTATATATGTATTGCAATTGAAAAAGTATTTCGGTAAATTAAAAATGATCGTGATAATTTCCTTAAAAAATATAGTTAGTTTAAAATAAAACCAAAAATTGATAATTTTCCATATTCTAGCAATTCACAGTAATTCCCAATTCCACTTCAAAACATACAAGGAAAAATTTGAAAAACTTTTATATAAATCGTGCTTGTGCTAAATAACATTGAATGGGGCGTTCAAAGAAGCAGAATTAATTATACTATAAAAAGAATTATATATAATGTAAAAAAAAGTTTCTCTGTTTAAAAAAAAGAACCGGCTCAAACTTACAGACACTCATCCACCTGAGCTATCCTTCCTCATAGAACTCGCTGTACAAGTTGCCTCTATTTGCCTATGGTGTTTGTTAAACTGCCGAGATGCATGAGTTTTAACAGCCTGGCCGCGGTGTATGGTAGTGTATTGTTTGTATATTTCCGCTAAGTAAATTTTTTAATAATTAATGGAACGAAAGGAAGAATAATTAGGTGATAAGTCAACGGGGCTTATCCAAATGTTTTGTTTAGAATTCCTAGTTTTAGGTGACAGAAATGGGAAACAAAATTAAACAAACAAAACAACCACCTCCCCCCCCCCAAAAAAAAAAGGGGGAGGTGGTTGCTCTCCTCGCCTCTATCTTTAATCCCCGCCACTGGTAGTGAAGGCAGGCATAAAGTGTTGCAATGCTTAATATTTTTACTTAATTATTAGTTCTGAAAGAATCGTACTGATTTTTTTTTAAAAAAAGTTTTTAATACTTTTAAGCTATGTTCACTTCGAAGAATATTAATATTTTCAAGACGTATCATTCCATGAAATTCCATCCATATTGTTGACATAAAATGGGAATAACTTCATTGAAAAAGAATGGCAACTATACAATTATGTAATCCGTCAATTAGAACACGTTTGTTTCTTGTAAGTATATAATCTTTACTTCATTTGTTATTTTAATGGAATGTAATATTTTATATATTTAATTAATTTTCGACTATCTCTTTTTATCAAGAATTAAGCATGGTATAAGGAAAATCGAATTGCTAAATAAGACATATTTTTTTTCTAATCGAATCCTTTTACTCAAACGGTATTACTTCCAGTTATATGAAAAAGAGCTCTGTTGCTTCTTTTGAATTTAAAAAACAAAATGCTATCGTAAATATTGAAACATATGTTTGAGAAGGAAATATTTTACTTTTAATCATTGGAACGAACCGAATAAAAATATTTCGCTGTTGAATTTATTCCAATTTCTGAGTTCGAGAAAACTTTTTACTCATAAAAAAGCAAGTTCAAATATTTAAATAAATAAGTGAATGTTTTTAAGAAATGAATAATTAAAACAAATTACGCAAAATATAATTGAACACTTCAATTATGAGACTTAAAATGAAGGGAAAAAACTGTTTCTACCATTCAAAAATGGAAGTAATTGATATAGTTCGGATACTTTTAACACCTCTGATCTAAAGTGACTAATAAGTAGAGCTGAAAATGGCCCAATTGTTTTGAATTAAAAACGTTTTCACCACCATTTGATTTCAAAGCATCAAAAACCCTTTATGGGTCTATTATTAGAGCCTTTATTGATGATTTCAATGCATTCTTGCCAACGTGGACTTCAAAAAGTATCTCTGCCAATTGAAAATGTCCGCAGTATGGCATTTTAAATAACCACACTAATTTTGCCTTTTACTAGAAAGGAAATATGCAAACTAATTTTGAAACAGGTCATTACTTTATTTTGAAATCTTTTCAGTCATTGCAAAACATTTTATACCATGTCGAGATTTTCCTTTCTTAGCTTTTAGTCAACCAAATGTTGGCTTAAACTTGTTTCTTACACATTATTTACTAGACATAATCTATCACTAATTATTAATTGTTTATTGGTTTTTTACAAGAAAGATTTGCTAGTGCTCGAATAATAATTAGTTCGGAAAATTTGCCTTATGCTCTTCATTTATTTGTCTCCAAATAATTAAATTTCGCATTGAGAAAGTATTCAGAAATAATATACTATTTGCAAATATTTCTCTTTCCTCTCTCTCTCTCTCTCTGCGTATACGATATTTGTATTCCTCTGCAAAAGATTTGATCTCGGTGTATGAGATTGATTGATTGTTTATGGGCGTCATACTTAGAAGCTACTCCAGGGTAGTTGACGACGGACTTCGTAATTTTGAGCCTCGGTCAAGTGGCGAGGACGCCTCTCAGAGCTCCCTCTCCAATTTTCTTCACTACGCTACGGGAGGGAGCCTCGACAGATATAATGTTCATCAGTTCTGCTACACGGCGGGTCTTTAATGGTATCAGGACTTGAATCCACGGCTCAATGGAAACGGCCATTTTGTATGAACTGGCGTTTTGTAAATTTTGTGTTGGAATGCTTTTTTATAACTTTAATTTTTTTTTTCTTTTTCAGAGTTGTGAATCAAATTACTGGACACCATACAAACAAGAGTTCTCTGGCAGTATAACGAGCTAACGTAAGATTTGTGTAGAGATTCAACTACAGAAACTGAGCATGAGAAAAGTAGTCAACCCTTGAATGTATTCACAACGCAACTACGATAAACACTTTTTGCGTAGTACTTTATATATCAATTCATACATGTGATATTTATGAAGAAATATATATCTTCAATCTATATTGAAAAATATTTTATATATGCACTATATTTTTTGCTACGAATGCTAAAACTGATAAATTTCGGCTGCTAGAGTCTGCAGATGGAATAACATTTCCGTTTTGCTATCGAGCCAGTCATGTTCATTATTTTTAGAGATATTCATCAGATTGATCATCAATACGAGTGTTCCTTTGGAAATGTCATCAGATGAGAAAAAATAGTAAAAAAATCCATTAAAAGATTCGAGAAACCTTTTTTTAAAAATCATTTCAGTATTAAATATTAGGAATGAGAAAAGTCGATTCCAATGCAAACCAAACTTGCTGCAGATTTTGAGTCAATAAAATATATATTCTGTAAATATATATTCCCCATATATATAAATATATATTCCCCAATCTACAATTTCAAGAAGCTGATTCAATATTACGAACTTTTTGAAGCCTTTCAAAAAAGAGTTATATTATTTTAAAAGTATATCCATCTTGAATTTGACATTTTCCTTGTTTGATACGCAAAACTAATAAAAGTATTAAACAACCATAAAACTGATTTGTATATTTATTTTAAGAAATTGAACGTATTTCAGACTCGTGTATATAAAATTGGAAATGGAAAAAAAATTACCTGTAAGATTATTTCCGTTTGAAACTAGATACTCGTACTGCGTTTGAGATGTAAATTTGACTAATAGTGTATCTATGTGGTGTACTTACGATTGTGTCCAATGTAACATAATCTCGTAAACGGATTCCAATTCTTATTACAAAACATTTGTTTTGATGCAGCCGGGGGCATTCAAAGAGAATCCAAAACGCATTTCATTCTCTATTCGAACAAAAACCTCTACAAGAGAACGAAAGTGATTATTATGACTGCAGTCGAACATGAATTCGAATGATCATTTCGAAATCGATCTTCGTCAGAAAGTTCTTACAGAGTCCTTGTCTCTGAAAGCAGATTCGGCTGATAGAAATAAGTTTGTATTGAGAGGGCTGTTTTAAGGTCAAAGGTCCCTTTGCTTTACAAATGCAGTGCAACTAGACTTAAAACAATCATCCAGTTTCCTTTCTTAGTGGAGCTTTCATGTTTGATATTGAGACGACTGGTGCCACACATTTCAAATGTTGTTTTGTACATTTTCTGTTGAAAATTGTTTCCTGTTGTGATTGTCAAAATTGCAAGAGAGTTAATAAATAATGATTGGGGTTTCTCTTGTTAATTTTTTAGTGTTAATATAACGTTTTCTGTTTGAATCCTGTGTGGTATAAATTTTTTAAAGTTATACCTTTAACATATTTTTTAAAGGTAGTAAAAAAATATTCAATACAAAATTGTTTGCAAGCTTATAAATTTGAGAGAAGTTTAAATGAGACAAAAACACTTCTTTAAATAAGAAGCTTTTAAGATGTTTTATGGATCAAATTCTACAATTTCACCAAGCGCGTTAGGAATTTTTAACTGAAATGTCCGATTATTTTAATCATAATGTTACTTACTCAGCTCTTTTCTTACAACAGATAATTTTTTTAGATATTCTTTGAAGGTTGTAATATCCCTCTGGCTAGATTATTATTTCTGTTAAATTTAAAAGGGAGTACCATAGTTTGGTAAAAGTTGAACTTGTTTTGAATTTCAGATCTTTAATTATATCAAATTTATTTCTTTACTCAAACCAAAAGGAGATTTTAGAGATTATAATTATTTATGCGAAAACTGTTGATTTTTTTCGAATCAAGGGGAAAAAAAAATAACACTTTCGAAATAGAATTATAAATTCACTCTCTAAATAGATTATAAATTGATTGAATGTATAATTAACGTTTCACTAAGATCAACATGAGGACTATATACTTCGTTGCTGCAAGAAACAGTGTAAAAAAACTTCAGAATTATTTTTCCTTCTAAAATACATTAAAATAGATTGTTTGAAGCTTGTGAACGTCGCACTTGGAAGCAACACGAGGGATATTGGTGACGGCCATTAAATTTATAATTGTGTGCCATGGTCTTGTGACGAGGACGACATCTCAGCTGGCATTCCACTATCCTAACTTATATGCCATCCTAACAAGGGGGCCTCGACATATTTAATGTGTATCAATTCCGCTACACAGCGGTTCTCTTGTGGAATCAAGACCCACGACTAGACGGAAACAACGCCCTCCGCAAACTCGCGACCATTACCACTCGGCTAATGCGGCCACAAATAGAAGTCCTAAAAAGCCACAAAGAAAAAAAATCCTGTATATTTATAAAGGATTTTTTTTTTCTATTCTTGTGTTTCATGATAAATAAGAAAAAGGTTTGTCCTTTTTGATTTTTTCTTAATTTGATACACAAGTATATAAAAAGTTTAGAATTCAGATAAATTGGTACAAGTGTCTTGTTTTTTCATAGCCTCTATTTATTATCTTTGTCAATAAACTTTTCGGAGAAATCCTTCATATTAACTGCGAAAAAATGACAAATGCTTCTTTGAAGGATTTTTTTTCAGTAGCTGCTTTCCTAGAATGGAGAATAATTTTTGCATCAGTTGAAAGTAACAAAATATGTCTTTTCGATGTATACTAAAAAGTGCCCTTTCTATTAAACAGAGATTCATTCCCGCAAGTCAGGTTCTTTAATATCGATTCATTGTCTAGATTGTGGCCATTGATCCTAGTTTTCAACCAGCTCCATCTATTCATTTTTAAAATATTTTGTATCTAATTTTTTTAGCTTGTCATTTCACCCCATTTGCTTTGATTCTATCAAAAATGATGCACAGTATCGTTTATATATGTTATATCGACACAGAAGAAATTTCTTAGACTCTATCAGTGGAATAAAATGAGACGTATTTTTATAATTGACGTTCAGAAAATTGTGAGGAGGAAAGAGTTCGTGTATTTTTTTTTTTTTTTTTTTGACTTACTAAGTGTAAAATAACAAAATTCTCACGAATGCTAATTCCCTCTGGATAATTCAGATAGGCACCTTAACATGACATTTTTCGCAACATAACAACAACGAATTTCAATTGGAATTAGTTTCTCCTAAAATTTTCACACTACAACCTATTAGAATTCTATTAAAGAAAAAGTCGTTTATGAATTTCTAATTGACTTTTTCAAAAAAAAGAAGATGGGAGAACCTATAATTTCAGTCACGTGATGTTTCAACTCTTACACCTGAGTGAAAACTCTTATCTTACAAGAGAAGCGTTGGCAAATTTTTAATTTGAGAAGGAAAAAAAAAAAAAAAACGTAACGATCTCTACAGAGTAAAAACAAGAGAATAATGTAGGTATATTTTTCAAATTTTGTGCGTTAAAAAATATCGAATGCTTAATTGACAAGTTTAACAATCGGTATGAAATCCTTTCTGTCATCATCACGAAATCTTTCAAATATCAGGGAAATGAAAAAATATCATTTACACGGAAAAATGTGTTTTTAAATTTTAAAAATGAGTTGAAGTTAGTTTATGGCACAAAAGCCCAATCTGACTATGGTACACCAATGTGTATCTGTACTATAGACACCAGAAAAGATTTTTTACAAATGTTAAAACTGATTAAAAAACAAGAGGGATTGAAAATAGATTATCGTGGAAGCGTCCGTGTTGGTACCAAAGACAATCCATCAAAGGCATTTGGAAAAAAAAATAACTAGAGTCTGTCGGGTCATATATTCCACTCGTATTTACCTAAACAGAGGTAAGACTCTGAGAGATAAATATTAATTGACTTTTGTACACGGAACATACAGGGGTTGGACAAAAATATGGAAACACCTTTTAAAAAACAT
>BMAW01013869.1:184679-212404 GCA_019974015.1 Nephila pilipes
CGCGCTGTGATTTAGCAGATGATGTTTTTCCGCTTTTCAAATATGCGAAATAAATCTTCGATACAGTACCTCTTGAAACACTAAACACCTCGGCTACCTTGCTTACGGAAGCACCTACCATACGTGCTCCAACAATTTGCCCACGTTCGAAGTCTGTTAACTCTGACATAATGCAATGACAATCTCACATAACAGTACTCCGACAACAACTGAACTGTTTAGCACATTTACGAAGTTGTATAGGTGGCGTTAGTAGTCAAAAACGCCAGCGCCACCTACATATTTCATTAAAATCAATCTTTCTTTTCAAACATGCATTTTACAAGGTGTTTCCATATTTTTGTCCACCCCCTGTATGTTAAAGCTACTTTTAACCAATTCTTCACACAGAAGTACCATGCATTTTAGAATACTTACAATTGGTCAAATAATTATTTGTACATTCTAATATTTTTAATTAGATAAAAACAGATATTTTTACAAAAATAGTTTTAGTATAATATATATACCGTACATTTTAGATAAAACGTCAAAAAATCTGAAGTTAAAAAAGCTTCCAACCAGAAAAGTTTAAAAGTTTCTTGCAAAAGGAATATTTGTGTACACTTCCTCAGCAAGGCAAGTACTGCATTTATTGTATAAATGGTTGAAATGATTATTTACATTGTAGTTGTAAACAATTATTAACTTGTATAATTTGTTACGCCTGGCATCTATATACGTATATATAAGCGAAATACCACTGACTGACTCATCACGATATCTCTAAACCTATACAACCGATTGACTTGAAATTTGGTATAGTTACTCATTTTGCGATGTAGACGCTCACTAAGAACGAATTTTATGGAATTCTTATCCGAAATGTGATTTTCATCCGTTAATCATTACTTATCAATAAATTATGTCATTTTTCGCGACTTTATCGCCAAAAATGACATGACCGACGCTAAACGGAATATATTTTTTTTATATGCATTCTGCGCATTGCTACCAATTAAGTTTACTTGGCGGGATTTGCGCGTTCAAAATGGAAATAATTTAATATTGAGGCGCTGATGGTGGATTGGCAAGAGCGGGATTTTGAAAAATACTAAAATGGCGACTTCTTACGGAGTAGCGCGCACCCAAGACAATCCGCTGAATAGGATGCATTGTAAGGTTTATCATATAATTATAATGTAAATGTTGAGCCCCGAAACTCCTACATTTAGAGATTTATCACCAAATATCTTCCACCGCCAAGTCGAAGCATTTCAATGACCTTGCATTGTGAATTTTAAATAGCTATACTATGGTAACCCCAGCTGATTTCTGTCCGTTTTGCTGAGCAAACGATAATTTTTTATTGTTGTGGAACCTACACGTATGTTTCAAATTTATGAGAAAAGTATTTTATTATTAATAATGATTGATAAATTATATTTGTAAATCTAAACGCTATCTTACTAAGTTATTGAAGTTGGCTTTTAACAAATGAATAATAACGGTATGTTACTCATGTCATAGATAAAAAAAAATAAGTAGCAATCAAAATATTTCTTTTGATGTATGCATTAACTGTAACCTAATATAAATATTATGCAAAAGTTTTGTTTCTGTATTTTGGCAGTTTTTAGTTTTTGGTTTCTAGGAAATAAACGTTTTTGATTTTTTAAAATGGCTGGATATTTTATCGTTTTCAGAATACATAATTATTTTAATGCTATGATTTTTTAAGAGCTATTTTGTCTATTCAATTGCAGTTCCAGATATGCTGCTAGCGTAACAGTTATCCCTTTGCAATATTTGCAATAAGGTGAACGTAATATGGGTGATTTTTTTCTAAACTTTTTTATTATATTTTATTTTTTTGTTAGTATTTTTTGTTGAATTTTTAAATAATTTGATTTTAAAAAATTAATTTCGGTTATATTTTTTAACTTGAAAAGTATTTCATTGTAGGTTAATACAAATTGATATTTCATATTTACTTTTCAGTTATAGTTCTTAATAATGAATGTTGAATATATTTGGACAGATGGAATACCTACTCCTTTCAAAGTTTTTAAAATTCTTGGCGTCGGAGCATGTTTATTTTCTTCTCTGTCTTTGCTGGTGTTCGGTGACATATCGATGGCTTATAAAATTAGAAACATTATTGTTTATCACGTGTTTAACAACTGGGATCGGTTTAATTGCTAAATCCACCAGGCATACCGCCTCATATTCTTTATCTGAAGATTGGTACACCAATAATGTTGTTGCGTAATTTAAATCCTCCTAAATTATGTAACGGCACCAGACTCAAAGTGAAAACTCTAAGAAAAAACGTAATAGAAGCGACTATTTTTACAGGAAAGTATGAGGGTGAAAAAGTATTCATTCAAAGAATACCTCTAATTCCATCAGATAATCATTTTGAATTTAAGCGTTTGCAGTTTCCAGTTAGAGTTTCTTTTGCGATGACTATCAATAAAGCACAAGGGCAGAGTTTAAAACTAGCTGGTGTAGATTTACAAAGTGACTGCTTTTCACACGGTCAATTTTATATGGCATGTTCAAGAATTAGTTCACGTGACAATCTAATCTTCCTTCAACCAGAAAAATGAACGAAGAATGTTGTCTACAGAGAAATTTTGGAAATGTAGGCATATTATTTCATATTTTTCTTATATTTAACTATTTCTAAAATTAGAATAAGAATGAATGTAATAATTAAGATAAATAAATTGATATAACAAAAAATAAAAATGTAGTTGTCATTCTCAAAAATTGCCCTGCATACAAAATAAAGATAATAGAAATGTAATACACAAAAAAAATTGATTCAATAGGTTTAAAAAATAATAATAAAATATATATAAAAATGTATTTTTATTTTTATGTTGGCAATATTTACATGGTCCCGCCATGTAGAATAATGGGAAAGCATCGCACTACACAGTACCTCATGGATGATGCGGAATTCTGTTCAACAACAGATTTACTTACTAAATTACATTTTCATTGACAAACTATTAACAATTAAATACTTTTCTCATATAAACTGCTGTTTGTAGAAAATGCAACACCATGAAGGAATCATCAGAATCAAATGAAATTCGCAGCAAATGTCAATTATAGGATATTATGCAAATTAATAAAGTTTCAGAGCCATCGCGCGTGCGCGGCGCGCGCAGCGCCCTCTGAATTGATGCTGAAAGCGTATAAATAAAGTGCTGTAGCGGGACGTTGAAAAAAGTCCATGATTATTTGTTAGTGGCAAACGTTTAGTGAGACCTGAGTATGCCTCCACGACGGAAGAATAAGAAATTCAAGCAACTTACGGAGTTTGAACGAGGGAGGATAATCGGCCTTCGAGAAGGAGGATTTTCCTATCGCGCAATAGCAGCTCGTATGCAGCGGAACAGTTCCACAGTGATGCGAGTTTGGAAGCAGCGGACCGACGAGCACCGAACAACTCGAAAAACAGGCACTGGACGACAGAAGGTGACGTCAGAGCGCGATGATCGACACCTGCTCCGCATGGCGGTGAATGATCGCACAGCTTCCTCCAGGCAGCTGGCAGCACGTTGGTCTACTGCTACAGGTGTACAATTGTCGGCTTCGTCAATTCGTCGTCGTCTGCTGCGCCGTGGATTGCGTGCAAGGGTGCCTTTATACAGGATTCCCCTCACGGCGAATCATCGACGGCTGCGTCGGCAGTGGGCTCTTGAGCACAGAGACAGGCGAGCTGATTGGCACCAAGTTGTCTTTTCAGATGAATCACGCTTCAATTTGTGGACCCATGATGGCCGTGTTCGTGTTAGACGTTATGCCGGTCAACGCTGCCTTCCTGAGTGTATTATTGAACGACATAGTGGTCGAACACCCGGAGTTATGGTCTGGGGTGCGATTTCGTATCACGGACGATCCAATTTGATACGAATTGAGGGTAATCTCAATAGCAACAGGTACGTCCGTGAAGTGCTACAGCCCGAAGTCGTTCCTTTCCTTCAAGGCATCCCTGGAGCTATCTTTCAGCAGGATAATGCACGCCCACATGTTGCGCGGACTGTTCGAGACTTCTGTTCAGCACAACGCATGCAACTTCTTCCTTGGCCTGCTTATTCACCGGATATGTCGCCTATTGAGCACGTGTGGGATATGGTTGGTCGGCGTCTCGCTCGTGATCCGCGTCCTGCAGTTTCCAAAGACGAACTTTGATTGCGCATACAAGCGATATGGAATTCTCTTCCTCAAGCAGATATTCAACATCTGTTTGACTCCATGCCACGTCGTATAGCAGCACTTATTGCAGCGCATGGTGGCTGCACCAAATACTGATTTCGGACGCTTAATTTGTTTCTTTTGTTTTGAAAATTTCATCATTTATTTGTATCAGTACAAGTCGTTTCTGCATTAAATTTCATTTGATTCTGATGATTCTTTCATGGTGTTGCATTTTCTACAAACAGCAGTATATTTGAAAGTCGTGAATAACCATTATTACAGACAATCGAGTTCTTAAAATTTTAAATTCAGATTATAATTATCGTTTAAAAATTGAAAATTTTCTTGATATCTTACGTATAGGTTCCAAAATATATTATCGTCTGCCCAGCAGAGTGGGCGGGTATCAGCTAGTTTTATCTATATTTTCTTAAAGTAGTTGCGAATTAGAGAGGTATCTTTAAATAGGAGAAATCGTCTCATTGAGTTCCATAAAAATGGAAAATCATATGGAGAAATTGGAAAAGTGACTCAATTACCTTTTATAATTATTGGATTCTTAGTGAGAAAGTTTGAAAAAAAAAATGTATTCGTTGAAAAGAAACCTATAGCAGCAGGTCGTCCCAATAAATTAACAATGGGTACAATAAGTGAAATAAACAAGAGAAAATGCGTGGAATTTGCTTTGGCTTACAGAAATAAATCATTGGATTACTGGAAAACAATTTTTTTCTGATGAGAGTAAGTTTCAAATTTTCTTTCCAGCAACCATTCGAAATATTTGGCCTGGTCACGATAGCCTAGTGGTCATGGACGCGAACTCATGGTCTGCGTCGCGTCGGGAGTTCGAACCCTTTTCCCACTAAAGAAACGACGCCGTGTAACGTGGAGGAGGATCAAGGTCCTCCTGTAGGCGGGGCGTGGAGAGAGATCTCAGATATCATCTTCATTCCTTGACTCAAAATGACCGTCACTAATAGCCCTCGTGTTGCTCCTAATAATATATTGATGCGCTGTTTCATTATTAAGCAGTTCTAGGAAATTAGGCTTAGGGCAAAATTTTCACTTTTAGCATATTAAAGAACCAAAGGACACTGCCGTGAATATGGTTACTTTACATCGCTTGGAGGCGATTGGTAATTCCTCCTCAATCTCCAGACCTGAATCCTTTTTAAAATGTATTGATGTTATTGGATGCACAAATTAGACAAAACATATCACAATTAAAAAATAGTAAAAAAAGTCCTCATTCAAGCATAGAATTACATAGACCCAATCGTCCCAAAAAGTTATTAGAATCTATGGCACAGCATCTTGAAAAAAATCAGACATTAAAGCTAACGGACTTCACACAAAGTATTAATTTGTAGTATTTAACTAAATTTATCTTAATTAGAGCACACTAATGAAGTGAACAAATATTTCTTTTCGTTATATTTTCGTATATTTGTCTGTTAAAATGAGAAAAATTGGTTATTTTGTTATTGTTTTTATGTTACTATAATACATCAAATTGCTGTTTAATATTGATACTTGCTTAAATCTTTCATTTGATTCTATTATAATTGAAGTGTACAAATAATTATTTTGCTAAATGTAGTATGAATAATTTCAAAGTTGAAACAGTTTGAAAATTTTCAAAATAGTTTGAAATATTCTGCAAACATCCTTCAATGAAAAAATATATTATAGTTGGTAACAATTGTATTACAGCTAAATTAAAATAATGATAATGAGCAATTGAACCCACATTAAAGACCCAGAAATTATTTCTTAAAAGTCAAACGAAAATTAGGTTTCAAGAACCTCTTAATAAAATGTAAGCATTTCTTCCCTTGAAGTCTTTAATGTATTTCCGTGATTAAATTTTGCTGAAATTACTAATGCGGTACACAACAAAGATTCAAGATACTTATTATATTAAGGGAGCTCTTTTCTGACAACATCTTTCACTTTTATTGTTTCGATTTTGTTTCTACAATTATTTTTATTCCAGTTGATTCAATTCAGTATCTCCTTTTTTTTTTTTTTTCGTACAGCTTTATCATCGGGTTTTGGATAAAATTTGGTTGTGTTATTATTACATTTAAATAATCCAGTGTTTCTGAGTTGATTCATTGCTTTTATTTATAATTTGAATCGCCTTGGATTGAAGGAGTTTCACAGGAGATGGCTGAATGCACCCTTCAGCCCATGTGAGAATTCAGGTAGGATTTTTTTTCTAATATCAAAATTTTTGATCCCAATAGAACATTTTATTATTGCTATTAAGAGAGATATTTTGTTTGGATAAAAAAAAAAAACTTTAAAAATTTGCTTGATTAAATTGTGAAACACGTTTCTGAATCAAATCAAATATGAAGGAGGCTCTACTGAGAAACCTTGCTTTAAGTTATCACTGATGAATTGTTTTTAACTGAGAAGCAATATGATGACTATGAGCGACTTAATTTGAGCCTTGGTCAAGTGATGACACCGGAGCCTCTATATTACGCCCACAGGAGGACAGATTGAACTTGCATTAGTCCCTGTACTTGGTGGATCTTAAGATGCATCACTCTAGTTACGAAACACCGGCAGATAGACCTTGAGCTACAGCGGCCACTATAGCAATACTGTACAATGAAAATAACAAGAATCGGAGGGAGACTATTGTTTTCATTGTAAATTTAATTATCTAAATGGCTTTAACAATTTTCATAAGGATCGATAATATTTTTATTTATTCTTTTAAATAAACAACTTTCAAACGTGACCTTGTATATCACGGCTTTCCCTACGATACGGATCGATAATTTTCACGAGAGCTCTACAAGTTTTGCGAATAAACAAGGGAGCTTTTCACATCATCGCGTGTCGTATTTTTCAATGCATCAGAATAGGTTGCAAAATTTTAGAATTTTTAACTCAATTTGCTGACGGAAAATTAATCCTGTATGTAAAAAAAGCTTTTTATTAATAAATATTTAAAAACGATTTTCATCTATCAACTTACATATCTTTGAAATTATTTAACAAAATTCGAGTTTATGCATCACTTACACACTAATGGCCAAAAGTGCGGAGATTCTTTCAAAAAAATTTAATTTTGAGCTTTGATGGTTCATAATTCCATTTTTAGGAGTAAATTTATGTATGAATGAAAAGATAATTTAATCTTGAATGTAATACAACTTTTTTATAGAAATTTTTATCATAACATCCCTTCTAAAGAAGTGTATTGAAACTTATAGAAACCATACACAGAATGTCTCACCTTGTCTATTAATACTTAGATGAGAAACTTTTAGCCTCAGTTATTGTTTTTTAATGCCGTCCCGCTGAGTGAACCAAGCTTTTTTTAAGTTCAGCTGTTGTTATAATATGAAACAAATAATGAATGATTGCTTCGATTAATTCAGTTTTGTTCTCGGGTTGTCTCTGTTTTATAAGTTTCTTTAATCAACTCCATAGGTTGCGATCGGATACGGTGTAGCTATTCTCAGATAAATCCAGCAGTAGAATAATATCCCTCATTGTACACAACACTAATATGATATGAAGTTGAATCGTGTTGAAAAATAAATGACGCGTAATCTTTGAAAAGAGAGACCGTATATAGAAGATTTCTATTTAATCTGAAATATTTCACTCGTGAATTTTTTTAGCATTTAAATTCTCACTAACCACGCAAATTATTCCAACAATTTTACAACCCTAGATCAAAATTATTCAAATCAGTGTCTAACGGTAAGTGTTTTGTAAATAGGAACACAAATTTCTTCTTACGTATTTTATATCATCACTACCCAACAGACTGATTCTGTGTATTTCATCGCTCCGAATAACATTGTCCTGTTTCCCCTTCAACATATGTGTCAGCTGAATCTTTTCAACCTTTGTTAGACCTTCAGGGGCTTACCTATTTTAGGTAAGTACGGGCTTCACGAGCCCGAGGGACCCTAGAAATATATTTCTTTTCTGTGAGGTTTACTGTGTGTTGGTAAACATGGGTAACATATCCTGGGATCCCTAGTGATCTTTATCTTTTTTTCGGCCCTTCTTGTTATAATTGACATCTTTTTCCCATTTTTCCTTTCAGTGGCTCATCTGATAGAGCATGGGAGAAGGTTCCAAAGGATATCCTGACAATGAAAAAATCCTATATCGGTTAAAAAAAAAACAAAAAAAAAAAAAGAAAAAAGAAAACCTGGTTTTGTTCATATTTAAGTTGAAGATTTCTATTACATTTTTTAGTTCTGTTTGTGGTTTGATTTTATGGTTATTTTCAGTTTAGCTTCATTTTTTTTTCTTTTCTTTTTGTTTTTATTTCTATTCATTTTTCGTTAGGAGTTTTAAAAATGAACATATAATTTTGTAAAATTATCGTCAGATCACGTTTTCTGATCTGACCTGCATGCTTGCCGTGTGTGGCAACTCGTACGGGGGGAAAGTGAGGATCATGTTGCATTCTCTTTGACCCAAGACATTGCTTTAGGTTTAGTATTGCAATTATGGATGTCTCCTGAAAAACGAGGGATCGGCTGCCAGGCTCCTAGGTGAGTGGAGGCGCACTGGAGTGAATACTTAACCCCTACCCCATGGACACAAATTTTTTTTTCTTGCCCTGATGGAGGCCTAAATCCATCATCCTCCACTGGGGAGTTGGAGCACAGTATGCCAGATCGAACTTAAATTTCATTATTGAATAATAATTGTAGATTTTTCATAATAAAGAAAACTGACGGATCACAAAAACACGTATCGGAAATTCTCAGATATAAATCTTTATTTGGAATAGTTGGATAAGTAAAAACTGGCATTATCTTAATAGAATTCTTAAACACTAAACAAGCTGTGCATATATTAACTTTAAGAAATATAGGTACTAATATAGTTACAGTTACTCTTCACTACTTCCTTAAATTTATCAAGTGATGTTACGCTGGAGCCAAAACTACTCTATGATAGCGAAAACTATATATTAGAATCTTTAAAAGAGCAAAATGTTCTTGCCGTCCGACGAATAACAATCTGTCGTGACGGTCAAATAATACCAACGAAATATTTAAACCCCAACTTTATCTAAATTGGTCAGAATACCCTACCTGAATTGCCTCATCCGTCCAATGTGCTATTTTAAATGCCAAAGGTTTGGGTATTCTATACAAGCCTGCCGTGATTCACAAACCTGTACTCTATGCTGTGCCACTGGACATGAAAACAGGGACAATCTAAATCATGGTAAACTGAGGATTGGCTTGCTTAATAACTTATAAGAATCAGAGGAGATCATGGTTTAGAGAGGATTATAACAGATATCTTACTCAAACAAATTTTATTCCGTATTATTAGTAAACAGTTATTGGACAAAATCAAGCGTATTTCTGGAGTTTATATAAATAGACAAATCCCAGTTTTTGCAATGCACAGTAACCAAACCATTTCCTCTCCAAAAGAAATTTCAAATACAATAGGCTTATCTTTGTTTCATACTTCCAATTCTAATTATTGCTGAAACAATTTTTAAAAATAAGGACAGCAGCTAAAAAAGAGAGAGAGAGAGAAACAATTTTATAACCAGACATTAATTTGCCATACAATAATGTCTTAGCTTATCAATAACTGGAAAATGCTCTTTCTCATACACATAAATCCTCCCCAGGTTCAACTCATAAAATATTTATCATAATATTTATTAATAAACCTTCAAAATTTTATAACAGAATCTGGAAAGATTATATTTTTCCTCGTTCGTGGAAACACACTTTTATCATTTCAATTTTAAAACCGGGAAAAGATCTTACGGATCTAACAAATTACTGATCCGTAGCCCTCACGAGTTGTATGTGTAAAGTAATGGAGAGGAATGGAAAACGCCAGACTGATGTACATATTTTAAGAAAAAAAAAAAATGCTATTTTTTCTCCATTCTAAAGCGGCTTCCGAGGAGACAGATCTACTGTTGATGACTCTTCGGAAACACAAATAAGGGATGACTTAGTCCTAAAGAAACATCTCATTTTTTCGATATTGAGAAGGCGCAATTTTAGGTATGGCATTTTATGAGATTTATATGATTATGACTTAATCCTGGCAATTTAATATGAAAGGTTTTAGAACACAGGTATTTTAAAGTAAAATTTGACTCCACCTTATCAGATGATTTCAGGAAGAATCGGTGCCTCAGGGGAGAATTTTAAGTGTTGCGCGGTAAAATTAATAATATCATTTCGAACATCCCACCATTTGTAATAGCTCTTTTATACGTTTACGATCTGCACACTTCATGAATTAGAAAAGAAATGAATAGTTTTGAGACAACTACTACAGGCCGTAAATAAAATCATGAAATGGTCAAACGAAAAATTTTCTACTTTTCTTTGATGAAAACCGATTGTGGTAACTTTTGTATTATACGAAAGAAACTACATCCCGAACCTGAAATTTATTGCAATAATACTTTAATTAATGTTGTGGATGAAATCAAAATTTTCGGAATAATTTTTGACACAAAATTCATGTTTCACTCTCATGTTATACAGTTTCGAAAGCGATGTGAAAAATCACTGATTATTTTAAAAGTTTTATCGCATACTTCACGGGGCTCGGATAGCACAAGATTGTTACGCATTTAACAAGTTCTCATCCATTCCAAATAAGATTGTGGTTGCGTGGTGTACGGCTCAGCCAGAAAATCAGTTTTATGCTAACTGATCACCGTACACTATACTGCGCTACGACTTTGTTCTGGAACCTTTCGAACTAAAAATTTATTCGTTGATTATTTTGAATCATCACTAGCGTGAGGTGACAACTTTTGTTTCTTCAATACTATTTCATAATTTTATCTTCATCAACAATTATTTTATCTTTTGCTAATAAATAATTATTTTTAGACAGAATCTAACAGAAAAAAACTGTCTATACCTCCATTTCATAGATGAGTCCATATTATTAGTCGAGGGCTATGAAAAGAGTCCACATTATATCCATTAGTCGAGGGCTATGGATTATCTAATATCTCTGTCACGAAAGCAGACGAAGAATTGTCAGCCTGGAACGAGCGGAGTTTTGATTTTAAAATTCCTTTTAAAAATTTTAAAATATCGTACACAGAACAAAATATTTTTATTTAACTTTTCAATGACTTTTTTCAACAATACCCTGATTCTAAGTACAAAATACATTGCCGTTTCTTAGACATTCAATTATGTTGGTGCCTTATTTTTAATTAACAAATTACTCTTTGTAGTTTAAAGCTTCTTCCTTCATGTTCGGTTTGACAGCGAAGATTTTCGCTATTTATAAAGTGTTACAAAGTGCGTCCAGTCAACCCAAAGAAAGTTTTATGATCGTAATGGATTACATGAGTGCATTAAAATCTCTAAGTCATATGTGAATCATTCTACCCATCCATTGATCATTCATACGCTAAAAGAAATTCATAAATTAGAGTCGAACAACCTTCAAGTGATTTTTTTTTTTTTTTTGGTTGGATTCCTTCTCATGTGGGAATTCAGATCAATAAGACAGTGGATAGAGCAACTAAATCTACAACCGGTGCAATCTTTCCCATAATTCCGGATTATTAAAACGGCTATTTATGACCTTTGGCAGAATATATATATATATATATATATATATATATAATGATATTATGTGAAAACTATCTTTTCTCACTGGGAACCATTTTCACGTGTAGAAAACAAGATGTAACTAATTAACTCGTTTACGTATTGGACATACGAAATTGATCTATAGACACCAGTTTCTGGGGCAAAATATCTCCATGTGAAACCTCGATGTCTGTTCTTTTACTGTTAGACACACATTTTGACTGTATGCTCTGCTTTTAACTCTGTTCGTTTTAAACATTTTAAATCGTATTACATTTCTTTCATTGATTTGGTTATGGAAATTTCCTAACAAAATATATTTAACTCTTTAAATGACATTGGTTTCCCCCCCCCCCAATCATATAATTTTATTACACTCTATTTTATTCGCTACATTGAGGGTGAATTTTGGCATATGTTTTGTATTTGACATAATATGTCCCTTGAGGTTTCAATGCCATAAATTCATCCAAACAACCAATCAACCTTTGTTTGAGAGATAAAACATTCTTTTCCTGAAATCAAGACCAATTTCCCTGTAGTCTGTGTCCACCACATTCTACATCTTGCTCTCAAGATGTGTATGTCTTCCGCATACACATTTTGCACTCAACCATTTCATTTAGTATTTTCCCAATTGCTTCTTTTCTGTCATTTACGGTCTTCTGTTATCACTTGCTGTGGTACATTTTTTCTGCTTTTACTAGTCTAATTTTGTATTGATTGTGTTTCCTCGAACGTTTGTAAAATTTAAAAATGCCAACTTTGGTCACTTGTCCATCTCTTGTTCTTTTAATCTCTAAATAACTGTAGCCTTGTACACTTAACAGAGCAATTTTACATCATTTTCTGGGTAACTAATCAACTTTTTGAGCCATTTATTTAATTGTGTTATGCTTAATCTCACTAAATGTATATAACATTTTTATAAATTCACTAAATTAAAGAACACACACATAAAATTAACCAAAATTTAATAATCAATCATTTAATATACCAACAAAATCCTACTGTGATATGCTTGACTCATTGCTAAAAGAAAATGAAACCCGATTGGTTCTCTCTTAAAGTCGTGCTTATTGGCATCTTTCAAATGAAAGAAAAGTACTTAAGCTTGTTGAGCTACATTTTTTTTTTTTTTTTTTTTTTTGTTATTTGGTTATAATTTTTGTTGGAAAAAAATAATAAAACAAACAACATTGCATTATATTGTGGATTCAATTATCTTTCCATCGGGATGTAATTTGATGATATTACTCCAAAAGAAGAGGAATTATGAGCCCTCAGAGCTCAAAAATACACTTTTTTTTTCTACATTTTTGGCCTCTAATGTATATAACTTTTTTTGTGTGTGTGGTATTAAAAATAACGCCTTTGCCGAAACTTTAAAAGTACCTCTTTAACAGACACTTTTTCTCGCTGTTGCAAGAAAAAATAAAGATTCTGCAGTTTTAAGAAGATACGATATATTGGGAAAACCCCTTTTAATTTTAAAAAGTATGACTGCTCGTCCAAAAATATTTGAAAATTTGTATTTAGATTGGTTTCTGTTATAAAATGGATTTCATTTGAGACATAAATGTTATTAATCATAAACCTTTTAAAATGTACAACTTGTGACATGATGAATAATCTTCTTTTGCAAGATACAATCAAAATACTAAAGAAAATGCGTCACGACGCTTATCTAAGAGAATAAAAAGGGCACATCCAAATTTTCCGAAATCCGAAAGTCTTTTAATCCATGGTTCATATTTACTGTTTCATTCCAAAAAATGTACTTTTTTCTGTTGATCCAACGTATTTCAATTTGAATAAAATTTATTAAAGACATTTTCCTTATGGTGTCTCAATTGTTCGTTTTGTAGCTTTAATTCAAATGTAAGTTGTGGGAGATATGGGCTAAAATACAAGAGAAATTAAGAATCTTTTTCCCCCAAATATTTTAAGAATAAAATTACTGTGAGTAAACAATGAAAACGAAATAAAATAATTTCGCCTCAACGAAAGCTAAGATTCTAAGCAGCGTGAACCATTTTTATTTATTATAAATTTTATTTAATGTTAGTCCTCTTTTAACGCAGAAAACTTCTTTGCATACATCGCTAGAAAGTAAATTTGATTTATGAAATAGACAAAATAATAATAATAATAATAATAATACTTTTAATTCTATATTTTAAGTATAGCGCTAACTAATACAATAATTAAATTTATTAATTTGGTATATAATTTAAATTTATTAAGTTTTTTTGTAGCTTCGCTTACTTGCTGTAAGTCCATATAATTATAAATAATATATTATATAATGATTTCATCTTTAAAACAAATTTAAACATTTTACACAAATTCTTATACTACATAATTTTCGATTCATTTTCTTTCAAACTTGCTTTATATTTCTTATCATTGTTCATTAAAATGTAAATAGGAGATAACTTTTACACTTATATTTAGTAATTTTGCCGATAGATGGCGCAATATTAAAAATGATTATTTCTGTTCTAAGGTGAAGGAAGTGGATTTGTGTGTGCGAATTAACAGCTTCGTAAACTAGTATGTAACAGTTATGATTTAACACTTCTAGTAGGATATATATATATATTACATTGCAATATTCATTCAATTAAAATATAACGAGGAATGAAAAAGAAAACGTTACGAAAAGAAGGATTCAAATCGGAAATTTTGTGGGCGAATTTCACCCCTCAATTGTTTCTTCTACAACTTTTTTTAAAAATACATTAAGACTATATTATTGCTTTTCGACTTTAATGCATAGACTATGTTCATTAAACATACGCTCTGTAATGTTTTTTTTTTTACAACGTTTTTCTGAATTTCACTTGGTGTGTGTGTGTGAGAGAGTGTGTGTATGTGTGAGTGTGTGTGTGTGTCATCAAATTTTCGATCGTTAATTTAACCAACTTCCCATCAAGCTAGAGCTTTGAAATTTTGGGAATCGTTCGTACTCGCCTAACAATGCAATATTTAGACATTTGCGAGAAGTTTTAACTAATATTTCAATAATTTTAATAAGTCAAAATATCCTTTCCTCTCGGCTCTTTTAGGATTGAGGAAAAAATTTCTTTCCCCCTCTGGGAACACCGGGCACTCCCCACACCACATGAGGCCTCGTAAAACTCTTGTACTCACAAAGGGGAGATACTATCTCCCCTTTACTATCTCCGAGATAGTAAGGGTTGCTGACTTTTAGACAGTAATCATTCGCAAGAAAGAAAGTTTCTAATATTTGGCACCATGTCTTATCACAATAATTTTTTCTGAATTCTGGTTCCCAATTTTTTTTTAATAGAATGACTTACAAATTTTCAAATGCATGTTTTGATTTTATGAGTATTATGAATTTTTTAATACGCTCACAAATATCTCTTTTTTAGTAAATTTTAAAGTTAAAAATAATTAACAGTTTTAACTAATATTTCAATAATTTTCTCTAATAAACTTTGCCACCATATAAAAATGTTGTTTTTAAAAACGTTGGTTTTTATATCGAATTATTTTCTGTGATGTCACAATTTCTGAAATGACACATGAAGGAAATTAAAAAGAACGAGAAGGGAAGTTAAAATAAAAAGCGAAAAAGATAAAATTCAAGGAAAAAAAACCAAATGAAATAGTACTTAATTAAAAAAAAATGAGATATATTCTCTTTACTTTATGAAGTATGTTTGAATGCAGGTTTAGAATCATAACACTTCTCAGATTCCAATAATATTGGTATTTTTGGTTTGCAATATTTTATTTACATTTAAACACGATATTTCAATTGCGTTAAGTATTACAAAACTATAGAACGACCATTGTTTTTTTGGTTGTTATAGTGACAGAGTGTTGTCATACATTTTCAACATCATTTCATGAGAAATTTGACGATATCGATGTCTACTGAAGCGACACACACACACACTACACTTTATAAATTAATCAAATTTATCCTCCTTCATTCAAAGGAAATGTTTGAAGAGTAATTATTGGGTGGCTAAAATAAGTTGCTTTCTGTAAAATATAATTTTTATTTGAGAGCTTTCAACCTTGATGGAAGGTGAATATATTCATATGATTCTTACGATAAATTATGAAACGTTTTTAAAATTCTTGGTGTCCAGTGATTAACAACACAGCACGGTAAGCCAGGGTTTATGCATTAGATTCCGGGTTTTAGCACTCTGGAGTCTAAGGATCCGTGTTCATATCTAGGTGGATACCAACATTTTGATATTCCCATGGAAATGAAATTTGAATATATGAAATAATCTGACTATCAGGCAATTTGTCTGTGGGTGATATGCCGTTGGAGTATTCACCTGAAAACAAACATATTTTCCCAGGGCCTAAAAAAGTTGGTTATCAAATTGCCGTCCTGGTTTGATGTTATGCGACTCGGAATTCCGAAGCGTGAAAACCAGATGTTTATCAAAGCTTTAGCTTAAAAGATTGATCTTCCAATGGCACCGCTTCGATCCAACGTTTTAAACGATCGATGATAGTTAGAAGATACTTGAATCCTTTGCAAATAGGCAACGGATCAACCAAATCTATGTTTAAATGTTGAAATCTTTGTGAAGGTATTTTTAATTCCCCTAGAGTTGACTGTGTCTTTGAACTTTAGACCGTTGACATGATAAACAAGCTCTAGTCCACAATTGATAGTCCTTTTTCATGTTAGGCCATATGAAACGCCCAACCAATCAATCAATTTTGTTGTGGATCTTATTCCAGAATGAGATAAGTTATGGATTGATGAGAATATTTTCTGACGAAATTCTGTAGGTATATATGGATGATTATAATTCGTAGAAATATCACAGTAGATTTTCTTGTTACTGTCCGGAATAGGAATTTGTAAGATTTTTAAACTTGGAATTTTTATCAGCATCTCCAATTCTTCATCTTTTTGAGAATTCGCTATAGTTTGTAAGTCTATTACGGATGGCACAGAAATTATGTCGATTCGAGAGAGTGTGTCAGCAATGGTATTTTCATCTCCTTGGATAAATTGAATATCAGTAGAAAACTGGCTAATGTATGATAATTTTCTGGCTTACCGTGGTGAGGTTTTTTCTAAATCTTGTTGGAAGACGATTGTCATTGGCTTGTGATCCGTATATATTGTAAAAAATCGTCATGCTAAGATGTATTTGAAATGTTTTATTGCCATGTATATGGCTGACAGTTCTCGGTCACAGGTGCTGTATTTTCTTTGAGCAGGCGTCAAAGTTTGGGAAAAGAAACTCAAGGGTTGTTTTCCATTTTTCACAATCTGGTGTAACACAGCTCTGATTGCGGTGTTGGAGGCAACAGTTGTCAATGATATTTCGGCCTTTTTGGATGGATGAGTTAAATTTGTGGTCCAACAAAGTGCAAAGTTTGAAAAGCGCTTCTTGCTTTTTCCGTCCAAATTATTTGTTTTCTGCTGTTCTTTTTACTGCCACTGAGCAATGTTATTAATGGTTGCTGCAATTTCGCACAATTTGGTATGAATATATGACAGAAATTCTCCGTTCCTAAGAATCGCGGCAGATTTAAGAAGCACTTAGGTTCCGGGAATTTTTTGATTGCGTCAAGTTTCGTTGAAAGAGATTTGAGTCCTTCAGCTGTCATTTCATATCCCAGAAATATAAGTCCAGTTTGACCGAATTTGCACTTTGCCACATTAATGTATCGACCATATTCGCTTAGTCTCCTAAGAACCGTTCGTACATGTTACCGATGAGTTTCTTAATCAGAAAAGGCTATTATAATGTCATCTAAGTAGCAAAATACAAACTCTAGTCCTTTCAGCATCGAATTCATGAAACGTTGGAACGTCTGAGCCGCATTGTGAAATTTGCACGGCAAGAATGCGAATTCGAATGAACCAAAAGGTGTGAGAATTGCTGTTTTCAGTATATCTTCTTCTCGGACTGGAATTTGTTGATACGCTCTAATGAGATCAATGGAGGAGAAAACTGTTGCTTCCGCTAAAATGTAACTGCAGTATCTTAAAAATGGAAGCGGGTATCTATCAGGAATCGTGACATTGTTCAACGCTCATTAGTCCCCGCAGGGTCTCCAATTATCTGATTTCTTCATAGCAAGATATAGTGGGCTCAATCAGTTAATCTTGGATGGTCTGCATAAACCCATTTGGAGCATAAACTCAAACTCCTTTTTGGCTGCTTTAAGTTTTTCAGCCGATAGCCTCCTAGATTTGGCGAAACAGGTGAACAACTTTATTACTGACCACATTGAGTTTTAGCAAATCTGGAAAATTATTAATAATTTCTTTATATGGCTCATGAACATTATTTAAAATTCGGATATTATTGTTATTTTGAAGACAGTGAGTTCCATTAATTTTTAACTATGTAATATCATCAATCAATTTGTGATTTCTATCATCAACCAGAAGGTTAAAATTTGTAAGTAAATCCAAACCGATTATCGGTCTGTTTACATCCGCAATTACGAAAGGCCAATTAAACTATCGTCTGAGTCCAAGATCAAGTTGTAGTAGTTTTTGACCGTATGTTTTGATTTTCGTGCCATTTGCAGCAAACAGTTCTAATTTTGAGACGATTCTTTTATCTGCAGGTAATGGAGGAATAACGGATAGTTCTGCCCCGGTATGTATTAAAAATTGGGTAGCCGCTTCTTTGTCGCTGATAAAAAGACGACTCAGCTCCACCCTTTGTCCCTTCGTCGCCAATGAGAGACGGGTTCTAGTTTTCCGGGTAGTTTTTCTGTTAGTTAGTCGTAAGCTCTCAATTAACTATTATCTGATCTCAAAAATTAAATACTTTTGTAATTAGAGACAGTTTCTTCTTTTTTTATGTTTTGCTATTTTGTATCAAATTGGCTGCAATCCGGATGAAAAACTACACGGTTACTTACATTTAAATGATTTGTCGGCAAATATTTTGTGATAATAGCAGATATCAAATTATCTGTTACGACTGTAACTTCTATTCCTTGATTTGGATTGGTTACGATAATAGGGACGACTTTGCCATTGGTTGGATAAAGCAGAAACTTGTAAATTTAGTCCACTAACTTGTTTTTGTAAGCTTTCAATCAGTCCCGTTGTTACAGTTGAATGAAATAGTCCCAATTTGAGGAGTAATAGGATTTAACTCCCAAATCTTATCAGCCATCGTCGCTACCTTCGCCAAATCTTCGCCACTAACAGATATAATACTATGCATATTAACTGGTAGACGCTGAAGCCACAATGTCTTTAGGAACGAATTCAGCACCACTTTATCTCCAGCTAAATTGAGCATCTCACACAGCAACTGAGGTGGTCTTTTATTTTTCCCAATTCTAATTCATTTAATAATCTTTGAGTTTTTTGAGTCTCGGAGTCAGCATATAAAGATATTAATCTCTCCGTAATCGACTGATATTTGCCATCAGGTGATGGACTAAGCAAAATATCGGCTACTTGCGACAAAATATCAGGTTCACTGGAACCATATCTAGGTGGATACCAACATTTTGATATTCCCATGGAAATGAAATTTGAATATATGAAATAATCTGACGCCTGTAAATCAATGTCTGAAGAAACTACCTTTTATCTGGTACCTTTTATTATTACTTTTTTTTCTTCTTCTTTGGTATCATATGTATTACTTTATTCATAAGAATGAAGTATTTTTGGGTACACTCTTAAGCCTCTCCACAATGATTTGAAACTCTCCTCAATTTAAAATAAAAATCGAAAACTGTAATGTATGCCCAGGGTTTTGAAAAAGAAACTCGTAACAACTATTGAAAACTATATCTGAGTCTTTGTATCGCATGCATGTAACACAAATATGGTTACTTAACTATCACTCAAGAAATATACTTTAAAAAACCGGAATTATTTTGTTTAGAAAATTGAATTTGGCATTTTGAAAAGAAATAAAACGAAAATATAAACCCTACATTTCAGACAGCTTTACAATAGTTTTTTCATACCTAAATGAAAATACAAATTCCTTTAATTACATTAAATTAGAATTCGTGATTTTTATAGTTTTCCTTTTTGGACCGCCAAGTCATTCCTTGATCCCGTAACGATGAAATATTTTTCGTGTTTTCGTAACCTAATCCTATTTGTAAGGAAGTATTTAGTAAGAAAAATGATGGGAAAAGAATACAAAATTCATTGACAGATGGCGCTAATTTCAATTATTCTGTCGAGAACTTGAAAATTACTGCAGACTTGGATTCGTTTTAACTGACACGCTTCTTAGTAAAATTGTGTGCGTATTTTAATAAAAAAGGAATCGTTATATGTATATATATATATCTTCATTCTCATTCTAGCATCTTACTTTAAAGAAGTACTAGCTATTGAATTAGCATTTTTTGTGTTCCAAGTACTAGATTTTTTTAGCTTATCTTAACATTATGTTTCACAAACAGTGCAAATAAACTTCTCTACATACTATTGGATTTATAAAAATTCTAAAAATAATCAGTCACAAAAATATAAAAACGAATTAATGTTATTCTAATAAAATATAAACTACTAAACGACACAAAAAATGTTGAAAAAGATCCATCTTAAGTCAATAAGTTTTGATTATTTTAGTGTACATTTTTCACAGTTTTTTTTTTATAAAATATTATGGTGTTCATTTCATCATTTTTAATAAAAAAAACATATACTCCAAAATAAAAATCAATTTACTTAACTTCTGCTCCCACATAATTTTTTAATCATATTCTCAATTCTTCCATTAAACTGATGTCAAATGAAATTTTGATGATGTTAACATTAGAATGTACCTATGTTTAATATTTTAATAGTCTTTTTAATTGAAAAAAATCATTTTTTAGCATTTTAACGAGCTGCATATTATAGTATATTGATTTATTTAACATAATTGTGGTTCACTGGGGTCATTTCTTGAATGTGGAAGATCTGGATCTTTTTTGTGCCCATATTATGAAATGATGAAATCCGGAATTCTTTCATCATAAAAGGCGGAAGTAAGTGTAATCTGTATTTGAAATGTTTTGGTCAACATGAGTGATGCGTCCCCCGGAATACCCTAGCGGCCCTTTTTTTCCCCCCCCCCCTCTTTAAAGGTCTGGATCAGAGATGCCCATTGTTTGGAACAACATAACCAACTCTTGTGTTATAAACCTCAAATTTCCTTCATTAAATACGAGTATTACCTCTGTCACAGCTGTATCAACTACAGTTTGAAATGATCCAGACGTTTTTGGACAGGACTTCGAGTTCGTATAAACTTTCTTCTTTAGTCATAAATAGACAAACATTGAGCTTAAATAGTGACTGGAAATAAAATAATTTAAATGACGCTAACCAATTCAAAACAGTTACTAACGAAAATACGGTTTTCATTACATTGGGCCTGAAGGACAATCCATTGCTGACATTTTTTTTTTATTATTGTTAGGGACATTCTGGTCCGATTTCAATGTGCCTTGCTGTAAAATGTTCCTATAATGTACACCAGTTTTTAAAAATAGTGAAAAATCGATTTTTTTTTTTAGTGCCCAAAGATACTATTTTTCCCTAATAAAATATTAGGAACGAGTTAAGAAAAAATAATTTATTTTTGATTAAAAATAATTAATTCTTATGTATTAAAATAATATGAATTTGAAACATTGAAAGCTTTCAATTTCTTTCAGGCAAAAAATTCCACTAACCGCATCCAAATTTTGAACCATACTCAGAAAAGTTGGCACGTCATATCAATGTCTCGTCAGTTCCGCTTATCAAGAGTCCATTTTGCATCCAAAAATGATTATTTTACTTTTTCTCAACTGTATTACAATGCATGCGGAATGGATCAATTATGCAAGATTTTTTTTGAACAAATATTTTGCTGAAAATGAAACTCTTGCATCATTTTTTTCACATCAATGTGAATAACTTTAAAGAATCTTTTTTTCCCGCTAAAAGTAATAATAAATCACTGCATTCAAATGTTTAGATCAGTATTTAAAATGCGGATAACTCTCAAATAAAAAAAATATAAGTCCATCGACAAAGTTTCAAATTAGGTTTGCGTTGAAACAAGCAACTATGTTCCTTATTTATTAACTTCCTTTGCAACACCCTGAGTTAAGTTTAAATAAATAATATGGCGATAATGTTTTGGATCTCAAGTGAAGCTCACGAGGACAATGTTTGTATCGAAATGTTGTTTCCAAAATCACACATTTCCTTAACTCCCCCCTGTCGCCCTGTCAATTCTATATGTTCTTTGGGAGCAGTGTTGGATTAAAAATAACACAAGGATTTCTTGGAAAAAACACTCATCGAAGAGAAACGTTGTCTTGAGCTTAATGCTCCTTTGGCTTCAACATAGTTTTGCAAATGATTGCTATAATATCAATGCCTTTCGGGAAAACTTTTCACAAGACTTTCAGAGGATAAAACACATTCTGACTTTTTTCCAGCAATAATAAATCCTCTTTGAATTCAATGGAATGCTATTCGAAAAAAGAATAGTCATGAAAATCGGAATCGTGAAATTGAGGCCACCAAAATAAGAATCGTGACGAAATACTTTTTCCACATTTTTTTAAAGGATAATATATGAAAAAAAAATTCCTCTCTTGGAATTCTGTTGCTCTCGCGATTATTCACCTCCAAATTCTGACGCAACTTTTTTCATTCTTCAACATCACACAATTTTTCAAATGGGAGAATTTTGCTTTCCTGAGACATCATTATATAGTTCGCTTGATTACTGTTTTTACATCTCAGGCTCAAACTGATTTTATTTTGTTAGCAAACAGACATTCCTTTAATCATCCTATTTGTAACGAAAAAAAATCACTAGGAAAGCAAAGAAAACTTTGATTTTAAGAAAGCCGTAATAAAAATGGGTTACTTGAAGCAACTACCATAATTCTAGGCGCCACTAATCACCCTCTAAAAAAGGTGTTCGAAATAGAGAGCGACATCTATTATTTGGTGGTGAGTGTAATTACACACGTCGGCGCCAAACAAACATTTCCAATATGACCTTCGCGCGAGACCAGCATCATTAGTCGAATATCATTAGATTTCCGAAGACGGTTTTATCATCAGAAACTAATAATCACGGAACGTTCGAACTTATGTCAATCAATTAATTCGGCGATGAAATTAAATTTCGATTTTTATCCTTATTTCTACAGATTTCCTCTCATGAAATGCATCCAAACTGAAAATCGTCGACAGTTGCGTCACTCGTGAGTACCGTTCAAAAAGAAACAAACGGTGAGTTGAGTAGTATATTTGCAAATTCATTTCCTTTCTCACACAATACTTGAAAAAGGAACCCCTTTACAATGGAAAGAAGATAACGAATCCATCAGAATTTCGATGAAAATAAACTCGGTTTCAAAGCAGGTCACTTTGAGAGGCACTCATAAAGAGGTCATTACAAACCGATTATATTTCATTTTACCCCCATCTATCATCATGCGGTAGCCTAGCGGTCACGAATTCCCAGTCGGCGTTGTTTCCTTCGTGTCGAGACCCTTTGCACTAAAGACCCGCCGTATAGCGATTCTGATTCACATTAAATCTAGTCGAGGTCCCAAGTCCTCCCTCTGGCGGGATGTGGAAGTTTGAAGAAGGAGGGGCCAGCTCAGGCGTCGTCCCCATCACTTCACCGAGATTGAAAAGTACGGGTTCCATCGCCCTCGTATTACTTCCAAGTGGTGCGACGACATTAAAACAATCAATCAAAACCTTCTGAAGCATCCAATAACATAATCTTCCCCGGTTCGTTTCGATAAAATATTGCTTTTAATGTCTTTTGAAAGCTTAGCGAGCATCCAAAGTGGATATGTTCCATGTTCTCACTTCAAATGGAGTTCGTTGTTTCTCTTAAATCCACTCAAATCTCTAACATTGGAAAGCGGACATCAAAGAAAGGAGAAATTCTTTTGTTGACACATGTGCGCGCCTCCTACCGGCTATCTGTAAAACTCGACAGAAGCTGAATGACTGTCTGTCAGCAACAATAGACGTAGGCTATCACTGTTACGCCGAAAACCCACAATCCCTTAATTGTGAACAACGGACGTAGATAAACACTATTACGAAGAAAGAGAAACCCACAATCACTTTACTTATGATTGATTCAACCCATTTGATTGCTTTAGTAAAAAAAAATTAGTCTGAAAGACCGTCCAAGCTTCTGCTTCGTATAACAATAACGAACATTTCTGGTCCAGTCGTACATGAACCAACAACCAATGTGGATAATATTGATAAGTGAAACGAAACTTCCTTGAAAGGAAGTATTATTGGGATACAAACATTTGTGGATTAGATATCGGACGATGTTGATGCAACCAAACTTGAAGTGAAATGAAAAAAAAAAAAAAAAAAAAAAAAAAACAAATTGAGTTGAAAACTGACGAATTGAGGCAAATTTTCTTTGGACTTGAAAAAGTCGCCTCCAATAAAGTAGCTGAATTTGAAGAAGATTTGGATAAAATTGTGAAATATGCCTCGAAGATTTGGAGGTAAACATTAAAAAATTGGTTTACTCTAATAATAAATCATTGTGAAAAAAATAAATTTGAGAACGGAGCTTCTCTTGTTCCAACAAAAATCCGATCTATAATACTGCCCACGTTTTCGGGAAAATATGAATATTTTTGTAACTTTAAATCTCAATTCGATTATTTAATTACATTGAATAATCAACTGACTCTATCATAGAAATTATATTATTTGAATTCATGTCGTTCGAATGAAGTTAAAGAATTTGCCTCCACATTTGATACATTTTCTCCATGAAATGAAGTCCATGAATCACGATATGACAATAAAAGATTACAATACATGTACAATCAATTTTGAATTTTAAGAAAATAGAACGTGAAAAAAAAATCCGTGAAATGATTGATTGTATTAAGAAAAACTTATGGGCTTTGAAAATACTAAAGTATGAACAAAATGATTTATTTTAAGTTAAATATAATGCTTAAGAAATTGCATAAAGAATCGAGATGCAACTAGTTCCAAACAAATCATAGAGCTTGCAGAAATGTGAACACTATTGTTAGTTTCGGTTTGGATTTTATCAAGACCACATCAGTAAGAAATTGCGAGTTGTTTCAAGCAAGAGCGTAATTCAATAGGTTTTGAGTTAGAGGATACTGTCACGGGAGATGAACGAAGTCTCAACCAAGCTCTATCATAATGTCCAGGATTATGAACCGATCATATTAGTGACTTAAACTGATCATTTTAGAGTTAGAAATGGTACATTATTTATTTATTCGATTATGATTTCTCTCTTTACAATCTAATTCCAAATAGGAGATTAATAGCAAAACACTATCACAAGATTTTACAAATGGAGAACATGTCTCGAGAGAATGGCTGGTATATTCTGTATTACAATACTCTGTTTTTGATGCACACTTTTTTAGTTATTAGAAATTGGAAAAATATTGGTGGGGTATTAAGACAGTCTGCAGACTCAAAAACTTATGTAAATAATTTGAAATCAAGGATAGAGCTACAACAAAAGTTGGAAACTTGTTAAACAGTAGATTCAGCTGCACCAAGATTTTTTAATGCTGAAATTAAATATTGGCATTAAGTAATTTTTTTACGTATGATATCACTTTAGGACATGGTAACATAAAATCTTTTATTATAAAACAAGTTCCAAAAGCTAAATATAGTTCGTTTATTCTTGATTTCCCTCCCGATGTGAGTAAAGTTGGATAGATGACATTTGTAGTAAGATACGTTTCGTTAGATCAATTGGAATCGGATTGTGAACGTAAAATTAATGAACATTCTTTGGGTTTTGTTCCTATTGAGAAATCTACTTATAAGAAATTATCTGAAGTTTTATTAGAAGAGTTGGTGAAAAATGGATTGAAAATAGGAGAGGTCAAGGTTGCAACAATGGTTCGAAAATAAGAGGCAACAAATCGGTACAATTAAGAGTACAATCAAGAATTAAAACGTTAAGACCTAGACTATTTTACATGCTCTGCAGCAGTCACTCCAAAAATTTAGTAATTAACAATATGGCTTCTTTGCAGGCAGCGAACTTTTTTTTAACATGGCTCAAAAGTGCTACTCCACCTCAGTACTCTTATATTGAAACCACTGAGCCACATTCATTAAGAAAGTCGTATAAAGATTCTCTTAAACCTTTTACGTTTTCAAAAAGGAAATTTTTATGACGCTTTATTAAGTATTTATGAGAAGGCTGAAATATATCATATGATTTGAGATAAAGTTAGCAGTTTATTGACTTTAATAAAACAATATAATTTTTTTTTAATACTCGGTTGGCATTTGGTATAAAAAATTTTGAGTCTCATTAATTCGATAAGTTAAGCAGCTACTTCAATCCAAATATTTTAATATATTAAACAGAATATTAGATTTTTTTTTATAAAAAAAATGGAAGTTCGGATTAATCCATTGACAGATTTATCTTGGAAGCTAACAATTTAGCCCACCAGATTGAGGAAGAATAAATTTTACATGGATTACACCACATCATCGTATGAAAACTACAAAACGAATGTTTCCATATGAAAGCTTGGATGAACCGATACAAATTCAAAACAAAAATATTAAATATCATTTTTTTCCTCTCTACTGTATATCAGGCGATCAGTGCATGGGTGTTGAGATTCAACTTACTGAATAGTCATAACGACTCTTTAGAATTTTTATACGATGTTCACAAACTGAATGACCTAATTAAAAATAAATTACTGGTACATTGTAAAGGTCTCGAAAAAAATCCTGAAAGAAAGTGATTCCTTCGATCTTAGAGCGTTAGATTTGGCTGACGAAATAGACCTTGTTTCTTCCTTTTTAACAAAGAATGAAGGTCCAGTAGACGTTAAATCCGCAACTTCTTTAAAAATTGGGTCAAATTTGAGCATTGCCCAATTTGAGAATTGCCGAATCCCTTAAGAATTTTGCTAACGATGCCCGTAACTGTTGCTACTGGCGAAAGAGCTCTTTTTGAATTAAAAATAAAATGTTATTTAAGAGCCATATCTACTGAAAATTACCTTAGTTGGTTAAAAAATGTTGGTCATTGAACATGAATTGAGTAATAAATTAGATTTTAAAGAAAAGATTCGCAGTTTTGTAGAAATTAAACTTATGTCTCGATTTGTGTACATTATTGTACTAATTCTGTTTATTGCTTTAAAGGTATGTTTAAATTGTCTCTGAAAATAGCGGATACTAGTTTTAGTTTGTATGTTGTCGTTAGATCTTTAAAAGCGTAAAATTTGTTTTCTATTAAAACAGCTTTCCTTAAATCTGTATGAGTTGTGTTATCTTAATTCAATTGTATGTCATTTTTTTCTGTTAACACGGTTTTTTTATGATATTGGGGTGGTTTTTTTTTTTTTTTTTTTTTGAAACATTTTAATTTTCTTGTAAGGCTTGGGAGCGACATTCTTTGGATTTGTCTTCGGTGGCAAAAATTCTAGTTGTGGCAATAAAGCAATGCATTTTTTAATCTCATTTAAATATTTTGGAATTTCATCTATTTTCCTTCATACCTGGTGGGAATGTAGTCATCTGGGTAATGTAAATTGTTATCATAAGAACTCGCGTAGAATCTTTTCAAGGCTTTCTGATATTTTAGTTCGCATTTTTTTAGCTGATTTATATTTGAACTGATTGTAATATATATCACTGAAACGCTCATAAAATTTCCCCTAAATTAAAAATTTTCATATATAACTAAAACTCATTTAAAGAGGAAAACCAAGTAGAAATTGGAAAAATTAAATGTATTTATTAAGCATTTATTAAATGCAATTTATTTCATGGAATGATTAGGTCAAAAGTTGTGAAGAAAACTCCTATTTTACACTATTGATTAATTGATTATATTGATTATTCTTAAATGCAATTTATTTCATGGAATGATTAGGTCAAAAGTTGTGAAGAAA
>BMAW01013869.1:212414-240200 GCA_019974015.1 Nephila pilipes
AATGCAATTTATTTCATGGAATGATTAGGTCAAAAGTTGTGAAGAAATCTCCAATTTTACACTATTGATTAATTGGTTACCGGTGATGAAATTTAGGCATGTCTGTTGTCTTTGAAATGTTTTATTGAGACACTTCCCTTTCAACGCGATCAATTGAAACATAAATGAATTTTGCTTCTCAACACCCACAGAGAGACTTAAAATACACACTTTCCCCTTCAGAATTAGTTGAATGATTTTATATAAGGGAATAAAGGCCTTCCCCTTGAGAAGGAATTTATGATATGATAAAGTAAGCTCATGTCTTCACCCTCTCGCTCACTTGGACCTCCTACAATAATTCAAAGAAACAGTCATTTAAAATCATTTTTCTCTCAATTGTTTCTCTTCAGGGGCACCTCATTTCCATTTAAGCCTAAAATGGGGCCTCAATATCTTTTAGTATATAATTACAGCTGACAGCACCAGTATTGAAAAATTGAAGTCTTTGATTTTTTGAAAGAAATGATTGCAGAAATAACATCATTTGTTTGAAACTGTAATATACTTCCAAATGAGGTAAGTAAAAGTTTTCCTTATTGATGACATACATGTCTCATATAATCCCAATAAAAATTTTTACTTCTGAAAAATAAACTTCATATCTATTGGAAAGTATGAGGCATAAAAAATTTATGGATAAAATAAAATTTTAAATTTACAAAAATCACGAACTTCAAATAAAATAATTAAGACGCATTAAGTCACATATTAGTCTCCATTCTTTGGCTTAAGGGAAGAATCGCCCACTTATTTCATTATTTTCAAGGTATAAAGAAAACTGAAATTTTGGGTAGATTGCGTTTTGGAAGATAATATTTAACGCTTTTCTAATTTTCATAATATTTTAGTAGACGGTATCGCTAATCCCGATAAAAATGTAAAACTTAGTTTGGTTCAACATTTATCAGATTTGCAAAAAACATTTCTTGAATATTCCCCTGTTGAAAAAGAAAAATTATCTTGGACCTAAAATCCTTCTCAAGATTGTGACATCTCCGAATTCCCAATAAAAGAAAGAGAACAGCAAACTGATATATCGACCGACACTCAATTGAAACTAAATTTCAGTAAAGTTGATATTATACATTTTTGGATTGACGTTAGAAAAGAATATCCTAAAATTGCCAAAAGAGCTGTGAAACATCTAATGTGATTTGTTTCTACCTATATATGCGAAAAAATCTTTTTAGGGTGCGAAATATTAGGTTCATTGCAAGCTTCACAATTATTCTAGAAGTAAAAATACTTTGGAATAAAAAACAATCACAGCCAAGTCATATTTTTTTTCTTTTTATTAATTTATTATGATTTAAAATATTGTGTCTTGTTTATTATTCAAAAAATATATTTTAGAAAACTAAAAAAAAAAACCCCAATAGCTACCTTACCATTCGTTATCTTATTAAAACGTTTCTATTGTGATAAAATTGGGATGCAATAAGAATTTTGTAAATTTGAGTAGGATTAAGTATTAATATCCTATTTTTCTTCTCTTTGATCAAGGGGTTCCTTCAAGGAAATGGTAAGCTCAATGGGTTCCCCAAAGTTTAAAAGGTTGAATACCACTCTTCTAGATCATTGAGAGGAATAAGCTATTTGTTTGCGGGAAGAAACTCTTACCTAGTTAGTTTCTAACTAGGAAAGAAACTAGGAAACTCTTACCTAGTTTCTTTCCCTTTCGTTCCAGATACAGGGATTCTTTCGTTTTTATAAGCTCTATCACCGAATCGAGGTTTTACCTTTCTTACCTCTTCATAATTATCAAAACATTCTGACAATTTTGAAGCCGTCTTAAGGTTCGCCCAATCATCTAGGAAGTGATATCTCATATCAAATTTTACGTGTTTTTTAATTGGTCCACAACTATTAGATTCCTTAAGATCTTCAAAAGTCGCAACTCTCTTGTACAATCTACTATCTTTTGATGTTGAACAAATTTTTGGTAAAAGACTTCCAGACTTTTTAAAATCTGTGAAGTAACAATTTTTTTACTAATTCGTGATTCTCTGTTCTTTCTTCTGGTTCGAGGCCAATTACTCGCATTATATTTAAATGTAACAATCCCTATAAAGATCTGTCAAATCTACCCTTTCAATTAACACCCTTTTCACATATTCGCTATTTCGAAATGATATGCATAACACAGAGAGAGAAAAGCATCGTCTTAATAGGTTGTAAGAATGCCGTGGAAGGTGATACAGGTAGCCTCACGTCTAGGTACAGATTCAATGAGAGTACTGATGGCGTCTTGAAGAATGGCTCTCCATTCTCTGTCACCAATTCTGAACCTTCTAAACGCGGTAGTGGCGAGGTCTGCAAATGACATCCAATCACATCCCAAATTCTCAATGTTCAATTGGTGAGCGATCAGGAGAGAACGGTATCCAGGGAAGCCTCTGTACATTTCGTAGAGCACGTTGGGTGATGTTAGCAGTGTGTGGTAGGGCTTTATCCTGCTGATAAAGGACATTCGGCACCCCCTGACAATAGAGGAGTGTCACCGGCCACAGAACATCATCCACGTATCGTTGGGCCGTTTTAGTGCCCTGAATACGAACTAGAGAAGTCCTGGAATCGTACACAATTGCATCCCAAACCATGATGCCACGTTGTCGAGAGGAGGGGCGTTTCACAATTGCTGCCGGATTGGACTGTCTACACGTCAACGCCACACTCGTACACTGCGACTATCATTGGAGAAAAAGCAGCATGACTCATCAGAGATCATGACCTAGACGTTAGCGTCTATGTTGTGGGGCCAATAGCAGTCTTCTTAACGGACTTCATGAGTGCAGACCACTAGCAACCAATCGACGGGAAATGGTTCTGGTTGATTTGGGAACATCCAGGGTGTCTTGAACATGCTGCAGAATGGATGTAGAAGTTGCTTCCGGATCTGTCACCACTTTTTGGCGGATGCTTTGATCTACGCTTGCTGACTTTGCTCTGGCTGCACCAGCACCCCTCAAACTTGTCACATTCCCTTGTCCCAATCATCTTCGCCACAGGCTGCGCAATGTGGATGCGTCCAGTTGTGTGTCAGTTGAGATTTGCCGTATGAACTAAAATGCCCTTCTCAGTCGGATCACCATGCCCCTTGTAAAATTGTCTGTCTGCTGGAACTGCCTCCATTGACGACGGCCTGTCATTTTATGCTATTACACGCATCCTCTGAGACAACAACAAATTTTCTACAATGATTTCCCTAGCAGAAATAACGGCACGAAAATTCAACATTCTTTAGGTTTCTACCCTTGTATCTTCTACGTGATCTGAAGAGTTGCGCATTTCACATCATTCGCATAACTCGATTTTATGTGCATCTACCCTAAAATTTGCATAATTTTCTGGCCATTTCTTCTTAGTGGTGCATTTTCGCTGTCACGTAGTCTATGTTGATTAATTGGTTGTTCATTAACGTCCCAGAAACAACATGATGGCTACTGGGGACGGAACTAATTACTTTAAACCTCGATAAAGTGGCGAGGACGACACTCGAGCTGTCACCTGTCTCTTCAAGATGCCCCATCAACGGTACAGATTTAACGTGCTGATCAACCTCGCTACATGACAGGTCATTAGTGCTTTTATTAGAACTCGAATCTACGACTAAAGGAAACAACGCTGGCGTGAGCTCGAGACCTCTAGGCTACCTAGATCACAGGATGTTTTTTTTTCCAAAGAAGCAGAGGGCTTTACAATAATTTCAACTCTACTTCAGCTCGATATTAATATAATATATTTTGAAATAATTACTCATAACATTTATTTGTACCTTACTCATTCAAAGTGGTTGTTTCCAAAATAATATTAGTAATATTATAGAATTGATTAACAATTGTGTTCATTCCATCAATAAGCATTTCGCTTATAAGTTTAAATATGTAGTTGAAATGAAACTGGTTCTAATTTATTTCAAATGTGGTATCAGGACCACATTTAAAACCAAATGAAAGATAAAACGATATGAGCCTTTCGACTATTTGTCTAAAGAAATGTGATTGGATCCGAAGGCAAAATAAAACCTGACGATGCGAAATAAAACCTCGAGAAAATGTTCTAAATCAATGAGTATGAAGTGAGATTATTTTGATTACCAATTTCTCCAAGAACTGAAAAGCTTTACATGAAACACATTTCAGGGATTCAATCACAAAACTACTGTTATTCAGAAATTCTAACTTTCCGTGATGAATGAGTCGAAGAGAATTTTCAAGAATTGCGTGGTAAATCCTTCATTTGGTATCAAATTCTTCCCGAAAATACAATACGTTGTTCACCCATTTCATGAGTTAGCAATTCATTCCTGTGAGTGGCACAGATTGGTAAAGAAATCTAGGATTGGAACATCATTTAGGAAATTTTTTTTTCCGTTTTTGGTTATTGCTTCTCATTATTTATTTCAAATTTTTATAGATCAGTTGTCCCTTTTCATACTTTGCGCCAAAGAGTTCTGGTGTACTTGGTCGATGTTTCTAATACCTATGAAGGATCTTTTTAAAATTTCTTTTACCGAGATCCCATTTTAAAAACTTCCTTACCTATTTTACCTATCATCGCGTTTAAAAAATAACTTTTCAGTCAAGCGTCCTGAATCGATCTAATTCTGCCGATACGTTTGATAAGCTTTTAGAAAGTTCTTCCTTTTTCAATATTTTGGGGATTGTATGGTGGGAGTTTGACATCTTTTTTCAAAATTCAAGAATTATTTTTAAGACTTGTAAATCCATGCCCCTGTCACACACTTTTTACACCACACACCATTCATAAATACAAATGAAAGTATATTTATACTTTCCTTATGTCATTAATAATATCTATATTTTTTGGTACCAAGATAAACTCTAATTTAAATCAGGAATATTCCTTTCTTTTGCACAAGAGCTCTTAATATTAGTATTCATTTCAATATTACTTTGTTTAGCATCCAATGAACAACTTCTACTAGCAGTAATACTTCTACCTTTGAAAAGGTTCCTTTGTGTTTCTTGAACACTTTACGAGGTCTCAGCATATTTTAATATTTCTAAATCATACATAATAATCAATTTACTCTGAATAAAGTGCAGCCTAGAAAGTACTAAGCAATTTGATTCACATTCGAAACGTTTTGTAAGGAATGAGCAAGTGAAAACAGTAACCAAACCTTCAGATTATAATTGATTATAATTATACTGCAGCTCCTTACGAGCAAATAATTAAAATAGTGTGAGGCTTTGCTGTTATATTCTAGGTTTAAAAGGCCAATACTTACATTTCCATCTATTAGTATTAAAGTGGAGCACGTTAGCTGATGTGTCACTCTTTTCATTCAAAATTAAAATTAACAAGCTTCTAATTTGAATATTAGCAAATATGTTATATCGTTGGAAAGGTTTTGAATTGGAGATTTTAGAAACAACAAAACCACCAAAAATCTTTTTTTTTTTTTTTTTTGAAGATTTCTACGATACCTATTCCCTTTAAAAACTGTACGAGTACTTAAAATTAATTTGTAGTAATTAATATCACATTGCATGTGAACTACCATTATATAAATAAAAAGAAACAGCAAATATAGAAATATGGAGAAAAAAACCTTAAAAAAATCTTTTTTTTTTTTTGAAGATTTCTGGGGTATCGATTTCCTTTAAAAAATATACGAGCACTTGACGTTAATTCATATCACGTCGTGGGTGAACGACCATTACATAAATAATAAAAATTGAGACATATTTTTATCCTTTACTTGAGAAAAATAAGGCTTTTTTTTTTGTTCTGAAGAGTAATTTTTTCTCACAGTATTTTTTTTTGTTATATATTCAAGAGATAAAAGTTAGCAAACATTCAACTACTCAAGTGGAGTACCGGCTAAAGTAGAGAAAGCACTGTTGGATAATATTTGAAAGAGGAGTAATTTTATTCGTTACCATCTTTCAAATACATCACCTCTGCGTTAGAAGTCTCTTGGTTTTGAACTTACTTACTCTATGGCAGCTACAAAACATTTGAGTTCCTTCAAATTATTTCACCTTTCATCTAGAGGGAACAAGATCGTTGTACAGAGCAATGGAGGTTTTAGCTCGTTAAATGAAATGAAAGTCTTTATATAGTGTTAAGAGAGAGAGCTCGAGTGTTGACTATGATTCCAAATGACGGAGCTCTCTAGTAGTTCTTTGTACTCGATCATTCAAAACTCCTCGTTTTTGCGACTAAGATTTTACATATCGCTAGTAAAATTATTGATAATGCGAAGCCTTAATGTTCAAGGAATATACAGTTGGCCAAATAATTATTTGTGCACACTAATATTATTAATTAAATAAAATAGATATTTTTACAAAAATAGTTTTGATACAATACATTTACCGTACGTTTTAGGTAAAACGTCAAAAAAAAATCTGAAGTTAAATACGTTTCCAACCGAAAAAGTTTAAAAGTTTCTTGCAAGATTGCTAGAGAAATGTTTATACACATCCTCGGCAACATTTAATTTTTAAAGGGTTAAAAGGATTATTTACACTGTAGCTATAAATAATTGTTAACTTGTATAATTTTTTACTCCTGACATTTTATTTATGTTTTCTTGAAGTAATTGCGAATGGCACCCAAAATGAGAAGGATATCTCTAGACGTGAGAAAAAGTTTAAATGAGCTACATAAAAATGGAAAATCATATGGAGAAATTGGAAAAGCGATTAAATTACCATTTGTAACTATTGAATTCATAGTGAGAAATTTTGAAAAAAAATGAATGCGTTGAAAAGAAAACCAGATTAGAACATCTCAACAAATTAACACTGGGGGCAAAAAAAGAGTTTTTGAAACAACTTTATAAATTCCTATAGCCTAAAAAATTGTTGAAGGTCTAACGACGTCTTCTAATGTCAGAATAATACCTCAAACAATAAGAAATGTTATCCACAATGTAGGTTTAAAAGGAAGAACGCTAAGGAAAAAGCCATTCACAAAAGTGAAATAAAGAGAAAACTCGTGGAATTTGCTTTGGAAATAAATGGATGGCAGGGATTTTTGATGATGAGAGTAAGTTTCAAATTTTCTCTTCACCAAGCATTTGAAAAACGTGGAACAAAAATAAAACTACTAAACTAAATTGGATTTTATTATAATTTTAAAAAAATTAAGCGTACAAATAATTATTTTGCCACTGTATAAGGGCCTATTTTTCACTTGCGTGTGACTATGTTGCTAGCACATAATGGATTTCTCACATTACCCTAATATAATATTTAGAAAAGAAACCAAATTTCACGAAAAATGAAAACTAAATACGAGCCTTTACTATTCAATTGAATTTTGACTTTAATTTTATTTCTCTTTGCTCATATATTTGTATTCTTTACAATTTGAAAGTCGACGTTTGATTCGCTTAGTTACTGTTTTCTGTAGTCATTTACATACAGAAATCAAAATTAAAGAAGAAATGTTTCCTGGAAATCCAAACAGAAATACTTTAATCGACGAATTTTCAAAAAATCTCAAGGCCAATTTCTCTTCGAGCGAGTATCCAAAATGAAAGGCGCAAATAAAAGAAAGAATGATCACGATCTTCACAATGCATGAGATGACACCATTGGCCGCTCGACTTGAGCTATGCCGAGAGAGGCTTTGAGAAAATGGAAATGCGACCAGAACAGTTATCTCAGGCGAGCATTTTAGGTCACCCGCGTCATTACCCGAAAGGAAGTCTCGAATTACAATGGATTCGGATTCAACGGTTAGATTTGAAAGAAATTCGAGTTATATAACTATTATATCGATGGTCGAAAAGACAAATATTTTCCCCAAAAATTGTTTCCAATTTTACTCTTAATCATAATAATCATATGGAATCGACATATTGGAGTCAGGGCTCCAATCTCTCTTAACTTTTGAGATTTTTGTAATTATAATCTTTATAAGTATGTTTTTAGAGCTGGAAGGAAACAGTTTTATAGGATTAAAAGCTTTTCAAATATATTAAACTAAATCTGGAGCACAATAGGTACAATTCTAAGTGGTTTACTTACTGAAGAGTGAAGAATGTTCTCCAAAGCATATATAATAGTAAATATATTATTCTTACAAGAAAAAAATATTTAGACTGTGTTACAAAATTGTTCCAATCAAACCAAGCTTATTTGAACTGAACATTTTACGTGATTTGCAAATATTATGCAATTGTTGGGATGACTTAGAATTTTTTTTTGCCCAAATTGCAAACATCTCTGGCATGTTTGTCGGCTCATTGAAATGAAATAATTTCAAACACCTGAATTTGGAATTTGTTCACTCCTTTTTATAACCTTTTTTTTTGTTTTTCATACTTTCCATTCATTTTGTTTCCTTTTAAGAAAAATTAAAGATCCCTTTTATTTTTCTAATTTTCAGTAATGTAAGTTTCATTGCAAGTTTAGTTGGCGATTTTTAATACCAAGCACAAGGTGAGTGCAAATATTAATGTTTCTTCTTCAGAATTTTCACTACCATCAAATGTAAATATATCAGTAAAATTGCCAACAATTAAAATTAACACGTTTTTTGGTGGTATTGAAGAATTTCTAAGTTTTTGGGAAAGATTTAATTCTTGCATTGACTCTAACGCTAGCCTATCACTTGTTGACAAACATGTTTTCTTAAGAGATTACTTAGATGGTGAAGCTAAAAGACTAGTAGATGGGATAAGTGTCATAGGCGATACTTATGAAACAACAAAAGAAATTGTTAAACGAAAAATACGGTAATAAAGATAAAATAATTCAGTCACATTTAGATTACTTGGAAAATTTGAAAGCTGTTCAAGACCCATCTCCTATGGAACTAAATGATCTTTACATAGAATGTAACAGAAGGCTACAAGCTCTAAATGCTCTTGGCGAAAATACTGAAGCATATGGAAGAATTTTAGCTCCAAAAATTATCCCAGCATTTCCTACAGAAATCTGTTGTCGTTGGATTATATATGCTAAGCGTGAGAAATTGGCAGAAGGAAATATTACTAGATTGATGCAACTCTTAGCTGAAGAAGTTGAAGGTTCAGTTGAAGCACAGAAAATCAGACGTACTCTTTTTCCTGATAACATTTTAAAATCTTCTGTTTAAAATTTTAATATAGATTCAAAAGTAGTAAACAAAAATAGGAAAATTTCACCTTTTTGTGCATTTCGTAATACATCAGGGCATTGGCCTCAGAATTGTGAAACAGTAACAGATTATGAAACACGTGTCCAAAAACTTAAAAGTTCTAATCGTTGCTTTTTATGTACTAGCCGTGGACATAGAATTACAAACTGCCCTCGTAAAAGCACTGCACGATGTATTAAATGCAAAAAGCAACATCATGTTTCCATTTGTCCACCTCCTCGTAACACTCAACTGCTAATAACTAATAGTGAAGTAAATCATATAAACATACCAAAAACAATTTTTACACATTTACAAACTGCTTGCCTGTATGTTACTGACCCCACAGGCAATACTAAATTAACACGTACTTTAAATGGAGGTAGCCAAGCAAGTTTTGTCGATATAAATCTCATTGACAAACTCAAACTTAATGTTATCAATTCACGTTCTCTTAGATTTCAAGCTGTTGAATATTCTTTTACACAAGAACAACGTCGATGTGTTCAGGTGACACTTTCAAGATTGTAGAGTAAGCGATCGATTTCAATCACAGCATTTGAAAGCAACAACTCGTACACTACACATCCAGTTGCTACACTAGAAATAAGTCAATTTGCTCATAAGAAAAACCTCAAACTTGCTGATCCACCTGATAACTCTTCATTGTCCACTGAACTGCTTATTGGTGGCGATTATTATTGTCAAATTGTTACAGCAGAATCCCCAATTAAGCTATCAGAATCTTTCGTTATGGTACCTTCAATGTTTGGATGGATTCTTAGTGGATCAAGAACACATACTACAATCACGAATAATACATCTTTCCATCAGTTTTCTGTGCAAGTTTCCACTGATTGTTTAAATGTTCAAGTACGTTGTTTATAGGAATTAGACTCTATAGGAGTACAAGACATACAAAAAAGAAGAATGAGTGCTAGAGATGAAGAAATTTTATCAAAATTTCACAAAGATTACAAAACTGAAGATAATCGAAGAATTGTGTCTCTGACTTGGAAATCTATGGTCACACCTTTGTCCACAAACATAGTTAATTCTAAAAACAGATTCCATTCACTTCAGAAAAGATATGCATCCAGTGATGTTTTGAAGACACAATATAATAAATGTATGCTGAATTACATTGAACAAAAACACGTTGAAGTTTGTTCCAATGAAGGATCAAACGAAAAGCAAATGCATTACCTTCCTCATCATGCGGTTAAAAAGAAAACACAAACTGAAACTAAATGGCGAATGGTATTTGACGCTTCATCGGATGATCCAGGAATGCCAACACTGAACGACACTTTAGAAGCTATTCCGAATCATCTGCCTGAAATTGTTGGTTGTCTTCTCAGATTTCGAAAGCAAGAATTTGCTGTTACGTGTGATGGCAAACAGGCTTTCTTGCAGTTGATCCTACACAAAAAGGACAAAGATTTTACCAGATTCCTGTGGTACAAATTAGAATTTGATTTATCTGGCACACCATATTTTACAGATGAAATGGCTGTTTACAGATTTACTCGTTTACCATTTGGCCTTTCTTGCAGCCCATTTTTATTGTGCGCTTCAACACGAGAATTGGCAATGAAACATATCAGAATTTCCAATTGTTGCATCAATGATAGATAAACATCTGTACATGGATGACTTTCTTGCTAGTACTGAACTGAAACACATATTACAATGCTGTATCATAAGATCAAAGATTTAATGACACTAATGAAACTGCCAATGGAAAAGTGGGCTACAAACGCTTTAAAACTAAAAAATGTACTACAAACAAATAAAGAATTTCACAAATCTGTAACAACTGTATTGGGTATTGACTGGGATACAAATGATGATACTTTGGTAAATGCCTTCAAAACATCTTTCTGTGATGCTGGAGACAAACCACTTACTAAACGATGGTTACTACGTTGCATCGCTAGCTGCTATGATCCATTAGGACTATTTTCACCATTTATGATCGCATGAAAAATCTTATTTCAAGATGCATGAATTCTTGGTATCAAATGGGTTGAATTACTACCAACAAATTTATTAACCATGTGGTATGCCGCAGTGAAACAACTTGACGATATTTGGCTCTATCAAAATTTCTCGCTACATTGAAATTTCTTCTCACACTCCATACACTGTACACGTGTTTTGTGATGCATCTGAACGTGCGTATGGTTCCGTCCTCTTCATAGTTACTTCTCAATCAAATGTTCATATAGTGTGCAGTCGAAACAGACTAGCACCTATCAAAAAGGTTACTCTTCCTCGCCTAGAACTCTTAGGTGCTTTAATGGGAACTCGATTGCTAAAATATTTCTGTGAGGAGGTTGATATACAACCATCTGCTGCAACATTGTGGACACATTCCAAAATCACATTAAGTTGGATTCGTAGGGACCCCAATAAATGGAAAACATTTGTGTGTAATAGGACAACAGAAATACTTCAATATGTTAGTCCAGCCCAATGGCGTCATTGTCCTGGGACACAAAACTCTTCAGATCACCTAAGTCGAGGTATTTTACCTTCAAAACTGTCAAATTTGATGAACTAGTGGTATGGTCCGCATTGGTTGACACAAGAACCCTCTCTCTGGCCAACAGAAGATTTGTCATCTTATGACCAACTGAAAACTGACAACGAAGCACGTAAGCCCTTAACGCAGTCAATTTATGTAGAAACTACTAATCCTGTTATTGACATTACGCATTACAGTTCCTACACAAAACTTCTTCGTGTAACAGCCTGGATCCTACATTTTTTGCACAATTGCAAAAATGAACAACGTTTTCTATTTGAATTGACAGCAGAAGAATTACAGACTACTAAGGATTACTGGATCCTCAACTTACAACAACATTGCTTTCACGGTGAAATGGAAGCCCTCAAAAACAATCGTCCTTTACCTACAGCATCAAAGATTGCACGCTTCAATCCCTTCCTAAAGAACAATCAGATAAGACTTGGTGGTAGATTGCAATTCGCTCCTTTATCGGCTGATGTACGACATCCTTTGCTTCTTGAAGGAAACCACCCATTTGTACTACCGTTCATAAAAAATATGCATGCGCGTCTTCATCACTTGGGAACTAGAATCGTTCTTTTTGAATTACGTTCAGATTTATGGATTTTATGAAGACGTCAAGCTATAAAGAAAGTACTTCATAAATGTCTACCCTGCAAACTCTCAAAATTGAAATGTGGAAATCAAATCGAAGGTCCTCTTCCTTCTGAAAGAGTCACACTAAGTCTTCCATTTCCCCCCACTGGTATAGAATTTACTCGACCTTTATATGTGCGAAACAAGAGTCCCTCAGACACAGCATACATTGCACTATTTAAGTGTGTGACGCCCGCCCGACCCGGGCGTCCTCTTGTGCCATCACTAGACTCAATTATTAAACACTACGACACAAATAATTACAGAATCACCAAAACAGCTTTTAACAATTTATTCACATATATTTACTATGACACAAATGGCTACGCTCTCCAGGGTAAGCTTTCTAACACCTTAATTCAACCCACCAATAGTAATCTAACAGACTCTTACCAATAGTCCTGCCTCGACTGCAACTCAGATTCTGGAACAACCATTGAAAACACTAATCAAAATCTTTCTACATCAATCCTTCCTCGAACCCTCTACTTATAGACTTTAATTCCTCTTTTCTCTTATCTGACACTTCAGCTTCACCTCATCTCATCTCACCTACAGCGTCTCTCTCAGATCTTCTTTCAGATACTCTACTCCTTCCGACGGAGTTTATATAATTCTAAACCTAACAACTTCACTTCATTCCTAACTACTTTACATTCTAACTTTATGTATCACGTTTCATTTTTGGTTGGGCAAAGGCTGTTTAGCGAAAGCAATCAATCTCAATTGAAAGTCCCCAAGGTTAGTGAAGAGAAACCGCGAATAGCCCAATGCCACAAGTGTGCTACTACTTGATCTTTACTTATAGAACTTGTTTCTGACAATTTTCTTTTGGCTTTATAACGATTTGTTGGTCGAAGAAGACTCCCACGTACATTCTATACAGATAACGCTACCACCTTCCAAGAGCAGATACTTCTGTGGATAGTTATCACAACAGAAAAAAATCCAACAATTTTATGCTCATAATTGTGGAGGTTGGCGTCGGGTATATTGTCAAGAACCACACTCATTTTAGGAGGAAAAATGTTTATTTACATATGAAAAATTAAAGAAAAAGACGGACACGCATTTCTGCGTGCTTACACCTCGAGATCTAACCATCTAATCTAAGTTGAAGGTGGCGCTGCTGTAGCGCAGCAGGGCAATTCCCACAATTGGCCATCCGACAATATCACCTGACCTCAGGTGAGCCAGTAAAAGGTATAATTAAAACAATAATATTTATGCATAAAATATTAACAAAATAATAACACAATTAAAAATTAAGAACATACTCACTTAAAAGTTGATTAATCTACGGTTGAATATTAACAATTAGGAAAATTCAAAAAATTTAAGCTAATTCACAATATCTGAAAAATTGAAAAGAAAAATTAATACACTAGAAAAACACAAAATAATAAAAAAAAAAAATGAAATTCACTCTATAATATAAAAAAGAATAAGGAAAAAAAATAATGTTTTTTTAAAGTTCGAATGAAAATGTCATTTCATTAGTTCATCAGGTAATAGCGTCGTTAGTCCAATGCTTGAGATATTCAGCACACGTACTAGTTTTCGCTGGACCTTCAAAAAAGCCACACTTTTGAACATCGTAAGTATCGTTCGGTTTGATTTTCGTTATCTTGTATGGACCTAAATATTTGGGTTTCAGTTCGAGTCCTGGTCCTATTCGAGTACGTTTGATGGCGACAAGATCATGAAGCTTGAAAATAGTAGCTGGTTTTCGCCAGAGGTTGTAATTTCTTTTATTTTCATCTTGGACTTTCAGGATTTGTTAATTATCTTGTTTCCTTAACTCGTCACGGTTGTTGAAGAAATCAGCTTGGACTTCTTCATTAAGTAAATTTGTGAAATTGAGATCTTGTGGCGTCTTCATTTTAGTACCAAAAAGTAATTCGAAGGGAGTTGTTTTAATGCTTCATTGGAGCGTTGAATTTATAATTTTTTGGACTTCTTTGACATGCATATACCATTTTTCGGGATTGTCTATGGAAAGTTTGGATATGACTGTTTCGATTGTAGAATTTAAACGTTCTACTTGTCCATTTGCTCTAGGTAATCCGGTGGTGATTGGGAAATGTTCGATGTTTTCGGTACTGTAATAATCTTGAAACTGTTTAGAAGTGAATGCGGTACCACGATCAGAAATAATTCGAGATTGATTGCCAAATATGTATTTTTGATTTTCTAATTTTGCAATAACTTCTGCAGCATCAGTTGACTTCGTTGGGTAAAGCCATACGAATCTTGTGAAGGAGTCAATGACGGCAAAAATATGTTTATAATTCTTGTTTGTAGCAGGGAATGGGCCTAAATGGTCAACATGATAAGTGTGTAGAGGAATGTTATTTTAGAACCAATTAACAAGTTAATTACCAACTGAAAATTGTCGTTTTCATTAGATAATTGCGCTATGACGCCTCACAACACACACACATCTATATATATAAATATATATAGATGTGTGTGTGGGTGGGTGGGTGAGTATGCTTATTTTTTCCCCTCTTCTTTTTTTAAACCTAAAGCACGTACTGCGCTCTTGCCGAAAGAAAATTATTATCACTAACGCAATCAAATTTCGCTCTAAGCCTTTCTTCCCACAAATCTCTATCAGCTTTTATTAAAAACCCTTTGTTTTTTCCTTTAACAAAAAATGAATTACATTCGCTTGCACTGAAGAATCATCTAACGGTTTTCGGCAGTTTGTGAACTGATCTTGAACTACAGATGTATCTCCTGAATTTTCGTTACACGAGGGCATAGTATATTTGAAAAGGAGAGAATGTTGGTTTGGGTTTTTACAGACTAAACAAGAGCTCTTGGAATTGAAGTTCGATAAATGGGACTTTAGCAGTTTTAACACAATCGATGCCTTATAACTAAATCTATTCTATCTGAAAATTTAATTTCTTAAAATCTTACTCAGTGATATAATGCACGGGTTTTGCTTTTACAAACTTCTCTCTCTAAACACACCTAATCTAGCTTATTTCTCTTTTTACAAGAAAAGATTCTGATCGTTCATAATGAGTCTTCAAATCTCTCGTATTAATGTTATTTTAGATTTGTAACCTATATGAAAAAATATGAAATTCATCAAATTCGGGAACTTCATTATCTTTAAAATTAGCATATATTGTTTTCGCGTGTCTCTATCAAGTTTGTCTAAAAACAGCATTTAACAATAAAGCGTTAGACAATTTGCCTATTTCAAAATATAAAGAATTAAATGATCTAAGATTTTTATTACTACAATCTACTCAGTAGCGAAGGCTTTTAGAAGATTCTTGCTTTATTGAATGACAATTAAATTTGTTTTTGATATGAGAATCAACACTGTTTCTGTTATTCTCGTGTCTTTGCTCTCGTGTCTTTGCCTTTAAAAGCAAAACATAATCTTCACCAGAGGCTTCAATTGTTTTTGAATAATCTATTAAAGATCCCTGTTGATAAAAAAAAAGCCCTTCACTTCCTGATAATCCTGGTTTTTTTTCAATTAGTTGCAATCTGACTTTTAAAAATTTTCCATTCTTCGATCTTGTCCTTGAATATATGAAGTAGAATTTCTAGTAATTTAATAGACGATTGCTTGGGTAAGAATTAATATTACAGAACAGCCCTAAGTTATAGTACGATTGCATTTATTCAGTTGATTTTTATTCTTAGATTTACCTCAATTCATCGTATTTCACTATTCAACTATGCGAGTGAGCTTCTGTAATTCCTCTTCCGATATAGTTCGATACAATTGATCTTGGATTTTTAGGATCACTTCATGTTTCGTCTGCAATGTCTCTCTTTAAAAGGATTGGCGATCTTCGTAAGTTGACCCCCAAGGTTACCGCATTTTACGGCTCAGCGTCGTAATCTCCATCATTTTGGCCTTCAGTTTTGCTTTTGTTTTTTTTAAAAAAAAAATGACTTCGGGTTGCTAGGACCAAATATTAGGTATTTGTGTGAATGAGAACTCATGTCAGTTTAAGCAGTAGACTGTACATAAAATTTTACTACATATTTATTGTTTAAATCTACATAGCGTTAGACGACATAGCTTGCATTGGTTACAATACTAGTGATGCGAATTTACCCTCCTCACAATGGCCACAATAGCTTAGAGGTCATGGTCGCGGACTTATGACCAGCGGTTTTCAATCACATCACCACCCTTTTCATAGTACAGGTTTAGCGAACCACTAAGTTTACACTAATTCAAATATCTCTAAATTAAAGGGCAACCAGAGGAGCTCAGTCGCCAATGGCGCTCAAATACGGAACATTTATCCCCTTTCCATTTTGGTTCATGAAGCAAACTATATGGGACTATACATGTATTTACTATATAAATAATGTAGTCAATCTCACGCTAAATTCAGGGTTGAAAATTGATTTACTGTTACGATGCAAATAAAAAAAAGAGAATGTCTAGAAATAAGTTGAGATCAGGTGACTTGGAATTGAAAAACTAATAATATAATTCAGTTGTTCTAGTTTTGAAATTTTTTTTAAATATCACTGCAAAAACTACTGAAATTTATTAATTAATATTATTATTTTGTTTTATATTTATTTATTTATCTATTTATTTTAGAATCGGAATGCTCCAATAATATAGAATACGGAATCTTTAATAATATTAGTTGCTTTTACACATTTTGTAGTCCAAAGAAACTTTTTAAAATCATTATTACGGAATGATTATTTTTAAGAACGAAGGAAATAATATACTAATGGATATTCCTCGGTTTTAGGAAGATTTAAGTTCTGTCTTTTCATCTATTAATTTCACCGAATGCACTCCTTTTTGAACAAATCAAGAAAGATTGGAATCCTCCTGATGAAATCCCATTTTTTAAAATGAAAATCATGCGCATCTGTGAAAGTAATTCAATCTATTTTTTTTTTTTGTCAAACTTTGCTTCAATCATAGAATTTTTCTATTGTCAAATGCACAGACTCTCCATATATTCAGCAGTGAGGTGACCGAGTGTGAAGAAATAGCCCTAATGTAGCTCATGCATGTCGTAACAGGCGTCTAAAATGGATACACCCAGTGTCTGGGGGTAGAGCCAGGCATCCAGCTCCTGTGAATTATATCAGGGGGCTCAACCTCCAGGTTGGGGGAACTTAGGGGCTTACTTTCTTTAAATAGGTACGGCATCATGACTCCGGGGGGGCCGGCCCAGTGATCTTTTTCTTTCCCAGGGGTTTACCTTTTCTGGTAAACACGGATGACGTGCCCCCGAGATGCCCTAGAAATCCTTCTGTATTTTCGGCCCTTCTTGTCAATAATTTTTATCATTTTTTAATTTTTTTCAAACGTCTAGTTCACAGCTTTACTTTGTTTTGCGCAGCATGTCCACATCTAGATCTTGCGCCATATCACTCACTCGCTCTCCAATTAAAATTTTAATGCAATGTATGCTAAGGTATTATCCAAAACATCCGTCTTTTATTACTGAACAATATTCGATTCACAATATAAATCAAAGAAAACTAAATATACATATTATGATTCGAATTTCCGTCTGAATATTAGTGGCCGCGGTAGATAGTGGTCATGGTAGTGGACTCGCAGCCGGCGTTGTTTTCATAAAGTCGACAGTTCAATTCCTGAAGCCATCCGCGTCGAGTCGAGACCTACTGTGAAGCCGGGATGATGCACGTTAAATCTGTCTTGTTTCCAAGTTTTCCCTTTGGTACGGTGTGGCAGTTTGAAGAGAGTGGTGCCAGTTCAGTGTCGTCCTCGTCACTTGACCAAGGTTCAGAATTACGAGATCCATCACCAACAGCCCACATGTTGTTCCTCAATGCAAAGTTAATGGATTGTCACAATCAAAATCTCTCCCAATGGAGTGGTGTGGAAGTTTGTAGAAGGAAGTTCTAGTTTAGGTGTAATTATCGCCACTTGACTGCGGATCAAAATTATGAGGTACGAAAAAGTAAATATGAGTCCCGCTTTTGCAGTAGAAAATGATAAATAGATATTCGTACTAATCCTTAACTTACTAATATACGAGACTGGGATATGAAGGCAGATTTGAGTAATGCAGAAGAGGCATTACAAAGTGAGAAAGAAAGTGTGTCAAAATTGGTTCTCTCGATATTGAGAGAACATACAAATACATTCTTATATAAATTTTTTTAAAAAAATGAATAATAATTTGTAGCAAAACCTTTTTTTTTCGGTATTTGCATCCAAACTACGTGGCCTTGAATCTACAAAAATGTTAGTGTTGCTTCAGAATACTTTCCCCTCTTTCAATTGAATTTTCTCTAAAATGTTGCTGTTTTATAGATGGGAAGATAAATTTTGGATCACACACATATATTAAGTTCAGGTAATTAAGGAGATATTTTCAGCTGACGGGAACAGTTGTATAGTATACAATCTTTTACGACGTTGATTGATTCATCGGATTTATGGGATATGGAACTATAAAGATCCCTCATTTATGACGTATGTATTTCAAATCATTATTTTGCTGGAAGGCATAGTTCGATTAACACTCTATTTCGAGTATTTATCTAAAATATTAAGAAGAGATATTTTGTCTCTGTCCATAAATACAAATTTTTCAACCCCTGTAGAACACTCGCAGACTATTATTAATTTACCTACGCGATTGGAATTTTACTGTTTGGATGGAATGCACTCTCCCTCCTTTATTGCAAAAAATATTCAACTGGCACTAAACTCACTTAAATTCTCATTCCAAGACTGTTCTGATGTCTCAATTTTAGTCTCTATTTCTATTACTGTAGATTTTTCTGAGCCAATGAAACATTTCAGGGGCTCTACGAACAGTTTCTGTAGAAACTGACTGCAAAGCAATTTTTAGAGCTCTCATTTTAGGGCCAATTCTTATTTGAGGTAAAATTTTCTCTATCCAATAGAATTCTTCGACTTTTTTTTCGAATGTATCACTAGTTCTGAATTTTTTTTTAATACTTCAATCTAGCTGTTTCTCGTACAGTTTCATATTCTTTTGATAAATTGAGTTCTCCATCGTTTCTCCAAGGTGCTTTAAAACAGCAGTCATTTAGAACTGTTTTTGATATCACTTTATCTACTCAGGTAGTGTAGAAAATATTAGTATAAGAAAGAGCGAAATAAACCAGAATATAATTCATTCTAAAGTTAGTGAAACACTGTTTTAAATAAATGAATGCGGGAAGTACAAATATTTAATAAATAACGTGTTGTTTTTCAAACATAAACATCAGCTTAATGAATTTGAGGCTGTAAGAAGTGTTCATAAATCAACACTTTTAACAACTGCAAATTTTTGTACGTGTTTTGGTAAGTATTTTTGTATAAGTATTTGGTTTTGGTATTCTTGTGCTGTGTATGATTGAACTTTTTGTCGAGAAGGGACATCAATCATCTTGAGGTATTTATAGGATGATAGAGTGAAATTTATATACAAATCTGATATACAATGCACACATAATGTTCGTAAATCTAAAGAAAGGTGTTATTCTGAAAGAAAATTCTTATGCTTTATCGTCTTTTCCTTACAAATCAAGCTTTATTATTGCTTAGTAGACCTCATTCGACAGTGTATTCTTCTTGTGGCTTCTAAAATAGCACTTAACGCTCCTCGCCTGGAAGGACTTTCTTTACTTGCCGACAGGTGGTTTCTCGCTCGTTCATTGAAGAACATTTCGAAAATTAGTGCTCCTAAGCTTATAAGAGAATTATAAATCATAACCATGTTGAAATGAATATAGGCAACAAAGTTACAACAGCCGTTGGACAAAAAACGTTTTTTGTGAATGAAATGAATCTGAAGCTAGGATCATATTGGTTGTAAAATACGGAAGTGCAGAGTTGTATCAAAAATTATCGTTTCTGACTGGAATAAATCGTTTCTGAATCGGATGGTAGATAAATGGTATGGAGAAAATGAAACACGCTGAAATTCTTCCTACAAATTTATTTGCAGTCATGAAACCTAGATATGAGAGTGTTTGGGATTGTAAGAGGAGACAGTTTAGTCAGAAATTATAGAACAACAATTTAGTCATAAATATTAGGATCCTGAATCACTAACTTTATACAAACACTTTGAAAAATAATTTACAGTCTAGTGCGACAAAAATAGGTCTTTACGGTGATTCTTTTTTATGCATGATAATGATATCAAGCACACAAATACACCGCTATGGATCTTATATAACATTCCTAAATTCATGAACTTTCCTCATCAGTCACCAGACATCAAAACCCTCAAAAATTTATGAGAAATTTTTTATCGGAGTGCTTAAACCAAACCAATTTTCAATGAACACGACTTGAAGAACTCTCTTAAACAAGAATTGGGCTACATTTCTATTTTGGGGACATCAAATTTGGCTGCATCCATGCAAGGAGCAGAAATACTTAAAAAGTTTATTTTTCCTTTTCTAACAACATTTTCTAAATGTCATTTTGAGAGCACATTCTTAGTTTTTACTATTTACAGCCCTCTAAAATATCTGTTATCTATTCTCCTCGTGTAATATTATTCAGTACTTATTTTTACAATGAATTTCGCCTTTAATTCTGATACGTGTTTTATCTGACTGGGAACTAAAATAAAATTCAATACTTGGTTCCTTTTCTTACACAAAAGATTGCGGGACTGTACATTATTTAGTTGAATATACTTTTGTTCACTTAATTAAGTGAATTGACCGAATTATTGATTTATTCTAAAAAAATTAGATTATTTAATATAAAAAAAAACCTTAAATATTATGGAATAATTACATTTATCAACAGTAAGTCTATTGAAAAATCACATATAAAATTGCTGATTTTGAATATCAAGTTAATAATTCTACAAGAATTCTTTTCTAACAAAATTTTATATGAATAGGAAATTTAAGTTATTTTCTTACCCTTTGAGTCTGACTGTATTCTTTGAAACTAAAAATCTTGTAATCAACATATTTATAACATTTATTTCTAAATTTCATATACATACACGCATGGTAACGGAATGATTATTTTTGACACTTCTTTTAATACGAAGTTTTAGAATTCGTTATGCGTTTTATTTTCTTACGTGATAGGATTACTCTATATTTCTATATTAAAAAAGCTCTGCTATGAATGTGCTATTTTCTGCAAGATCTTTATTTTTAGTTTTGTCTTACACTTTCTTAATATTTAAAAATTTTGCAGTTTGGATGTATTACTATTCATATAGATCCAATTTTTACTATATGCTTATACTTTTTTTTAATTTTACATAATGAATGACTTATTAATGTGAGATACGTTGAATCTTTACTTACTTCTATGATGCCTTATGGTACCTTATCTTCGGATTTTCAAAATACGTTGATGATATTGAGTTAAAATATCTAAACATGGGTAAACGTCGAGAGATCTGAGGAACTTTGAATTATTTGAAAATTATGAAGCACTTTACAAGTGACATCTTGGACTGAAAACAACAAACAATTTCTTAGATATAATGAACTGCGACGTCAGTTGATCTTTTGTGTTTAAAATTTTAATGAGACAATTGCACGAAACGTGAAATAGTGCGAAGCAAATGACATTATCCAAACATAAACAACGGTCAGTTGGTCCTTTGTAAGCATTTGATGTTGAAAGATCTAACCACATGGAAACAGTAAAATTTCGAGCACATAGAAATGAAAATCGAAGGAAAATTATTTAAATACGAACTATCCCCTCGTCATGTTTAGTTTTATGCTTAATTTTTTTATGAATATTAAAGTATGATGCTTTAAATTTTATAAAATAACGTTTAAACTGTTATATTTTAAAATTTATTTTCAAAAGTTAAAAATATATTAAAATTTTCCATAATGTTAAAAATGTTACGTTTTAAAGATTATTTTCTTCACATAATATTTTTCTGTTTTAAAATTCCTTTTCTACATATAAGAATTATGATATTTTCATAAAATATTTTCCCTAACTCAGAAAAACAAATATATTTTAAATTTTGTTTTCTACTTATAAAAATATTATGTTTTAATAGTTATTTTTTAATTATAAAAATGTATTAAGTTTAAAGTTTTATAATCTAGTATTAAAATTCTTATGTTTAATATTTTATCGTCTTGAAATAAAAAAAAAGTTATTCTTAATTTTTTTTTCAAACGTTAAAAAAAAAAAAAAATGCTATGTTTTAAAAATTTTCCAGCAGTAAAACTATTTATTACTTCATTTTCTAACATTGAAAATGTGTTATGCTTAATTTTTATTTTTATTTTTCTTACAATAAGAAAAAAAAATGACTATGTTTTAAAATTTATTTTTTAATATTAAAAATTTTACATATTAGAAAAGAATTATAGTGATATATTAACGTTTATAAAGACATCTTTTCAAATATTTTAACCCTAATCCTTCTAAAGTCAATTAATTACAAAACAAAACATACAGTGTTTAGTAAAACAAACATATTTTTAGAAGTGCTAGATCAGTAGCAATAAACATTTTTTTTTTTTTTTTTTTATTTTGTATTTTGAACCATAACAAACATATTTAGTTTTTCTAAGAACGATTTGTATACATAATTTGATAATTGAGAATTTTAAGTAAAAGATCCGCAGCCATTTGTTCGAAATTCAAGGGGAGGGGGGAAGCAATATCATCATATGAATTGAAAGTCAATTCATAGCTCCAAGTTTGACACTCATGACCAAGTTGATTTGCATAGTTATGAAATCAAGCATTGCATTCAAACATATTATTTAGTGCAATTTTTAAGTGGTCGCACAAAAGTTCAGTCATTGAAGTTGAGAGCACTGAATCAACTTCTACACTAGTAGGGTCTACTAAGTCTTAAGTTTTACATTTTAAAGCTCCTTTCTTAACGTATCAACAAAAATACGTTTGAAGAAAAGAGGCGTTGCACTTTCTGTAACTTTCTCTGAAATGCGTAAAAGTTCAAATGCGTAAAAGTTCAAAAGTAAAAGTTCGAGGGACCTCAGACTCATTTAAAACATATACGAATGAGATGAGTTTATGAGAAAAGTCCTTTTTCCATCTCTGTGGAGGAATCATATCATCTATGAACATACAATAGAAAAAACACTGTACAGTGAAAGATTTTCGAATCAATGACATTCCAAATATTTTGCTTCATTTACAAGGTGTTGCAAAAGAAAAGGTGATAAAATAACACCTTCTTTGGTCGGAAATAGATGTCCACCAGGATCGTTTTTATATTGACGAAGAAGAATCTTCCCGGTGTTGAAGAAATATAACATAGCTGCATAGTTTTTAGCTCTAATGAGAAATGATATTCAGGGGAATAACATCTAAATCAAATGTTATATTTTCCTTTGAAACCATATTGCAATGAACTCGCTTTGATGAAGAATTTACAGAAACTCATTTCATTTTTTTAATAATAGAAAATACAAAAAGAATTTTGGGCAGAAAAAGCTTTCTGGTGCATACTATTCAAAGCAAAATGAAACACGTAAAAATGAAATTTACGATAAGTTGATAACAGTTAGATAAAGAACATAACTCGTATACCAGTATATGGTTGGTTTATTAATTAAGGACGTTAATTGGTGAAATAGAATAATGTATTCCTTAGTTCGCGGAATTTTAAAAGGAGTGTCATTTGGTTTTGTTATCAACATATTGCGGTAATAACGTGTCCATACGATGCTTACACATCTTATTTCGTGCTAAGTAAAGCTTTATCAATTCTGAATAATCCTATAGCGTGACATCATCAAGTTCTAATCTAAACACGAATTACTAAACATATTTTCGAAATTATTCTATTGTCGTATAAGAAAATTACATTTTTAACTTTGTTCATCGTATTTTACAATCGAGAACGAAATCAACTTTTCAACATCAGGAGTTCTTAAATACAACTTTATGTTAATTATTTCTACATGATCATTGGTTATATGTTCATATTATATATATCATTAATTACTAAGTCATCATATTCTGAACTCGTAGCCGAAGTTGCTTCCGGTGAGTCGTGGGTCCGAGCCTTGATGTCACTAAAGATCCACTGTGTAGCGATCCCCATTAAATCTGTTGAAGTTCCAATTCCTCCTGCTGGAATTGTGCGAAAGCTCGAAGATGGAGCTTACAGCTCAGGTGTCTTCCCTTGACCGAGGCTCAAAATTACAAGGTTCTTCGCCAATAGTCCTCGTGTTGCTTCTAAGTGGGACGTTGATAAATATCAATCAATTAATCGTGCTAAAATGTTAGAGCATAAGGGTTACATAAATGTTACAATATATTTTCTTACTATTGGAAAAAAGAATTTAATTTCAATTGTAATTATAATAAAAAATATTTTTGTCCACACACATTTTCCAACAATCAAAGTTCCTCATGTGTTCTGAGATCTCCCAACGTTTACCCATGTTTAGATATTTTAACTCAATATCATCAACGTATTTTGAAAATCCGAAGATAAGGTACCATAAGGCATCATAGAAGTAAGCTAAAGATTCAACGTATCTCACATTAATAAGTCATTCATTATGTAAAATTAAAAAAAAGTATAAGCATATAGTAAAAATTGGATCTATATGAATAATAATACATCCAAACTGCAAAATTTTTAAATATTAAGAAAGTGTAAGACAAAACTAAAAATAAAGATCTTGCAGAAAATAGTACATTCATTACAGAGCTTTTTTTAAAAATGTAGAAATATAGAGTAATCCTATCACGGAAGAAAATAAAACGCATAACGAATTCCTAAACTTTGTATTAAAAGAAGTGTCAAAAATAATAATCATTCCGTTACCATGCATGTATGTGTATGAAATTTAGAAATAAATTTTGTAAATATGTTGAGTACAAGATTGTTAGTTTCAAAAAATGCAGTCAGATTCAAAGGGTAAGAGAATAACTTAAATTTCCTGTTCATATAAAATTTTATTAGAAAAGAATTCATGTAGAAATTCTAACTTGACACACACACACACACCACACACACACACACACACACACACATGTGTGTAATTTTTTAATAAACTTACTGTTGAAAATGTAATTTTTCCATAATATTTAAAAATTTTATATTAAATAAATCTAATTTATTCAGAATAAATTAATTAATTTAATCCCCTTAATTAAACGAAAAAAAGGAATGTATTTAAGTGAATAATATATAGCGAAGCCAACCTTTTGTGTAAAAAAAAGGAACCAAGTTTTAAATTTTGTCTAAAGTTATTCAGATTATATTAGTAAGGTTAATGTAACTTGTATAATAACTTTTGATTTCTCTTGTGTAGAAACACAATTAGCTGATATGTCTGTAGATAGCCGTCCAGTAAGATAAAATACGGACTTAAGGCGAAATAAATATTTCATAGAGTTTTTTTGCCGTAAATGATGAAAAAGAATAGGTTCGTGAAGAGACAAATGCATTGAGAAATTTTGTTACAAAAGAAAAATAAACTTAAATATTTATGGAAAGCATTGATCAAGGTAGTGAACATATAGAATATTTAGAAGAGGTTTCGGTAGACTAAATTAAAGAAGTGACCATTATAGAGAAAACGGAAAAAATTGTTAGAAAAGAATTTAAAAAAAAAATGCAACTTGAGAACCAGCTGTATTAATATTATATGAAAAAAATATAGTATTTGCAAAATACCAGAATTTAATATTATTATATATAATCCAATTATTGAGTAGTTAGCTCAAGTGCTAAAAAATTTCGAAAAGAGAAATTCGCATTTTCATTTACGTGATTAAATGTACACAACATGAACTATTTATTTTCATATAAGATTTTCAAGTAAGTTTTCATTTTAAGCTTTGAATAAGTACAAAAAAAATTCATAGTCTTAAAAATTATAATGTGATAGAAATTGTTAAATTTTTCTTATTTAGAAAAAGTATGAGCCAAATGTTGAAAAAAGTCTAATTTAATAAGCAACTGTATTAGCAAATAAGAAAACAAATCAGTGAACTTACTCTTCATTATTCTAATCGTGAATATAAAAAAACATAGTAGTAGTAGATTAATAAGAATAACAACTAACTTTATCCATTCATACCTTTATCGCATTACGTTGTTGAGCAGGGTGGTCTACGTTTGAATGCATGACCTGCGATGGGTTACAGAGATCTCCATCTCTGTGGAGTGTGTGTTTTTTTTTTTTATCGCTGAGGTGTTTTGTAAGCAAACTTCTTACACTCTCATCCGATAACAGTAATATCCAAATCAACATCTTTGCATGGAAGAATAAAATATTAAAATTTGCTTCCAGTTAATATTTTCATAAAATGTTAATTTTATCTAATTTAAGTGTGTACTTGAGCACGACTGGCTTATAGGTACGCAAATAGCAAACTAGTATGAAATCAAAAACCAAATACAAGCAGGATAGCTTGCTAAATAACAGTCCAATAGAAGGTAAACAATTCAACATGCTAAGATAAGATAAGGAGAATAGTTTGAATCTCTTGTCGAGAAAGATATCCTTTCCATCCAAACGGTGTAAGAAAGGGTTGGGCAGGAACGTGTATGACGTCACTTCCGCTGCTTTTATCACGGTACTTACTTCTAGTGTTTAATTTTCTTACCACCGACTGTTAAATTTAGTTCTCCTTGTGACAAAAATTGTGAAGAATTTCAAACGCTTTATCTAAAAATCATACAATTTTTCTCATGCAATCAATTTTGTCGACAACTTCAAAAATTTTACAACTTTTTTTGAAGTGAAAGATTAAATTAATTAATTTGGTGGAAAATATCATTCAGTTATACAAAGACTTTGTAGTCATTAAAAAATAAGAATCCTGAATTTAAGATATTTAAAAGGATGCTCTTTCAAAACAATTACTGCCTTGTATCGAAGATCGAAAAATCACATCAGGATCTTACTAGAGGATAACCATTAGCCTTCTGTTTGTAAAACCAGAGTGTTGTGAAAGCTATCTTTGTCTTTACACGACACTTTAAACAACCTAGATTAGGTAGAATTCACATTGATAAAGTTGACATTTTTGACCACATCATCAATAATGTTTCGCAAATCCAGAAGTAAAAATTTTGATGCAAGGCTGTGATTACAGCAGTGAGTCCACAAAAAGTTAGCTAATGATAGCAATTAGTGCAATCTGCTATGAGCTTTTTAGCCATAAACTGGTCCCAAAAAAAATCGTTGAAATTTTTCATTGTTTTTCCAATATAAATTTACGTAATTAAGGAAATTACAAATATTATTACTTTCAAAGTGGTGTAAACCCCCTTTCCGCAAAGGCTTAAAATGTAATTCTAAACTTATACTAAATAATTTCGCTGCTTCATTTTTAATGTGTTGCAACACTGTTAATGATATAAAACATTTGTTTCTTCACTGGAATTTTGATACTTATGTTATTTATTTCACTTGTGAAATAAATAAGTACGACTTCCTGTAAAATTAATAATTGCTAATTTTTCACAAGTGTGTATTTTATGTTACATAATATTCGAAATCAATAATGTCACCTT
>BMAW01013869.1:245200-261250 GCA_019974015.1 Nephila pilipes
GTGTGTGTGTGTGTGTGTGTGTGTGTGAGTGTGTGTGTGTGTGTAGGTATTTATAAACTCTTATTTTGATAAATTTTTTTCTACATTTTAATTAATTTTAATTTATTATTATTATTAATTTATAGAAATCATCCAAAGAGTATAAACAAAAGAGGGCTCTTTAACTCAGATTCTAATAAAAGGAAAACACATTTAAATAAAAATTTAAAAGAAAAAGAATTATACAATCAATTTCGGATGAGAATGCTATTTCACATGACAATGAATTAAATTTTACGAGAGAGAACAATAATGTAAATATACAAAAGGTCAGAAAAATGAAGCGCAATAGCGGACAAAAATGTTACACAAAATGGTTTACATTGTTTCAGCCAAAAAAAAATTCCAGATAAAAAGAGTAATTGCTTAAAAAATTGCCTAACTGCGAGGCTCACCGCAATACAAATTTTGTCACATTTTGGTAGATTTGGATGAACAGATTATATTTTCCCTCTGTGTTGTTAAATGGTATAATATAAAAAAAAGTTTTTAAAGAAATTATAAAGGAACACAAAGAAAACTTGCATACAGGTATCATTTAACTATTCCGAATGGGAAAATTTTGGTTTGCAAAAACATTTTGTAAATACTTTTAAAACAGGAATTGGGCAAATAGATTGTATTTTAAAATCTAAAGGTAATGAATTAAATATGTGTGGATGAACGTCAGGTTCTCTAGAAAGATCTCGAAAAATAAAATTTATAAAGGAGCATATCCAAAGGTTTCCGGAGTACGAAAGCCATTTTAATCGATCACCTAATTCTAAACGAAGGTATTTAGACCCTGAGTTGAACGTCAAGAAAAAGTATGACTTAATTTGCAGAAGTGTGAAGATAATAAAATGTATCCAGTTAAAAAAAATTACTTTTAGGATAATTTCTTAAAAACAATTCAAGTTACATTTGCAACAACCGCGGAAAGACACATATCAAAAACGTGATTTTCTAAATTAGAAAAAATGTTACATGTAACAATGCAGAAAATATAAGCATAATAGAAGAGCATGATGTTCACTAAAAAACAGAAGAAGTAAGAAAATGTATGCGAGGAGACAAGAAAAAATATCCAGATAGATGTTTCGCCTTTTCTTTTGACTTGCAGAAGGTACTGCCCTACCCAAAGATGTCACTGTCCATTTCATATTAAAAACTAAATGGTTTTAAATAAAGGATTTCTCAATTTTCAGCTTGTTAATATTAGTATGTACAAGTATGCATGCGATGAAACTATTGCATCTAGGGGACCCAAAAAATTGCTTCGTGTTGTTTGAAGTATTTGGAAAATGTAACCACACAACACAAACATGTTATAACCTACAGTGATATATTCACTGGAAAAGATAGGAATTTAAAATTTGGTTTTAATGTAGCTTAAATTTGTGCAGTCTTCCCAGAATGCCATAAATATTAACGATTATAAATTTTTATATTCTGGACATTCTTATCTACCAACTATCGTGACATCCATTGGAAAAAAAAATTAGTATATATTCCCACAGATTATTTTACCATTATACAACAATGCCAAAAATATTAAAATTTTATTTTCCGTGAAATGAAAGGAGGTGATTTTGTTTCGACGAAACCACAAAATACAGTTCTAAGAAGACGAAAAAATACCAATGGTGTGAAAAGGTAAATTGACTGAAGATATGTTGGATAAGAGTCTTAAAAAACAAATAATATATACTATTCTGTATAAAAATTCATTTGTTGAAAAGGTGAAGTTTAAAATATTAGATTTATCCCTCTGTTCTCTAGATTAGATTTATCCCTACCGTATATTCCTTCAATACATCATGACTACTTTCAAAAACTTTCTCATAATGATAAAAAATTAAAAATGGTACATATTAATATAAATTTGTAATTAAAGTAACTTAAAGGGCATTCTGAAGAAATATTGAAATAAAGACTTTATTATTTTATTCATTTATTTAACATATTTACAAAAAAACTTCATAAAAATATATCGCTTTGATTCAATTAAAATCCCTTACATAATATTTCATAAATGCATGATTTTTCACATTTTTATGTCCATTTTGAAGTCACCAAAAGTATAATTTTTTTTAAAATAAATGCTTTAAAATCGATCGCATTTTATAAACTTAAATCAATTCAATATTTTAATAAAACGTAAAATGAACGTGTGTGTGTATTAACAAATACCAAGATTTTTCAAACCATTCAAACACATACCCTTAATACCTGACACCTTTATCTTTGTGATTGAGATGTTTAGTGTGTAAAAGGCGTGTAAGCAGAGAAGGCTTCGTTGAATCATTGCATGAAGCTTCCCCTCATGCATCACAAGGGGCTTTTGGGAAGCTCTCGAGCTACACTTAAAAATCACAATTACTGTACCTGCCAAAGTACTATCTTTTCTTGTCCGGGGGGGGGGGCCAGAAGAAGAAGAAACCGCAGTCTGTTTACTCACCTTTCTTGCTGCGCCGGGTTGTAGGCTCCGTTAGTGTCAGTAGATGTGCACTTTATTTGGTGTTTCAGTCAACTTCCACGCAGATTCAGTTTTTATGATCCGTAGCGTTAAGTCATGTGGATAGTAGGTAATTGGTAGAAAAATTGATGTACATAGGATTGTAGAAATAATATACCCATGCCTGAGTACAAATACCCATAAATAAAGTTAAACACAACACAAATTAGTTCATTCTTTGTTCTTGCGAACAGCCCAACATGCGTCAACAATCACATCGGGAACATCGTGATAGAGTGAGGAAGGAGAGAACTGATCTTGAGAGGAGACTGAACAGGGCAGAGAGCAGCCGATTCTTCCAGAAGACGCAACTCCCCTTTCCACTAAGATTTTATTGATTGGGAGGTCAATGTAACAATTGACAATATTAATAAGATAATCTACCTACTTTAAGAAATTATTTTCAATATCTTAGAACTTTTTTTCTTTTCTTAGCTAGAGGGCTATTACTATTTGATTTCCTCTAACGTTTTCTCGCGTACCCCTTGGGGTTCACAGGTTGACCAATGGGAAGAAAGGCGGCTTCTATAAATATATTCCCTTCAAGGATGATCGAAAATTCTTCCTTAGGGGAATCTTACCAAAAAGCTTCTCAATTCAAAGGGAGAAAAATTCTTCTTCAGATGCCACTTCATCTTTTTAGAGATTCGTTTCTTTCACAATCTGTACTTTTTATACGCATGTTTTCGACTTTTTTTTTTTTTTATCTTCAGAATGTCCCGAATCTTTAAGTAAATTACATTTTTTTTTCTAGTTGTACGCATTCAAGATATTTTAATGGATTCGTTAAAATTCTTAGAATATTTCGCGCTCATGAAATCAATTTTCAACAAAAATGTAGTAGTGAATTATGCGCTACTACTACATTTCTGTTTGGATTTGAATCATATAATGAATGTTTAAACAATGTTATTCATTAACTTTTTTCTTATCGCATTGCATTTTTGAAGCATTTCTCTAGAACCTTTTGGAATGTTTAAAATTCGGAACCATTTAATTTTGTGATTCAAAGTCAATAAGTTATTGTAGTTGCTAGAAATTTCGAAGATAAGGCCAAGGTTCTATCTTCCCCGTTATATTTGGTTTTATCTTCCTTTAAATCACTGTTGTTTTTTCCTTAAAACAGGGAATGAAAGAGAAACTTTTTCAGAAGTTGATTCTAGTTATATATGTCCAAGTATACTAGACAACCCACACTCCTGCCTTCTACTCACGAGTATTAAGTTGCTTTTAATGTTCTTTTGTATCCTTGAGCATTTCAACTGTACAAAAAACATAATTACACACACACACATTTATATATATACGTATTTTTAATGTTGTATTAGTATAAAGAACTAAATTTACAGATTCTTATTCATAATTTTCGATATGTAGGAGCATACATGTTCTCCATTTGAATAAAATCAGATTTTCTGATCATTGTTGATATGAACTTTGACACATCGTAGGCCTAAAATTCGAGATTTGAATTACTACGCCATCTTTTATCGGGAGTATGTAACTGAATATAACTCTCCTTTTCTAACCTAATCTTTTAATTGTACTTGTGCAATTTCTGTTCAAATTAAATTATTCAGCGTTGGGTCATTTTAAGTATCCGTGAACTAGGAGAGAGTTGCTGATCATGGAATGCCAGCGGAGTTTCGAACCCTGGACCAGTGGGTCCGAAGAAAAGTTAACCGGTCGCTTTTGGCTGCACCTCTACCAACTTTGCCAAAAGAGACCTCTTTAACAACGACGAACGTTGTTGCTGAAGAGAGTAGCTGAAGTTAAAACGCTTTGAAAACTAGCCCGAGAGAGACGTCTCTTTTGGCTAAGTTGGTAGAAGCGCAGCAAAAAGCGACCGATCAACTTTTCTTCGGACCCACTGGTCCAGGATCCAGCCATGAAAAAGTAATGATCTAAAACTCACCATTCAAAAACTTTTATTATGGTATATATCTTGATTTTTTGTCAGGAGCAATGGAAATTAACATTCCTGAACAGTAAAAGAAAGAGAAAAAAATTAAGATGCAAGTTTATATGAAATGTTCCAAAGCATGATGGATTGATTCTATAATAATAATTTCCGCTGGCATCTTCTTTAAAAAGAAAAAAAAGGTAGCTCAACTTCCAGTTCTTTTTCTAAGCGTGAAAAGAACCATTGGCCTAATTGGATTTTGAATGGAGTAATCGAATACTCAGAAAGGATTCAAAAGTAAAACGCTTACACACAGAAAATGACGTTTACCGAATTTCTCGTCTTTCCTCTAATATGATGTTAGAAAACTTAACTTTGCATATTTTTGTCTTGAAAATATTAATATAAATTATTTATTAAATCAATGAAAATTTGGTATTTTTTGTTGAACAGATTTGAGTTAAAATTTCAAATTAGGTTATTATATTAAATTTTTTTCGAAAAATTTAGTTAAAAAATATTTATTTAACTTCCGCTTACATGATAAAGGATCTAGTCTTGTTCATTTTCTTTCTCTCTTTCACTTATTTCGAAAAAGTTTCATTTCTTCAAAAAATGGTACATTTGAAAAATGTTACTTATCAACTTGTTTAAAGTAGAAATGGATTGAGAAGTAACTGTTTAAGTAAAAATCCCTATTTTTTATAATTAATTTATTTGCTATAGGATGTTGGAATAAAAATGAGATATCTAAAAATACCAGTTTTAATGTTCTGAGGAGGAGCTCAAAAAGTAATAAAGGAACATTTTTAATAATTAAGGGAAAGTCATCTAAGTTAGGCTCATATTTTTCAGATCCAAAATCAATTTATAATCTATTACAAGTTGAAAAATAATTCTTGAAACTAATTTAACAAAATTTGAGGCCTCATTTTTAATATCTTCAGAGAAAAATAAATAAAACATTTTTTCCCCCTGTATTCTGTCATCTATTCAAAAAATGATTGGAAAAATGCATTGACTCTGTGGTACTTACAAAAGAGGTGTAGTTTACCTAGGGGAATTTTTTAAAAAAAATTACACAGAAATTTAAAAACATTTTATATAGAAACTGATTCTTGCATTTCAGTAAAATTCTTATTTTCATAATTAAAAAATAAAATCCTTTTTTATAGCCCATAAATAATAATATTAATTAGATGTTAAAAGGAATAAATGTCACTGGTTGTCTAAAATTTAAAAAAAAATCGTACTTTTTTCTTACAAAGTTTTAAAATGATTATTTTATGGGACACAGCATGGCTACAGTTTTTCGCGTCCCATTCGCTTTATTGGTTATCTGGAATTGCACTAGATGGCGCCCCAATCGGTATTTGAAAATGACGAGGAGAGGAAACAGGATTTTGCCTTAGGGTTACGAATTCACCCGGAATCTAAACAGGTTACATATCACGACGTTTTTGTGTGCAAAGGACGTTGTTTTTTTCCTAGGATTGAACTGCTTGAAATCGCCAGTGCGAGATTTTTGTTGGATTACACGATTGCCAAATATCACTGTGAGACAACGTTTACAAAGAACAACGAATCAAAACGTGGTTAATTTCCCTCCTTCTTTCGAACGGTGAGTATGCGAATATTAGCATTTTTTTCATACACTTCTCACGTGCAGTTATTTGTGCTATTTTTTTTTTTTTTTTTTTTTGCCATAGATTTTGATCCTGTATGACATCTTTTTCTTAAATTGAGTCTAAATATTCCAGGTTTGAATGTTTGTAATTGTTTCTTCTCTATTACATCCATTCTCATACTCCGAGAATCGATGACTTTCTAAACCTTTGGTTAAAGTATTAGTTTTTTTAGAACAATTTCTAAAAAAAAAAAAAAAAAAAAAAAAATTAAATTGAATGTCTTCACGTTATCTATTAGAATCAAAAATTTTCAATTTGAACTGCTCGCAGCTCAATCGCATTGTATTCTTTCATCTGACGTTTTGTTCCATTGAAAATATTTTCTCCATATAATATGCAACTTCTTTTAGCCATTATTCTATGTAAATACGAATATTTGGGCTTTTTCATATTAAATAAGATTATAAACTTAAAAATTACCTAGTTTTAATGCTCAAAATTTCTAAATGAACTGGAAAAAATCATCTCGCTTAAACTGAACCTGATTTCTACAAATTTTGATTCTTGAATTTTTTTTTTTCAAATATGTCGAATTGCATTGAAATCTAATTGCATTGAAATAATAATGAAATATAAGAATATGTTTTTTTTTTCTCTGCTGACTTATACTTCCTGTTGATAAAATTAGCAACTAGAAATTATTTCCCCCCCTTTCACTCCAAATTATATAAATTAAAAGGAAAATTCTTTTTCTGTGCTTTCGAAACATCCTTAGAAAAAATATCTACTCGATGAATCGTTTTGAAAATATAAGACGTTTTCGTCTTAATGGGTTTCTCCCTGTCATATGTTGAAGTGGAATGAATCAGCTGGAGACCTCAAAATTGATAAATGTTATTCTCTCTCATACATTAGTAATCTTGCTCGATGAAGGTTTTGTAATAGGTCAGTTTTCATCTGAATGTCAGCCGATACAAAGTTAATGACCGTTGCTATGGATCAAAATCTATGCTTGTAAAATCCAAAAGGCTCAGAGACGAATAAAAAATGTTTAAATGTGCCAAAAAATGATAAAAATTGTGTGCATTTCTTTGAGTACGATTGAAATGATAACATGGATCAAGTAACTAGAAACTCTGAATTGTTTAGATTATTTAATGAAATGATGTCATTTGATCATTGAGACGAAATCAATAAGAAATACTTCACGTTTTAAATAAGATTCTGGAAAAAATATTGAAATTCCATTCTTAACTTTTCATTTGAATGAGGCAGCTAAATGAATGATTGCGTGAAACAAATGTAGATCTATTAGATTTTTCAAAAAATAATGAAACCCACGAAAGAATATATTTTTAAAAACAAAAGAAAGTTTAAATTCTGTCAAGCTTACTCTAAAGAAGCTCTAATGCTTTTAAAGTCCAAGAAATGTTTCTAAAATAAATTCTGATTAAATAAAAGGGCTGAAAAGGCTGTCAAGTTTTTGAAACATTTTCTGGAATAATTCGTGCTTCCTTTTATCGTAGAAATAACTTCTAATGCTAATTATTTTGATTGTTAAATTACACATTTCGCAGAACTGAATAGAAAAGTTTTTCTCTGGGATGTTGTGAATGGGTTGTTTTTACGATGGGTGTCCTATCCGAAATATTTTCTTATTTCATTTCAATCAATCATCATTGAGAGGACTTATAAATTTTTCACCGAAGACGTCTCAACAAATGCATATTTTGTTCTTAATGATAAAATTGTGGAGACAGAAGCTACAAAAAACTATTGAAAGGTCCTAAAAAATGCTTTTGTGAAAATCGTTTTTATTTTACCCATCGAATAAAATATTGTCATATAATTGTGTAACTAAAGTTACATACCAGAGGAAATTCTATTGCTTGAACCACACTTCTAATGAGTGGTCGCCCATTCATGTTAAACGGCTGATTCTTGAGAGGCGTTGTTATGGAATGCAGTGGGCATTAGGAAATTGGGGTCTTGTGAGGTGACTGAGGCTCCAAAGGACTTCAAAGAGTATGACGTTAATAAATAATCAACCAAACTTCCAAGAAATTAAAAAACTAATTTCTAGATCGATTCTTATAATCAAACAGGGTATTTCTAAACAAGAATTTTAAAAAATTTGCATAGAATTGATATTCTGGATAACTGAAAATAGAAACGGTAAATAATGGTTGCATATTTCAGAAGGTAAATGAATAATATAATTTAATGTAGTTTTGAATGAGCAAAAATAATTTGAGATGGGGGAGGGGTTTCATTATCAAATAATCCATTAAATGGAAGGAAATCAAAACAACAAATTTCATGACTTTTTTGTATTCTGATTATGTGTGCGTGAAATTTTTGTAAATGATCAAAATTTGATCTATATACAGGAAAATAATTTCGTTAAAATAATCTTGTTTGTTATTGAAGCCAAGCATGATAGTTTTTCTCGTTTAAGTATTAGCTTTTATATTTTTTATAAAACAAAAAAAATGGAGAAATACATTACTTTTCGAAATGCACCACTGCCAAATAGTAAACTCGCTTCACTGAATCTAATAAAGCGTAGTTCTACTAACCAATGGAGTGAATCCAATATTGCCAAATTCTTGTGTGAAAATCGTTCTATTTGATTTTCTGTTTTGAAATTCATTTTATTAGAGAAGAGATATGTTTGTAAAAACAAACTGTTGTGGATGATCAGAAAAGGAATCTAATTGTCTTAGGCTTCCCTGTAAGAACTGACTTCGAAAGCCATTTGTTTTTCATTTCTAATGAGACCGAGGCTCCAAATGCCAGTCGGTGATTGCCGTCGCGTTGCTTCGACGGGCGTCAATAAAAAATCATCTCTAATGACTGCAAGTATTTCACTTGTGAATGATCCTAAGCCCACAGAACGAATACTCTAGTTTATTATTATTTATGGAATTTCGAATTAAAATTCCAAAGGAAAATGCTTTCAAGAGATCGTGATTGGTGTTTCGCTGAACAGAAATTCAAAAGTAGCTTAAATTACTCAGAGTAATATTAGAGCAAATCACATGAGAGCATTTTCGAAGGATACTGATGTCAATAAAATACTTGATTTTCTTATTTTTATTTTGGGATCAATGTTATAAAGGAGTTAAAGTTAAAAAAAAAAAAAAAGAAAAACTGTTATCGAAGCAATTGGATGTGAATCAATGGTGAGAATTATTATTTACCTTTTATTCGCCTGTACAAAGGTGAGAGTTTTAAAATTTTGGATTTTGCTTGTTAAGTTTTGATATCGATTTCAGATTTAACAGAAAGAGTTACTGTCATTTGTCACCACAGCCAGGCATACATTTGCGTCTCTAAAAATCTACATTTTGTGAAAAATTTGAGTTCCCTAGGACATCTAGTAGTGAGATTGTACCATTGGAAAATCTATGAGAAAAACAAATTACGAGACGGAACAGTTTTTCCTTTTAGGTAGTCGTTCTCATTGATAAACATTGAGACCCAACTAATACATTACGTTAGTTGTTCCCATCCCTTGTAAAACTGCTGTCTAGTTATAACTTTTCTAAAGGAGGAGATTTGAGGGACAGTCATATAAAATATTAGCATTATTATTATATTTTATTGAGTATAATGACATACTTATTATATGTTTTAAGACTGTTATTTGAAGGTGTCCCCAAAGGAATGCTATTTTTGATCGTAGAAATTCTGGTTAAAGCTCGTGAATTCTCTTATCTTGAGGACTTTTTTAAATATGTAAGCTATTTAAGTTGCTGCCAGGAAAACAAGGCTTTCACGCTTGCTAAAGCGAAATTTAGCTCGCCTTTTGAAATCGGCTCAATTTTAAAATACTTTCAATCAGTCCACATTGCGAAAATCCACAAGAAAGTGAATTTCTTTTAACTCCTCACATTATATTGTATTCCTACCAACTCTCGACTTGTTCTTCAGGCTAATTGAATGAAACCGGTTTGATAGGACCAACTGTGAAGTATCCAAGAATGGGGACTCTTCCGCAGTTCAAAAACCCCCACCCACGCTTCAAGATTGAGGCCGTCGTCATCGGACGTTCAAAGAAATATAGGAATCTCAATTTGCTGGGGACATTGATTTCACATGACATTGAGTAGAGAGGAGATACCGTGGGATAAATAAAAAATTCAAATTACGGGAGTATTAAGTTTAGTTTTCTCCAGCCCTTTTACTCAGTCATCTCGCACGCAATCCATTTCAGTAAATGAAATTTTTTGTTTGTTTGTTTTTGATTCATTTAGTTTGTTAGACCGAAAATAAATGGAAAATTACTTAAACAAGTTTAATCATTTCGCAATCAATCATTAAATTTTAATCGTATCATATTACAGGCACTTTCGTAAACTGGAAAAAAAAAAAAAAACTTGCTGTAAGTTTTATTTTTGAACTAGAAAAGTCTCATTTTTGCTTTCAATTGTAATTAATTTTTCTTCTCATGATTGAATTCTTTTCGCCTTTGAAACTGAATATGCCCTTTTTTAGCTTTACTTTTGAAAACTAGATTTTTTAGACATGTAGTTCATTGTAATAGCATAATACGAGGACTCACTATTAAATAACGAGACTCAGTAAAACATTTTATTTTGATGTCTTACATATTAACATTGTCATATTCAATATACACCTTTCTTCTATCCCTAAAACTCTTCATGCGAATCTTCTACTGTTCGAAACAGAGCTGGAAGTCTTCTTTTGTCAGCTCCTTCAGGATGAGTGCCGTTTTTCTTTCACAGCTTCAACGGATTCAAATCTTGTTCCTTTTAATGCAGATTTCTCCTTGGGAAACAGATAGAAGTCGCATGGCTCAAGATTCGGTAAATAAGGCGGAGGGTCTAATACTGGGATGCTTTGCTTGGCTAGAAACCTCTCGACAGACATAATTCGAGAGACCAACCCCCCGCTCCGCACATAGTGCACTACGGGTTCTCTCGACAGACAGTAGGGAATGAGCTGATGCATTGTCTTAGTAGAAAAATTTGCCACGTGGGTTATTTGTCAATTCCTTCAGACTCAGCATCGCATGAATACTTAACCGATGGTTAGATCGAACCAGATTATTGATTTTTTTTCGATAATGTTATCCGTTTTTGACGTGGAAGGGCGACCCGTGCGTAAATAACCTTCAACATCTTCTCAACCATTTTGAAAACGCTTAAACCACTCAAAAACACGTGCATGTGAAAAACGTTCATTGCCATACACTTCTTTTAATAAATTATAAGTTTCAGTAGAGATTTTTCCAAATTTCATTTGAAATTTCACAGCAATTCGTTGCTCACATTCATTTTTCCAGCTAAACAAAAAAAAAATCACTGTAATGCGAACAAAGACTAGGGCTATTCGGATTTGTTTACTGAAAGAGAGGCACTGAATTCAAAAGAGAAGGCTTCACGCTAAACAGTTGTCGGCCGCTGGCTTTGGCGCAGGCGTACTTCTTTTGTAGCAGCGTCGGTCTCGTTAATTAATAGTCACACCTCGTTTCCTACCTCTGCATAATTTTATAAACATTTTGTGCACGCTTTCCTTTTTTTTTTTCTTAAATTTTCAGATTGAATATTCTACAATTTATTTTCTGCTTGTGGTTGAAAACAAAGCAAAGTAGCATACAAGTACCATACTGTCTGCACAGGAGAATGTTAGGAATGGTTTTAAATATTTATATTCTTTTTGGGCTCTTTTCAAATTGAGAGAAAAGTTTATTTCAACTGTAGGTGTAAAAAGAGATTCATCAATTCTTTACAAAATAGAAATTCCAGCAAAATTTGTAAGAAATGAAAATTTACGTCCGAAACATCAAGGCACGCTGCATGGAAAACAATAACCCGGACGCCGTGAAATCAAAATTTAATTCTACGGAAGGAATTGCTTCCCGCAAAATCATTTAAAAAATATATGTAATAAATTCGGGTCGAGAAAAAGCGAGCAGTTTAAGTTATAAAAATCAACCCCACACTTATTAAAACGTTTGAGTGAGTTGAAAACCAGTGAAAAATGAATGATATATTATTTTAACACCCTCTATATTTGAAATCCTAAGAAGAGTCTCTCGAATTTCCAAGTGTTACAGAAACGATGAATTATTGCCTTTAAAGCCCTTGTGCCGTGTTAGAGAGTTCCCTAGTGGCTCATTTCTGCTTGGTCATCCATGACAACCTATCATGTTGCAGCAATAAGAATGTTCTCGTGCCAGGTCAAAATCCACCTTCTTTTCATTCTCACAAAGGGCGACTGAATAGAAAAAGACCTTTTTTCAATCCGTGTTTTGAGATAGATTGTTTTCAAAATCGACTTTCATGCTGACTTTCATAAAGAGTGTTTCACAGGGTCTGATGCTTTTCGCGCACTTATTTTTGGATTTGGCCATTTTTCCTCGATTATTTTTTTCTACCTTTTCTTTCAATGTTCATTTTCTCAACTCAAATATGACTTCGTTTCAACTTTACGACTCGAAAACGACGTTCTTTTTTTTTTTTTTTTCACCTTGGCGTCTAACTCACTGCTGAATGAAACGGTTTTCCAACGATCTGTACTTTGGAAAAAGAAAACTGTTCTTTTTGGTGAATTTTTCATTTCGTTTTTTGTTAAATAAATGACGAGGCTTCCTTTGTAATTACGAACATTTTTTTTTATTTAGTTCTGGAAAAATCCTCCTTCTACACTCTTAATAAAAAAGATCCTTTTGGGGGAGGAAATCTTCCGAATAAGTACATTTAATAACTGATATTATTCACGAAAGTATTTCAATTCCAAAAAACGGCTCAAAGCAGAAAATGTCTTCTTTATATTTCTCGGAAGAGGACAATCCGAAGAATCGGAGCTTTTTAAAATTGAAAATCAGAGCATATTTGTTCCAGTCCTTTCTGTGGACTCCGACTGAGACTTTTTTTTTCCTTGATCGTATACGCTTGTTAATTGAATGATCTGAGTATATCTGAAATTGAATTGATTACTGGTGAGCAAGTTGTTTTACTACGAACCCAAAAACGATTTGGGAGCTCGAAGTCAGCAAATGTGTATTATTGTTCTATGATAATTCATAAATCTTATTTTATTAATTAATTTTTAGCGATGTAGTTTCGACTCTAAATCGAATCTACAATTTTTCTTTTTCCAAATATATTGTTTCAATATTGCTTGACTTTTTCAGATAACTAATTATTCAGAAAATGAAGATAATCCTGAAGATAACTCAGAAATCACTATATGGGAGGAGGATTGAAAAATATTATCGAATAGATTAATAACCTTTCTTATCAATGAATTGATTTCAATGGAAATTCGACTTTCAGACCAAAGTCATGAGGTGAAAATGAACAGCTTTCTTTACGGAGTCATATTTTTGTCTTTCAATGAAGGCAGCTCCAAGTTATCTGAATATTTTAATACATCTGTTGGGCCAACCATTATCGAGCTTGACCTCAATATTCCAATGAATTACAACAGCAGTTTGATTCCCCATAAAATATTGAGTGTTCGAAACTCCAAATAAAAGTGAAGTGATGTGGAAGTTGGGTGGCATGAATAACTTATTTTTCAATCCTAATCTGACATTAATTTGACCTCGCAATACTTGAAACAACATAGGTAAGGACAGGATTAAAAATGGATTGGAGCACGTTCCTTTTCATCGAGCGGGCGCGAAATGGGTCATTCGTGTGAACATCAAATGAAGGCCATTTTCTTGTTCCAGATTCCGTGTTTGTGGAATGATCGAGTGTCATGGAGGCGACCACTTCGTAGCGGACCTCTGCGCCAAGACCAAATGGGCCACCATGGGAATGCGCTCTGGCTGTTCTTCGTCTTCCTAGCATTCAACGTAAAGAGCCTGGTAAGTCCTTTCGTCAAGCGTTTTCTCAAGCTTGCTGAAAAACATCAGTTTTCTTCGAGACTCGCCCTCAAGGGCTAATCTTCTTTTCGTAAGTAAGGACGTCATGACCCCGAGGGATCTTTGTGATATTTTTTCTATCCTGTGGGGTTTACTGTCATTCGTAAACACGGGTGACGTGTCTCCCGGATACCCTTCTTTATTCCTAACCCTCCTACAGACTCCTTCAAACGATTCCAATACCTAAAGCGATTGAAATCATATTCGAAAGACCACTCTTAGTCCTTGTCGAGTACATTTTCTACGCAATGAAAGTAACTAATACATATCTTAAAAGTGATTACCGATGACTCGCTTATTTTAAATGACGCCCAAAGGAATGATCTGCATTTCATCTGCGAATGAAATTCCTTTTCAATCTTCGCTCATTTATCGAGAGCCCTGATTTTCTTATTGATGCCGTTTATCCGCTAAAAACTGGCTGAAAGAATGACTAAATATGATTTTTTTAAAAACTAAATGCCACATTTGTACGAATGTTAAGAAAATGTTGCTCAGTATTATAAGTAGCTAAGCTTTTATATAATTACGTCAGATAATAAATTATTGAATACGTAATTCTTATCGTTCAAAACAAATCGACTTACAGTTCAGTGATGATCTTTTTTATGGCTTTTACCCCCCTTCAACGTTTGATTGAAACAAAATCTTGATTAATTTCTCGTGATCTAAACGTTCACGCATAGTAAGAAAAACCCTGTTTATTGAATAATTATGATAGAAGAGGTGAAAAAAAACTTTTGTTTTTGTAGAAGATCGTTAAATTTTCCATAATCGCAAATAAATGTTTTTTTCATGACATCAAATGCAATAAAATTAGCGCCATTCTTTTTCTTAGTTTTCGTTCTGGAAATGTCAAAGAAATTCAATTTCTATCAAATATATAAATGAAACCCCTCTCTTAATTTTTAAAAATTCACTCATTTTGAAAGATAACTAGATCTTAACACAAATCGAATTATTGTTGAACCCTCTAGAGCTTGGGAGTTACTTTTTTTGTACCTTCCTCTAGAACCTGTCCTCCAATTCCTATCGAAAATAAGAGATTTTCATGTTTCTATTTAGGCGCGTATTATATTTATTTATGTCGTTCGCAATGGAAACGAAAGAAATTTTTCAAAACTTTTGTAAATGTATTTATAAAACATGGTGATATTTCTTAATATTTCGAGAAATAGTCTTTCAATGCGTAGAAAGAAAGAATAAAAATGGTCAGTTGCTCCTTTTTTCGTGACCGAATGAACGATACTAGATGTAATGCTGCTCCCCAGGGAGGAAAAATTCCCTAAGCGAACGGCATGCTAAGTAACGGAGATATTTATTGCCACGTGATCACAGTATTCTGAAAGATAAAATTCAAAATAACAAATAAATCCCAATCTCAAAGTTAGTCTACGAAGTGAACTTCGAAATACGATTACGAATTCTTCTTGTTTACGGTCAACTGATTTTTCTCAGTAATGTTTCATACACATTTCATGGCGGCGTGAGGAAAAGCACTGGAATCTGTCAAGGACCTGATGGGTAAAACAGTAGGAGTAAATTCGAGCTCTTTTCATTGGAACAGGAAGGATTAGAAAAGCTTGGCTGAAATACTTTTTCACACTTGGCGGCTTAATTAGGTCGAACCACTCAATTGAAAAGGACCTATTCAGTGAAAGACCTCGAACAGTTACTCTGTTAAAAGGTTTCTTCTATTAATTCTGCGTCTTTTAACACTGGCAGAAAGTTTCACCTGCTGTGTATGGTAGGCACGGGTAAAAACTGCTCCAAATCCAAATCATTTTCTTCGGAAGTGAAGTTTTCAGAAGAGACTGGAAAGTGAAGTGTTCGGGGCTGAGTCCCGTCCAATTCGCAGGATAAGTGTTCATTTATTGGGGAAAAAGCTGACTTTTCTCTCAGTTCTTATCCAAGCGTTCTTTGATTTTTGCCTGAGAAATTGCCGTGAGAGAGAAATTTATAAAAATGATGCACGATTACGCAAGATTAAAAAATGCGAGGAAAACAAAGTATGTCAAGAAACAAAAAACAAATAATATTAAAATTAAGTTTCTCGTTTTTTCAGAATTAGGTATGTCAA
>BMAW01013869.1:261260-300190 GCA_019974015.1 Nephila pilipes
CTGTTTTGACGCTGCTCACTCCAAACAACAGCGTCCTCTGGCGGGAGTCACGTGGTTTCAGATGGGAAAGTATTCAGTTCGGAACAAAGTATGACTCCGGAATTGATAACATATGTGTTTATTATTAACTTGGCGATAGAAATGAGCCGCATATATAGCTATTAGAATAAAGTTTCTCACGCTTGATACATTGAAAGACATTCTGTAGTAAAGCTTATGATTTTTACTCAAATACTTTATGATGGAGAGATGAATTTTGTGTTCAGGGCAAACTGCTTTACTTTGAAAGCAGAACACATTTCAGACTCATATTCTAATATCTGTCTCTACTTATTTATGTTGCATAGTTTTTATCAGCTTTTTAATTATGGATGCGACTGTCCGTTACTCCAACTAGTTAATGGAATGATAGGCATCCTCGATCTCGTTGCGGGCGATCGAGCACAGGTTCTGATTCCACATAAGAACCGTCGTATAGAATGATAGCACATAAAATTAAGTTCACCCGTGGAAGTGAAGAGACGGGTGTCTATTTTGTCATTTAACCACGTCTCCGTTACAAATAGTCCTTAAAGAAAATTTTCCTTTTTATATTTCACTTTTTTTCCTCCGTTCTTGTTGCTTCATCTGAAGACATATTTGTTGAATCCAACTCGATTAACATTCCTCCGATTCACACGAATCTTTCAAATCACTTATCAGACTCAACTTATTCCTTACTTTACAACTAAATAATTAAACCGAAACAATGATTTCATTGTTTTTGCATCTTTGAAAACGGGGAGGGATCGCAAAGCACCAACACATGGAAAAAAGGATGGATTACTCACAAGAACTGTAAACAAATTAATAAGGTCTAGTTGGTTTGGTTTCGTTAACGTCGCACTAGAAGCAGCACAAGGGCTGTTGGTGACGGATCTCGTAATTTTGAACTTCGGTCAAGTGACGAGGACGGCACATGAGCTGGTACTCCCTCTCCTAACTTACATTCCATTTCAACGGGAGGACTTTGAGCCTCGACAGATTTAACTTGCATTAGCCTCGGCTACATGACGGGTTTTAAGTGGCACCAAGGCTTGAATCCACGATTCGACGAAAACCACCCCCTGCGAGTCCGCGACGATAATCACTTGGCAACCGCGGCCAGTAAATGAGGAATCATAGACAGTTTTAGCCAAAAAATATCTTCTGTATCAAATACTAAAATATTTCACAGTAAAAGTATTTGTACGTCACTAGATGCTCGATTTATTATTCATAATCATATCGACTCTTTTGAAATTTCACTACAGAAAAGTGTAAAATTAAAACCGTTACATAAACTTTAAAAAATAATTGACTCGAATGTTCGATTCGGGTGTGACAAAAAGAATCCTGTTCGAAAGGAGTTTTTTGATCCAAAATGTTCCTCTACTATTTTTGAGGGAAGTTGCTCCATAGTATGGAAAGGTCTTAGATTGAAATGGGCCACTATCTAACTGAAAAACAAAGCTATCTTAAGAATTGCAACATTTGATCTCTTCCTATCTATTATTTTGTTGGCATTTTGCAATACCATATGCGTCTCTATATCTTCCTCCTCCACTGTTGGTTTTTCGAACTGCTTTCTTCCAATTATCGGATTCATCTGAGAAGACAAACTAACTATATGACAGCGATTCTCAGACTTTTTCGCCCTTATCGGGTTAAAAATAAATCGCGGTACAGCTTTCCTTAACCCTTTCAGGGGCTGTGATATATTTTTTATTTGACATCTTTAGCATCCTAAAATTCTCTGTAAAATATACTTTTTTCCCACACATTCAAATGGTAGATTATAGCTTTCTTTACTTAAATTAGATGGCAGAACTATACAGAATAGTTATGAAAGTTATTGCTTTGAATCTAAGGAAAGTTCCTAATAAGTTGTTTTATCTCTAGCAGAAATGTTTCTGAAATGAATTGAAAATTTTAAATTCATCAGCTACCCGATCTACATGTTTGAAAATTGATGTGAATACTGCTAATTACTCAAAATAAAATTTATAAAGTATTGGTTTCATACTTGTGGAATAATATTTATACCACCGCCCACAGAGAACAACAGATGACAGCACTGAAATTTGCGATTTAGACTGATATGTGATGATTCGCTTTGTTATAGTGGAAGATAGTGGGAAACAGGAATAGAAATCTATCAACGCGGTGATTGCCCACCAAAAGACAACAAACAAAAGCGCAGGATAAAAAAAAAAGATTTCTAAAAACTAAAACTATTGCAAAAAATAGTTTAGAGAGGGACAGCCTTCGAAGGCGTGTAAGATAGAACTGGTTGGAGACAGTAGATTTGGAACTTGTTGTCACTGATAAACATGAGACTAAAAAATGACATTGGACATAAAGTGTTAGCATGAGATAAGAATAGACGATAAGCTGTGGCAATAGGGGCTCATTGCCTCTATCAGCAGTTCTTACTAAGGGATCTAAGTGAACTGAGTAGTAAATCATTGTTGAATGACAATCATGAACAAAAGATACAATACATCAAAGAGATACCTGCTTTGTAAGAAGAGCAGAGCTCTCAGCGTTTGGGCGCCGGATGTGAATCTTGAAAGAAGAAATGATTCTTTCTAAACTGTACAAATAAGATGTAATGCAGGGGCGGCGCTATAAAAAGTACCGGATTTTAAAAATCAGGAAATAAATAAAAATTAATTTTGCCACTTGATATTGTGTCTTTTTAACATAATTAATGCATATCTGATGAGTTTTAAAATTTAATTTTTTTATAGACCACCCCTCAAAGGGTCAAGGGTTCCTAAAGCGTTTTGAATGCGTAGTGGAAAAACAGAAAATATTTGATGTGATGAAATCAATGAATGCATTTTTCATTATTTCCGTTATGGGAAGATTAGTTAATTCAAGTCTCAAATTGCTTGCCCCAGGAAGTTTGCTCCTGTATCTGTTTTTATGTAAGCATTGAAAACGCAGAGATAAGTTGAAATAAAACGCTCAAATCTTTTCTCTGCAACCTTGTCAACAACATTGTTTTCTGAATACATTTGCATCCAGAACTCTTCTCGTTCACCATATTTCTGTTTTCAACTGCTGTCTTTGCTGATCTCAAGTAGATTTCGAAACATTTCTGTCCAGTAGGTTTATGTTTTGGGTCGCGGGAAAATTATCCAGCAGTATATGTCATCAGAGTTAATGTAGGGAAAATAATCAACTATACTTCTTTCCAAGTCTTACAAGTGAGCAATAATAATTTCGAGAAATTTGGTTTGGAGGTTACTCTCATTTGTTTTGACCTAGGAAAATTGGAGATGTCTTTGCTCTAAACACAAGCTTGCAAAAATACTTTTATTTTACGCAAGGCTTTTATTTATTCAAATTGTGTTCCTCGGTTTCCTTAAAGAGAAGTGGTGGTTTCATTTAGTTTTTTCAAGATGTCGGAAAAATATTAAATTTAAGCAGCCAATCGATATCAGTTAATTGTCGGATAAAGGCTTCTCTGTAAATGGGACTACCAGTGCATCTTTTAGATCAAACAGTCTGGCTAAATTTTTTTGCCTTGGTAGCCACCGCACTTCTCTCCTTATGGTTAAAATTACATTCAACAACACTAAAGCGATGAATTTGCTGCTGAAAAATTGGTTTAGTTGGAATTGTGCTACCACTGATTGCTACCACTTGGAACTTCTTTTTCTAAGAACACATCTGCTGATTCTTTCTGTAAAGCTAGCTTCAATTTTGGGGAACACTCTTTTAGCCGCAAAGTTCTAGAAATCGAAAAAAGAAAGAAAAAAAAAGCGACACCTATTTTACGCGATTCCGGGAGTCTCGTTTTCAATATATGTCGTTTTAGCTGTCAACATAAATTTTTAAAACAGACCACCTTTTCACCGTTGTGTCATTTTTTTCACACCATCACTGAAAAATATAAACAAGAACACTTCAAGAAATTCATATTTACTCCATATTGTTAGCATTTTATTTCATGCATACTTTTTTTTTTTTAAAAAAAAAAAGGAAAGTGTTGGAGGAAATCTGAACATGTCAGAAACCCTTAACTGGAGATATCTTAATCGAAACTACACCTTCTTTACAAACGAACTCGCCCTCACGAGCTTACCTTCAGGTAAGTACGGGAATCACTCACTCGAGGCATCCTAGTCATTTTTTCCCCTTTCCTATAGGATTTACTGCCTGGTATGCACGGATGACACGTCCCCGGAATATCCCAGCGATTCTTCTCTATTTTCGACCCTCCTTCTTGGAAACCAATTTTTCTTTCTTCCCAAATGTCTGGATCGTAATTACGACTTGTTTGGCGCAGCTTAACCACACTTCACTAACATTCACAAACGCAATCCTTCTTTCTCACGAGAACTGTTTTTCAAATAGTGGTGCTACTCTTTGTGCTTTTCAGTCAGAGGTCTTTGAAGACATCAGACAAAATAGTCATCAAAAAAAGCTTTGAATCTATTGAACCTTTAGTGCTCCAGTTACCTATACATGTCCCCCACAATCCAAGTCCTCTTCGTTTAATTTTCAGAAATCCTCAAAAAGCTTGCCGTAGACTACGAATCTGTACCATATGTGCTGCCATTCCAATACAAATCGGATTCAAAAATTGAACTATGTCAACTGGTGTTAGTCTCATCCATCTAAGCTTCACAGTTTTCCCTCGGTAGCTTCCAAGAAGAGAAAATACAAGGTATTAAAATAAAACATCTTATCTCGAAGATAAAAATTCAGTTCACTATTTGTCTACGTTTTCACTCAGACGAGTAAATTGTGCACTGTTACCCAAGCAAGCTCAACCAATCGCGCGTAAGTTATTCGTCCTTCAATAACTGTTACCATCTCCATCCATTCTGATGTTTATCTTCTTCTAAATCTGTAGTTACAATGTCCTTGAGACCGCGGTAGTCTTGTTGTCATGGTCGCGGATTCTCGACGGCGGTTTTCGTCGAGTCGCGGGTTCGAGCATTGATGCCAATAAATACACGCCGGGAATCCGCACGTCAAATATGACGGCACCCAAAGTCCTCCCTCTGGCGGAGTGTAGAAATTAGGAGAGGTGGTACCAGCTCAGATGTCATCCTTGTCACTTGATCAAAGTTCAGAATTACGAGGTCCGTCGCCAATAGATTTCGTGTTGCTTCTAGTGTAACTTTAATAAAACCAAACCATATAGTCCTTAAGGATTAAAGCGCAACTTTTACCGTCTTTCATAGAACCTACCATAACATTCGAATATTAACCTTCTATACTTATTCCAATACAATTCTTATTCCTCCTCAGGCCGCTGTAGCCTAGTAGACATGGTCGTGAACTCGCTGTTGGCGATTTTCGTTGAGTCGCAGCTTCGAGCCTTGATGCCACAAAAGACCCGCCATGTAGCTGGGGCTGATGCATGTTAAATCTATCAAAGCTCAAAGTCCTCTTGTTGGCGTGGTATGGAAATTAACAGAGGTGGATGCCAGCTCAGATGTTATCCTCGTCACTTGATCGAGATTCAAAATTATGAGGTCCGTCACAAATAGCCCTCCATTTAAGTGCTCCTTCATTCTGTAAACTCTTGAATTTTCTCGCCGGGGCCCCTGCTATAAGGCTTGGCTTCTAAATCAATGCATGCTCGTATTCGAGTTCCTACTTACCATTTACCATCCCTGACTTTTATTTACAGTGGCTCAAACAATTGAGGATACACCTTACTTTCACTTGATAAATCCAACTTTTAATGAAAATAACACATTAACTAGAATAGAAGACGTATTTTTACTTTTACACGTAATAAAAGGGTTAATTTACAGTAAAAATAACGAAAATCAACAAAAAAATATCTAAAATTAAAAGTTTCACAAATATTTGAAGTAAACATAGGCAGATCTTTACGTCAAAAAATTAAGGATACACCAATGAAATTTTTTCGATATATTACATGCATAGACAGTATCAGTATTTTGTTGCATGTCCTTTGGCTTTTATAATGTCCTCCAAACGTCTTGGTACCGATTCGACCAATTTTTTAGTGGTATCTGGAAATATTTTATCCCATTCTTCTTGTAACACTTGCTTTAAATGGGCTTTGTTTCTAATCTGGTGTTTTTGGACCACTGTTTCTAGTGTGGCCCACAAATTTTCTATGACATTGATGTCAGGGGACTGTGGCGGTGTGTGCAATTGCTGTTTACAATGAAAAAGACACCACATTTTGACATTACGTGCCGTGTGTTTGGGGTCGTTGTCGTGCTGAAATATAAAATGTCCATCTAAACCCAATTTTTATGCACTTTCTTTAAGGTTGTTGCGGAGTATGTCTATATAAAGCTTATGATCCATTATACCATCTATAAAAACTAAATTTCCTACCCCATTTTCAGCCATACAACCCCAAACCATGACGGAGCCACCACCATGTTTAACTGTAGGACGTAAATTTTTTGGATCCAAGGCGGTGTTCGGCTTTCTCCAAACGGTGTGACGACCATCGCTTCCAAAAATGTTGAATTTACTTTCATCACTAAATATAACTTTCTTCCAAAAGTTTTCTGTCTTCAACTGATGAGTTTTTGCAAACTTCAAACGCTTTTTCTGATTTTGTAAGCTTATGAAAGGTTTCTTTCTAGCTACTCGACTGCTATATCCAGCATGTCTAATCACATTTCTCACAGTTTCAGCACTTACACTTCTGCAGATTATCGAGAAGTTTCTGCAGCTAGTTTGACTGCACTCAGTTTAGGATTAATCTTGATATCTTTTAAAATTTTCCTTTTAGCTACATCACTCAGAATACTTTTCCTTCCTCTTCCACTCTTATTTTGAATTAATCCATCGCGTTTAAATTTCCCAATGATTTTCTGGACACATGAGTGACTTCTACCGACAATTTCAGCTATTTCACGATAAGATTTTCCCTTCTTAAATAATCTTAATATAAATTTTCTTACATCAATACTAGTCTCTTTCCGAGGAGCCATTTTCCATTAAAAATTACAGCTTTATATTCTCATAACCAACTTCAAAAGACAGAAATAACAGTTGAAAAAGTTTAGGATAAAATTTCCCAAACTTAGATTATTAGTAGCAAGCAAAAAGAAATCAAGTGGTAGTTAAACAAAAATTTCATTTGTGTATCCTCAATTTTTTGAGGTAAAAATCTGCTTATGTTTATTTGAAATGCCTCTAAAAAGTTTTATTTTAGAATTTTGTCGTTGATTTTTCTTTATTACAACGTTTTTCTGAATTTCACTTGGTGTGTGTGTGTGTCATCAAATTTTCGATCGTTAATTTAACCAACTTCCCATCAAGCTAGAGCTTTGAAATTTTGGGAATCGTTCTTACTCGCCTAACAATGCAATATTTAGACGTTTGCGACAAGTTTTAACTAATATTTCAATAATTTTAATAAGCCAAAATATTCTTTCCTCTAGGCGCTTTTAGGGTTGAGGAAAAAACTTCTTCCCCCCTCTGGGAACACCGGGCACTCCCCACACCACATGAGGCCTCGTAAAACTATTGTACTCACAAAGGGGAGATACTATCTCCCCTTTACTATCTCCGAGATAGTAAGGGTTGCTGACTTTTAGTCAATAATCATGAGCAAGAAAGAAAGTTTCCAATATTTGGCACCATGTCTTATCACAATAATTTTTTCTGAATTCTGGTTCCCATTTTTTTTTTAATAGAATGGCTTACAAACTTTCAAATGCATGTTTTGATTTTATGAGTATTATAATTTTTTTAATACTCTCACAAATGTTTCTTTTTAAGTAAATTTTAAAGTTAAAAATAACTAACAGTTTTAACTAATATTTCAATAATTTTCTCTAATAAACTTTGCCACCATATAAAAACGTTGTTTTTAAAAACGTTGGTTTTTATATCGAATTATTTTTACTGTTAATTAAACCTTTTGTTATGTCTAAGAATAAAAATTCGTTTGCACTTCTGGTTAAGGTGTTATTTTGATTGAAAGTTGGATTTATCAAGTAAAAGTAAGGCGTATCCTCAATTGTTTCTGCCACTGTATTTGTTTTTTTCTGTAAGTGTCCAATATTACATCTCCTGGATTATTTTGGATTTACACCTGCTGTAACTATGTTATCTGCTGGATTTTCTGCGTAAGTGTTAAATTTTCTGAGAAATTAATTAAGGATATGACTGTTAGTGGTGTCTTTGCATTTTTAAAATTGAAATAAGGAAAATATTCTTGAACGTTTCCCTGAAATCAGCTTACTTCTGGAACTTGTTCCAACCGACCCGACTACTGACGAAAACAAGTTTGTATATGAAAAGCTAATTAATTTTGGAACATTTTTGCGCAGCTATGGAAATAAGAAAAATAAGACAAATAGATCAGAAAAATTCAGTTACACCACTTCTTTTTTCAAGTTATCAAACAAAGTTTTACTAAAAGATAGAAGTAATAATGAAACGTATGTTTCGAAATCAGAGGAGGAAAATAACTACAGAGTTAATGAATATTCCAACCTGATTATAGAATTTGAACGAAATAATCATGCTGGACTTAATGGATTCCTTATAGAAGCTCGGAAAAAGCTTTGTTGTACTAATATTAAAGAAGAAATTACAGATAATATTCAAAGCCTATAGGAAATAAACATACAACTTCCTACTATTTATTACTCAAATCCTCAAGGAAGCTTCTGAAACGGTGGTTAACTCCATGACAAGATCTTACCTACATCGACTTCAGATCTTTCCCAACTTAGACCTCAAAAGGTCCCTCTGATGAAAATCTTAAATCAGTTAAAAACAAAGTTACTTCAGAACTCTTTAAAAGGAATTTATTGCTCAAAAGAACTTTCGTCAGTAAAATTAGTCGCGGAGGCATCAACCTCGTGGATAAGAATGATGTGAAGTGTCTGGAATTGGAACTCAGAAAGATCGATTCCCTGAAAAAAATGTGATATAAGAAAGCCTAAGGCAAGATAGCCACAATTTATATTATTTGGAGAAGATGCATCGTATAACGCCGATTCTTTAAAGAGGTTCTAATTCAAAAAAAGGACATACTCATCAATAAGAATTTAAAAATTAACTTTACAATTAAAACCAAACGAGGTTACAAGTTGGGTAATAAGAGTAGACCCCAAATCTTATCCTAGTATAAAGAATGTGTCTCTCTTGTACCTTCACTTTGAACGAGTCAGAATTGATCTATTTATAAGCGCCATGCTGTGTATGAAATTTGGGGGATTTGGACATAGCAAAAACCATTGTGCAAAGGATCTAATTTGCTACCGGTATGGATCAACGGAGTCTCATAACATAGTTACATGCTTATCGATATGCATAAATTGTTATGCAAATAACCAGCGTTTTGGAACTAGACACGACCTTAATAACGGGTGTAGGGACAAGAATTGTCCCATATTGAAAAATAATAATAATAATAAAAAAAAAAAACATTTAATTTTAGTCATACGGATTTTAACTTATAATACTTTCTCACTTGTTCCCACACTGACTTCGGTCAAAAGTTTTTTCGCTTTTCGTACTCCTGGCTGATCAAATAAATGTTTTGCAATTGAATGTTAATCACACGAGGGCTGTGCATCTCTAGTCCTTTGTGGTCGCTTCGGAACTCGGATCCAATCTTCTGCTAATCCATGACCTTTATCTTAATTTTTATAAATCCCTTAAACTCCCCTCCTGGATCAATTCAATATTTCTCATTCAAAAATAAATGTCTCAGTGTTTGTTTTAATAAATTAATTTACCCCGAATTTTTCAACAAAACCGATCAAGCAATAGGTGTCTTACTTAAATTTAAAAAACTTTCTATTTTATTAATAAATTTATATTCCCCCCCCCTCACGATGATTTCGACGCCATGTTAAAGGAACTTTCTGTTTATAAGAAAAATTTCAAATCATAGTTGTCTCCTGACGGGAGACTTCAATGCGAGGTCACCCGTATGGGGCTAAAATTTTATTGATACCCAAGGAGATGTTCCGATCAATTTTGCGTTACACCATAATTTAAACTTCTTAAATTTTCCAGAATTTGGTCCTACTTTTGTGGCTCACTCAGGTAAAGGTAATCCAGGTATATCTTTGATATCTAACAGCATTGTTTATTTGGTGGATAGGTGGGAGGTTTCGGACCTGGAGTCTCTGAGTGATCACCGATTTGCGGGTGTGCATCTGCGATGTGATTTAAATAATTCCGAGTTTTATTTAAAAATTAAATATGGTATCCATAAATTTTTGAAAATTTTTTAAGAAATCATATTCCAAACTCATTCAAACAGTTGAATCAATTCGGAATTCAGATCAGCTGGAGGAGTGTGCTAATGTATTGATTTCAACCGTCTGGCCATCCGCTTTCATAACTTTTCGTAAACGACGGTATCTTGCTACTGCAGTTTTCTCCTGGTGGAATAACAATTTAAAAATTTTTAGAAATAAATTAAACACTCTTAAAAAAGGAGATTACTATATTCAATTAAAAATAATTTTTCTCCTGGAGAAATTGATAGTTTACAATTAAAATATAAAAGAAGAATCTATATAAAAAGAAAATTCTTGCTTCAAAAAATGAGGCCTGGGAGCACTTCTGCACCACCAATAGTGAAAACTTTGGCCTGAAGTCCAGGGTTACCTTTGGCAAGTTCCTGAACTCTTGGCCTCTTGAGGTCATAATTCTTTGCTCATCTGATTACTCCCAAAAGCAAAAACAGGAATTTCTAATACGTTTTCCCCCCCAGGTTCCGGGGAGAGTTTTGATCTGAGTTTTGAGGAGTTTGCACCACCTCCGAATGTTTCCACTGGAGAGGTATCTTTGGTTCCCCTTATTAAAAATCTTAGCGGTGGGAAGGCTCCCGACCTTGATTTCTTTGACTTAGAATTTGGAAGCATATTTTTTTTTCTAATTTCTTTAACCTCTTAGTCAAATTTGTGAATTTATGAGTGCAATGTTCCTATTTTCCAAATATTTTAAAGGACGCTAAATTGAAACTCCTCCTTATATTTGGTAAGGACCCGTCGTCCATTAAATCGTACAGGCCGATCTGTTTGTTACCAACCTTGGGGGAAATTATTGAGCGTGTTTTTAACAATAGATTGAATTTCTGGATTCATCAAAACAATATTCTTCATCCACTCCAATTTGGTTTCAACGAAAATTTTGTCTGTGACGACGCAATTTTCCACTTTGTGTCATTTATCAAACGCAAAAGTTCTACAGAACATGTTGCTTTTACTTTTATCGATATTCAGGGTGCGTTTGACAGCATAGATTGGTCTGTACTATTTAAAACTTTAAGAAATCTTCATTTTCTAATCTGCTTTCAAAAGTTTATATACTCTTACTTAATAAATTGACATATTATTTCTTCTAATAATAATTTTACAATAAAGGATCTAATTACCCAAGACTGTCATCAAAGTTCGGTACTTGCACCCGCTCTGTGGAACTTGTATTTTAATTCTATTTTGAATATTAATTGTGAAAACTTTATAGTTCAAGCTTTTGCGAATGATCTGGAGATTCGAGAAGAGACCTAGAGCGTAATTCTAATATTTTAATTGGTCTTATTGCTGAACATCTGGCACGTCTAAGGCAGGAGATCTCAATTGAGAGAACCACCTCGGTTGTATTTAGAAGCGCGCCAATTTAAAACATGGGAGTTCGTCTTCAGTCGAAACCCAATTTTTAAATTAAACAATTCCTACATAAAAATTTGTAAATTTTATAAATATTTAGGTATTCTGATTGACTACTGGCTCTCCTTGAGTCTCCACATTAATTATCTTAAAGAAAAAATTTATAATTTCTCATTAAATTTTAATAGCGTATTCTTCAATGATTTCAATTTCAAAAATTATAAACTGTATTACTTATGTGTTATAGAACCTATTATTGTCTATGGTGTGTGGGTTTGGGGTGGTGATCTAAACTCCTCTCAAATTATTAAGCTAAACTTTATTCAGAGAATTTACCTTTTAAAAATTATCAAAGCCTCCAATAGGACGTCTCCAATTGCGGCTTTGCAGGTGAGATTGCCGGGGTTCCCCTTATTCATCTTAACCTAAAATTTATTTTTCTTTCTTCAAATATCAAATTTGGAAGAAGCATATTTCAAACTTTTTTTCCCTTGATCAATAATATCCCATTCGACTCAAATGTTTCACTGGGAGCTGTTCGTCCTCAAAAACAAATTCCTTTTCTAATCAAATTTTCGGGACCTTCCGAGAGGGAGATTAACACCGACGGATCAAGGATCGGGCTCGAAATGGGTTCGCCGAGTGCGTTTCCCACCGGGGTGTCCTAAACAGAGTCTACATGTTCAAACTGAATTTTTATAATTCAGTTTTCCAGGCCGAGCTTTCAGCAATCGGATTCGCCGTTTTGTGGACCGTCTCTCATAACTTCAAAGTCTCTGTTTATTCAGGGACTATTAATCAGAAGGATTATTAATATTAATCAGCTTTTATTAATACCATTAAAGAAAAATTAGCATATTATTCTGATTTTTACAACTTACGCTGGGTTCGGGTCCACCTCGGAGATTATAATAACGAAACCGTGGATTTATGTGCAAAGCTCGTTGTCACTGATGGTGAGGGATTGAATGTCCCTACCTTTCGGTCTAATATGGTTATGATTTTAAAAAGTAAGCTTTTTTTCTGATTGGGAGGTCTGTTGGTCGACTTGTAATACTGGTATTCAGGTTCAGTCTTATATTCCAATACTAAATCTGAGTTTTTATACGAATTCTGGTTTTATTACACGCTTCTTAACTTCTGATACGAGCGTCCCTTCTTTTCTTATTTAAATCGTTTTAATTTTAAAAATACAAATTTATGTCCCTGCGGCTCAGTTGGAGATGCTGACCACTACGTTTTTTCTTACTCTTTCACCGGGGATTCTCATTTAATATGTTCTGTTGTCGATGCGAAACGTATAGGACTGAAGTCCGTGTCTGAAAATCCTTATTTGCATTTCAAGTTTAAATTCTGTATTCTTACAGCTCGTAAAATTACCCAACGAAAATTTTTAATTGCTTTAAATTTTTATTATATTTTTCAATATTTTAATTTTCCCTTATTGTGTAGCTATAATTGTATACCTTGTAAATATGTTCATACCTTTGCCTAACACTTCCTTTTTGTTTACGACTTTTTGGAAGCTTTTATATTGTGCCATTTTGTCTGTTGTGCATATTATTTCCTGCAAAAAAATTCCAACTGCTATTTTTTTTTTCTTGTGTTTCTGTCATGTATATTTTCTGTTGAGCAAATATACCTTGTGCACTTTATTTAACCTTGATTTCAAAATTATGTAAATCTGATGTTATTTTGTCAATAAATGCTGAGTGTGTGTGGGGGGGGGGTGATTGTTTCCCGGGAGGCCATTTTGCCGCTCTAAGCCCTTTGGGCGAGCTCGGTCCCCTTGGGTATTCTGCCATAGCCCTCGTGTTGCTTCTAGTGCGTCGTTAATAAAGCCAAACCAAACTCCTGATCTGAACATTCCCTGACTTTTATCTGTGGGGATATTTCGAGAACAAAATTTATGAAAATAATCCCCAAATAAATGATGATTTAAAAATTGCAGAAATCACTCGCAGTATCTTGAACGTGTTACTTAAAATATACGCAAACGAGCTCTGTTACTCCTCTCAGAAAGCGACGAACATTTTGAACAGTTGTTGTAAATATAAGTTTGAATTATTATTTTTTTTATGTTAGAAGTGTTTTTCATTATTGTTTTAAAAGGTAATTGTTATAAAGTTTGTTGTTTCTGTATAGTGAATACAAGGATATCATCGGTACGGGAGCTTTTGAGACACCCGTTACGTATTAATTTTTAAAAGCGATACAGATTTTAAATTGAAATCCATCTGTCCGCTGTTTTGTTTACTTTTCACATAGGAAAAGAAATGCATTTTTGCAGTTATATGCTAAATTGAAAAGGGTCTATATTCCTAACGTTTATCAGTTTTGCTTTTAGAGAATGCCAACTCTAAAAGTATCACGTATTTCCCTAATTTTTCTGAATTTATTCAACCTACACGACTTTTTCTCGTAGTTTTTATTAATATTACTGTAGTTTTATAGTTTGTAAGAGAAAATAATGGTGTGCTCCTATTACTGGTGAAGATCGTCGGCTCTAGTTTTCAAACTAAATTAAACGAACAAAAAATTTCCAATTCTCCCCATTACTCATTTGATTTAAATTTATTGAATAGTGTGATATATATATATATATTGCGTAATATTTACGTAATTATATACGCGTAATAAATTTCGTACGTATGTACGATATTTTGATGAATTTCATAATCAAATGTTTATTTTTATTCGAGTTTTTGTTGGTTTTCCTTATCTTTAACTTCATATGAGACGAAAGGATTTTTTTTTTCATTAAAAAAAAGAGTTAAAAAATGTAACTATTTTAAAAAATATATCTAGAGCCTTGAGGATAATTTGGTTTCCATACGCAGAAAACTTGTTATTCCTGTTTTTTTGCACGGCTTTTTCCAGTGTCTTGGAATTAATATTATAAGGTAAGAGCCTTATAGTTATATTTCGACTTCTTAAGTTGTTATCACATGACTGAGTGTTTTAGTTTCTTAGTTGAACACAAAATGTGTAAAAGCCTACTTTCAAATGTCAGTGATATTGCCAAAAATTTCAAATACTGTTGTTTTCTGCTCATCACTCTTTTTGTTAAGCTGCAGAAGAAAAAAACGTTTCATTATGCGCATGCAAATCATCAGATCCAATAAATTTTGCTAGTTAATTTTTCTGAAAGCAGTTACTTTTTCAAATAGTCGTATTGAAAACGCATCCATCAAAAAGTATTCCATAACAGCGACCAGTTTTTCCTTGTACATCTACATTAGATAATCTATTAGGGGGAAAAAACTCATTTGTAATTTCGGGAAGTGAATGTTTGGACCAGTTTTCTGTGACCCGAAAATATTTTTTCTCTTACCTGACTGACATTTTAAATAAGCAACATTAGATTAAAAAGTAAATCCTTGTTTGAGAGAAAAAATTATATATATCTTTGAAAAAAGCGAATAAGAATTTATTTTTCTGAAATCGTTTAATAGAATGCCGACTACAGCTATTTAAAAGAATTATGATTGCTTTCAAGTCTTAATTTCCGTCCAATGCATGATGAATGCTATTTGAAGAGCATGAATTGGATCGTGTGATTTCTCAATTGTCTATGGTATTACGTTCCTCTAATATTATAAAACATATCTTGCAAGCAAATGCATTGAATAAAATGGGATTCATTAATGGCGTCGCCATTATGAATTAAAGATGGAAAGTAATTAAAGAGTCTGGTCTGTATATTCCTCTGGTTTCTCTTCGCTTCACAACTCATATTACTAACATCATAAAAGTGTGTCAGTTCCGAGTTATGTAAGTACTGAACAAATTGTAAGTACTAGATATTTCGAGTTATGTAAGTAATGGAATTGCGCAACCAATTCATGGGATTCAATCTTGTTTTTCTTATTTTTATTGCTTATCTAACGTCCTTTCCATTTCTAATGAAATATTTTGCTTCTGTTCATTTTGAGCTCTTATGCCATTTTCTTTTTCTTGTTGAGAAATATATTTCTGTAATATATTTTGATTTTTTTTTTGTGGTATATTTTATCAAGTTGGTATCGAAAGCGTTCTCATTCCTTTGTACAAATTGATCGACACACGTCATCGAAAATGACATTTACTTTGACCTAATGTTTTTTTAATCTATTACTTTATTCCCATTGAAGCCCAAAACGATATAAAGAAAGTGTAGGAATCAGATTGCTATTATTATTGATGTCGTATGACATTTTTATACCTGAACAACTGTGCTCATAAACAATAGGTATATTTTTCTATAGATTTACGTGCAAGTGGCAATGATATCATCTCTCTCATTTTTATACTGTTAGTTTTTTTAAAAAGAATTTATTGCTTTATTTACAGTTTTCTTCAGCTGAAAATATTGCTCTGGGTTTCTATTTTTCTTTCAATTGTCACGGTTATTCGACTTCCCACACTTGACATTTTTAATTCTTTTGGGTAAATATATCTCTGTGTGTGTTCTACAAATTTAAAAACTTTAGACTTTGTACCAATTTCATAAGTATTAAAATGTGTTATTTTAATCCCATCCATTAAATTACTAACGACAGGGAAAGAAATACAATAATAGTAGTTTCAGAAAAATCAGATGATTTATTTTAGAGTTCAATACTAACTGAGGAAGTTTATAAAGTGTGTGTATGCAACTGGTCTAGATAGAAACTCGGCCAAGAACCGATTGATAAAACTCCCGAGAAGTATTCTTTGGGATTCCTTCCCCATTGCCTTCAAATATTGGTTGGTGTAGTGTGGAAGTTAAGAGAAGGGGTGCTAGTTCAGGTGTCGGTGCTTGAACGACGTTCCAAATTTCGAGGTATGTCACCAATAGCCGTCGTGTTGTTTCTTGGGCGACGCAAACCAAAAAAACTTCAAATATTGGGCTAAATCGGTAACTTCCTGGAGTGGTAGCAGTCACTTTCTCGTAAAGTTTCAAATATGTTGTATGAGGGGGATATTAATGAGGATGGTCAAGAAATTATTTGGCAAGATGTAAGGCAATTTATAGCAAAGAGTGCCAAGTGAGGCCAGGCATTATCCTGTTGAATATAAGTTTGGGTTGGCACTGAAAGAACGGTAACACAACTGGTGTTACCTTTCATTCACGTTCCGCTGTGCTGTCGGTGTTGTACCACGAATGATTAGCAAAGGAAACCGACAGACAAGAAAAATGGCACCCCGAACCATAACGCTCTGGTGTGTGCAGTAGCAAGGTGAAGATCTTCATGCTGCCCTGGACATCTATAATCTGCAGAAGTGGTCAGGGCACAGCTGGAAACGGAACTCGCCCACAAAGATATTCGTCCTCAGTCAGCTCACTTCCAAGTTTCTCGAACGGGGCAGATCAGTAATTGAATTTGCGGTGTACAGGGTAAACGGTTGGTAATAATATTGATTTCGCTCTCTGTCAATGGTTGTGTTGGTAACTTGTGCGCGAGTCACACGTCGTATGGTTGATTGCGACAAATCCGGGGCTTTGACAATCACTCTGTTTTCTTGTTTTGCTGTGGCTTAAGATGACAGCTACAATTCTGATGACAACATGATTCGTTGCAATGAATTGACTTTAAGCTTTCCGAACCCTTTCTTGCCCAGCTAGATTACCGACTATCCCCCTCCCCCTCATCAAAACATTTGAGACCTGGGCGGGGTGCCGACTTTGGTATCGTCCTCGTCACCTGACCGAGACTCAAAATTACGAGGTGTGTCGCCAATCGCCCTGTTACTTCTAAGAAGGGCGTACATAAACAATCTATCAATCAGTCACTTTGGGAACGTGACAGGAGGATTTCTGCTACAATTTTTTTTTTTTTTTTGCCTCGTGTGGGTGGGAGGGAGGTAACCGAGTGCTTATAGTCACGAGCTCACAGCCGGCGTTGTTTCCATCGATTAGTGGGTTCGAGTCTTGATGACGCTTAACCAATGTGTAGTGGGGCTGCTGCACGTTAAATCTATCGAGGTTCCAATTCCTCCCAAGGCGTGGTGTGGAAATTAGGATAGCGGGTTGCCCGCTCAGGTGGTCGTCCTCCTCATTTGACTGCAGTTCAGACTTTCGGGGTACATCTGCTATCGCGTTACGTGAAAGTGCGACGTTAGTAAATTATCAACAGCCGTGTTGATGACAGCCTTCAAGCCAGAGGTAGACGTCATAGACTCTTCGTAACAATTGAACTCTGGAATAAATCCGTGGTAGCCGAGTTTGTATGGTTACGAGCTCATGACCTAAGTTGTTTTCGTCTATTATTACCTCCACTAAAGACCCGTCGTGCTGCGGAGATGATGCAAGTTAATTATGTACCCTTTACTATTGAGAATATCCTCTTTTTATTCTTGTTTTGTGTTGAATTGATGTTTCAGTTTTGAATTGTGTTAAATGGTTCCCATCTGGCACTGTGTTTGGTATTCATCCCAAGTGGATTCGAATTTCCTTAAATAGTGTTTTAATTTTGTGAGATTTTAGCAGTAAGAAACTGTGCTCTTATTAATAAGTTAACTAAACTATCTTAATACTATGCTTCCGAATTGCACTCTTCGTCGCAACAGTGAATGTTGCCAAGGTAGATGACCTCTATTTGTATAAAAAGGATTTTCTACGAACTCTGTGAAATCCCATAACTCATTGGTTCGTGCAATTGAGAACATCGCTGCTTAGTGTTGTTCATTGGAGCGAAACGTATAGCATTGTTAGGGAGTTTTTGAAAGTGATTTTCGTCTCATTCCGTTCAAGAAAATCGGATTTTCCCCTGAAGGGCATCTGTACTTTCTGTTTGGAATATTATATCTAGTGCATTCGAATGGGATACTTATAGATGAATATTGAGTACGCAAACAAAATTTAAGAAAAATAAAGTCAAAAATTAACTGTTTCGATGTTCAAGTCCTCCTTTTAGTAAACTTTTAGTCGGCCATTGTGTTTGCTTCTGTAAAGAATGAAATCAACTAAGGGAGCGGTCCTTGAATAGTAGTTTTAGTTGATTCTCTAGATGAAGCGTATTATTGTTTTGGGTCGATTGGCTGCACAAAAGAAAATTCTTTATATGAGCTGTTCGAAATCTAGTTTTCTTCAATTTGCTGATCGCGACACATCAAAGTGAAAGTCTCAACACAATTCTGTTTAACTTGTTTGAATTCTGTTGAATCCGATGTATGATAAAGCGTTACAATTTCATATTTGATAACGTTATTTTTAATCATTTTTCGAGTAAATGTATTAACTAATGCAGCGTAAAATCAATCGTCTGTTAAATCTGCAAAGTGTGTGAGCTGCTAAAGGAGATCATTTATACATAATTAATCTGTTTCGCCTCAAGACTTTTGAATTTGTTTACCACATTTAAAATATTTCTTTCCCCATACAGCGTATTATTAAATTAATGACGGAAAAGATAACAATCAGAACATTTCGACTACAAGATTGAAGGAATTGACATATTTCAAGACTTTCCTAATTGAGTCGAGTTACTAAAAAAAATATTCGATTTCCTACCGAATTCTGTTATACAAATCAATAAACTGTAAACTCTTACAATTTCGATGAATAATCTCTCTGTAAACCATGAAAACTTCGGACGCGAGCTCGCTTGCCTACATTACTTCTTTCGAGTTGTAATTTCGAGGCGCTCGTTGTGTAGGGGGACACAGAATATATCGGTACGAAAAGTAAGGTCGTGAGGGACCAGCTCGTCACTTGATCACGAATCATCGCGATAGTTGCCCTTTGTGTTGCTTCAAAGTGTCAATAAACCTTCAATCCATTAGAAGTACCTCTGTAAGAAGCCACTTCATTTGATATCGCAGGAGAAATTTCGAAAGAACGCGATTTTGCACCAAATTCAATGAACATTTAAGAATGAAAAAACAGGCCCGATTCCTCAGAAACTATCGTTTTGAGCATTTTGTTAAGAAAGCTGTCGTGAGATATGGCGAAAAAGATCGAAGCATTAAACCAAAATTTTGAAACATTTTGTCAAGTTTCTGTCGTAGTTTTATAGGCAATATATTTAGTATTAAATGATGCGTCGTAGGGGCAGTAATAAGTTAGTTTTGGATAATGGATTTTTTCTTATATTTTGCAACTGTCAAATAGAAATTCAACGAGGTGATTAAAAACCATAGTAACTGAAATGTAATGTATGAATTTCTGAAAAGAGTATTTATTAAATGAAATCCTAAACTTTGAAAACGTGTCTACGAATAAAGTGATTCTTTCTCCTTATTTTGAAAACATGTCTGGCCCAACGAGAAATAGCTATAATTGGTGCGTGCAATATTTTCCGCATCATTACCGATCCGAAATGTTGAAGGACTAACGACCGTTAATTTCCGCGTTATTTCCATGGTCAATGACACTGAATCTATTTTGCTTTTTCAACTTTTCCTTTTGAAACCATTTTGTACTCAAAACTATTTATAATTGTTGATAAAAATTGAATTGGGCTTCACGAAAATACAGCGATCGCATTTTGATCTAATAAAATTGGAGAAAGTTTTGAGAAACTTAAAACAATTTTAGAAGTTGACCGTTTTTTAAATGTATCATTTTAAAATAAGAGATGATTTCCTTGATCGAATCGAGTATAGGGCATTGTTTGGAACAATACATTCGTTCGGTCGAAACTACGAGATCCTCGTTTCATTCTTGGATGTCGTTCAATGGAATAAAATATATAAATCTACGCATATACAGTGGGCCCCCAAATTGAGTATACATTTCGGAAGTTTGAAATATTTTTTATGAATGACAAGTTAAATTTTATTTATTTTTAAAAATAGAATTTTCCAGTATCAGTACTCTTGCCCTGTCTCTCCCGCTATATGAACAAAAAAATTGGTTTCTTTCTTTCTTTTGTCACAAAAGAAATGGATACGAAATTTTGCTGAAAAACGATGTCACAAAATTGAGTATACACTTAGCAAATTTGTCAGTTTATAACCCCTTGCCAGTGTCGCCCGAATCCAGTTCGGGCAGCTATTACGTGTAAAGTTTGTGATGCCCGAACTGACTTCGGGCAGGAGAAAAATTAACGTTTCTATTTTGTGAAGCCCGAGCTGAGTTCGTTTCTATTTTAGGATACTTAATCTACTATTTTCCTAATAGATAGCATCAGTGGTCTTAGTTTTTCACCGATTACGACTTCAGTCGAGGGAGGGAAAATGTGGGGGCTGTCAGATAAATTAAGACACACTTGGATTGATAAACAAAGGCAGAATTTTGCTTTCTCGTTTAGTTTTGGTTGTTTTTCAGTGAGTTTTATTGCAAATAATTTTCTTTTTTTGCAATGTCCGATTCAGACACCGATGTGGAGTACAGTTTAGGTGTTTTTAATTAATTAGGTATTAATTTTAATTAATTAATTAATTTTTAATTAATGGGTATATTTAAAATTTTATTTTTGTAATAAAAAATCATTTTATCACTTTTATAATAATATAAAGAACAAAATTAAACAGTCAAACAAATTTTCCATTTTTGGTCCATTTTTCTGAAATATATGACACAGTTAAGGGGATAAACACCATTTTTTTAAAAAATAAATTCTTTAAAATATTATGACAGTTGCGCATGAAGAATATAAACGTAATAATTTATATATAATTATTAAAAATTATTACTAGTATAATAATTTATGTATAATTATTAAAAATTATTACTAGTATAATAATTTATGTATAATTATTAAAAATTATTACTAGTATAATAATTTATGTATAATTATTAAAAATTATTACTAGTATAATATTTTTTTTTTTTTTCAATTTAAAATCTCTAAAGGAGTTCTAGGTAGGAATCTTCTGAGAATGAACATTGTTTAGTTATCAAATGGTCAAAAGATGACAAATCTGTTTAAGGAATTGCTTTATTAATTGTGAAGAGTCATGATTGAGTTCAAAAGATAATTAAGTATCGGAAATCTGGATTAACTGCCAATATTCTTGGAAAAAGGCATAAGGAATTTGTAAGTTCTAACTGGGAAGAGGAAAATTATATGTTCAGTAAAGAAAATTCCAAAGTCAAGTGTCTCAGAACTTGCATCGTCGATGTTCTCAGAAATTGGAAAAAGCGTTTCAACTGAAACTGTTAGACGTGTTCCTCATATAACGCAGGTTTTCACGGCCGTACTCCGATATGAAAATCACTTATTAGTAACGTCAATAGGAGAAAAAAAACTTTCTTTTGCAAAATAAATCATATTTCAATACCGGTATCTCTCATTTTTGGTATTTTAATAAGTTAGAGGTAGCAATTGCGATAACTTGGTCAAGGAGCTCAAAGATTTCTTTGACCTGTAGATTACGAATGTTTTTCTAGAGTATCTGTTAGAGAGGAGAAAAGTTCCTTTTGTAAGATGGTACGTAGTTGGACTTCAGTTGGAGTTTCATGAGGGTATCCCAGAGTAGCGTGTCCTGGGAGTGGTGTAAAGTGCTTCTGCAGGTTTTGCTAGATGTTAGTTTCGTGGTTTCGTTGTTCCCTTTCGTTTTTAAGTTCTTGTATTTTCTTATTTCTTTCCTCCCATGCATTAGCTTTAGAAGGACCGGGTGGTTTATTGAGAGGGTTTCTAGATTAGCCGATAAAACTATCTGGATGATGGAATCAGTCTGGAACGTCGTTCTGTCCTCCGATGAGAGTAAATTCAATCTGACGGGAGTGGCTGTGTGTAGGGAAGTTGGGAAAGATCCTAGGAATACAGTTAAAACGGTTAAGTATGCTGGTGGATCTGTCCTCTTTTGGGCTGTATGGTAACCAGAGAAGTATCTTCATTGATGGCATTATGGATATAGAAAGATATGTCTTGACATATTGAAGAATAATTTACAAAAAAAGTGCCGGCAAAGTAGGGCTTGGGTAAAAAATGTCAGAAAATTTGTGGACTCATTTGGAAAAATCCGTCTATGAACATGATGTCACAAGTAAAGAGAATCTCAAGAAGGCTCCCTTCGAGACATTCCGAAAGTAAGAGTCAATGAAAGCTCCTTCTACAGGGAGTGGGCGTTACTTTGTGCAGGCGAAGTACTTATACGATACTGGTCATATGGAGCAAAAGTAAATAGTTCTCTTATAAAAAAGAAAATGACAAGCTTTATTTTTCTTAGTTTTCATTATTTCGCTTGATTTCAAATGGGAAAACTTCTTATATGCTTTTAATTTTTTGAGTTGTGCTCTAAGTTTTTCCATTTTCTTATATTTATGTTTTGACAGCTATCATGAAGTTTGACAATGACGTCACAGGGTAATAAATATTTCCTCTAGACAGTCTGAAAAGAGCAAGTATTGTGGTTGTCTCCCCACCCGCAATTGGCACTTGATTCTTCCCTTCCTAGCTTCATTCAAAACAAGAGAAAACGAGAGTAATTTAATCTCTGTCGTCCTTTCATACCGTTTATTTCTTACTGCCCGAGCAGGCAGGGGGTAAAGAATCCTTAATTTGTGGTTACCACGAAGCAAACTCAATAGATATCTTTCCCTCGGGAGGCGAAATTGCCTTCCGTATTGTTCAAGTATTTGAAAATTGTCCCAAGTTAGGAAGCAGCTGGCGTTTCATTGCTTCAAAAATACTCATTCTTTCTGTTCGATTACTTTTTTTTACTCCTCCTTTTTTCATGCCTTCTTATTTCAAAAACTCCGTTTCTACTATTTAATTTTTTTGAAAAATCGCATCACTTTATTTATAAAAGATCGACAATAGGGGAATATCTTCTTCAAATACTGATTAGGAAATATTCCAAATTTTTTGTACACTAATTAATTATATAATAATTCGATATAAAAACCAACGTTTTTAAAAACAACGTTTTTATATGGTGGCAAAGTTTATTAGAGAAAATTATTGAAATATTTTAGAGAAAATTATTGAAATATTTTAGAGAAAATTATTGAAATATTAGTTAATACTGTTAGTTATTTTTATCTTTAAAATTTACTTAAAAAGAGACATTTGTGAGCGTATTAAAAAATTCATAATATAAAATCAAAACATGCATTTGAAAGTTTGTAAGTCATTCTATTAAAAAAAGAATGGGAACCAGAATTCAGAAAAAATTATTGTGATAAGACATGGCGCCTAATATTGGAAACTTTCTTTCTTGCGAATGATTACTGACTAAAAGTCAGCAACCCTTACTATCTCGGAGATTGTAAAGGGGAGATAGTATCTCCCCTTTGCGAGTACAAAAGGTTTACGATAACCTCATGCGGTGTGGGGAGTGCTCGGTGCTCCCAGAGGGGGAAAGAAATGTTTCCCTCAATCCTAAAACCGCCTAGAGGAAAGAATATTTTGACTTATTAAAATTATTGAAATACTAGTTAAAACTTGTCGCAAACGTCTAAATATTGCATTGTTAGGTGAGTACGAACGATTCCCAAAATTTCAAAGCTCTAGCTTGATGGGAAGTTGATTAAATTAACGATCGAAAATTTGATGACACACACACACACACACACACACACACACCAAGTGAAATTCAGAAAAACGTTGTAAAAATAAAACAATTTTTAATAAAAGCTGATATCTGGTAGAACAAATTGCTGTGTTGTATGTTAGGATGCGGTACTATTAACCGAAATATTTATTAGAATTTTGTTGAATGTTTTGCGCCCAACTCTAATTGCCCCAATTCTAAAAGTAAATATGAAATAAAATGTGCATCAAGGCACTTGATTTTATTAGGAGTTTGATTTTTATAACGAAAAGACACAGTTTGTAATATATATACACTTTTCATTTACTTTTTTTTTACAAGATTTCATTTAGATTACTCTCATATCGAAAACAAAAGTTTTAAAATCTTTAGATTAGCTCAATTTGTGTTTTTAGTGAAAACTATTTACAATACCATTAACATCACATGTGTGCATCAAACACTCACGATAGAAACTTATAAAACACAAAATGAACAAACAAAAGAATAAATAGTATGCATGTCAAATATTTGTATTGAAAGATACAAATTTTATTTTTTATTTCCCAATGAAAGGAGAAAAAATTATAGAAATGGAAGAATGAACATACAGTTTCAGGTGTCACTTCCTTTATCAAACCTTGGCTAATTTTTTCTGAAGTTAGTCGCTAAAAAGTTCGTTATGTTGTTCTAGTACGACATTAATGCAAACAAATAAATAACAAAATCTAAACTTTCATAAATCATGTTTTTCTAAAAATATTGTGCTATTTAATAGAAAAAAATTAGACATAGCATATGGTAACTAATTTTAAGAGCTTTATGTGAAAGCAATATTCTAAGATACTTCATAATCTTAATCTACATCTAGATTCAAAAAGTAATGAAATCAACCTTGAATTATAAATACATTTTATAAATTTATCTAAATGAGAAACTTTGCCCACACACTCTTATCGTAATAGAAATTTGTCGATTATTCTCGTCTTTAATTATGTAAAATAATCTAATTGAATACTCTATTTTTAATTATAAGATGGGAATAACATTTTAGGTATGAAATTAATACGAAATTCACAATCATTCTGTAAAAACAAGTACTTGTTTTGTGTTAGGATTGTATCTAAAGTTATTTATTTATGTTTTGGCATTGAGATTAAAAAAACTGATTACTTTGAAAGAAGATACGAGAAAGATAAAATATCAATAATCATCTCTATCATGTTAATAAAAACAGAATTTTTCCTTCTTATATGTATTTTGGGGAAATCTCGTTTTCCTATCGTCATCAAATGTCTCTTTTATTTCAGAGGGGCGAAAAAACAAATCAATATATTTATTAGTAAAGCTCTACATATATTATAATATCCACTTAATAATTTCATTCTGCATTAGTTATTAGATTAAAGGGAGGGAAAAAACTAATTCGTGGTAAAATTCTGAAAACATAAGTATTGAATATTTATTAGAGTCACACTTGGAAGAATCATGAGAGCTATTATTTGTTTTTAAAATTTGAAACTCGGCGGCTTGTAGGAAAATAGGACTCCTACACTCGGCTCGACTGAAACATCGCTAGACACGAAATAGCGAACATAATCATTTGGCTGCTCCAGATACTATTTCAATACAGTAAGATAATGTTTTCGTTTTTGAAAAATGTATCCTACATGTTAAATTGCGCACATATCTAAGGACCAGAAAAAAAATTTCACGCAATTTTTTTTTTTTCAATATTCTTCCTTTAATCATAAAAATTCAATATATTTTAATTTGATTCCTACAAATGGAGTTTTGAAAAAATAGTCATAAATGATCACGCAAATTATATATGTAGATGTGCATTTTATTTTATCATAAAAATTTGAGCAATTTCCCTTTAGTTATTATTCATAATTTTAAAAAAGTACATTTCTCTTTCTCTCTCTCTCTCTCTTCGTAAATTATGCAATACGCATGTGTAGCTAATGTATGAAAATGGCAATACATTTATTCTATGAAATATATTTCGCACACTAATAGACAAAAATAGAAATTTATTTAAAAATATGTGTGCCAACCCTATTCTCAAAATCTTTACGTAAATATAGATGATGTTTTGTGGGTAATCTGTTGAATAAGTACATACAGTTGTGGCAATCGAAATAAAATTGTTACTTTTGGGTTTTAAATGTAATATAACACATCGATCAATAACTCCCGAAACTAACCCAGAGATGGCGCTCGTAGTAAACCAGTAACCAGGTCTTTCTAGAGTACTAACCTTTGCTTGAAACGTGTCAAAATTTTAAGTCGATCGGACCAGGAAAAAGGTTTTTTGAAGTGAAGTGAAAAAGGTTTTTTCCAAGTGGGTGCCGCGATTGCTTTCGATGGAACAAAAACAGCAACGAGTCGATGATTCAGAAAGCTGTTTATCGCTATTTACTCGCAACAAAAAAGATTTCTTGCGAAAAAAAAACAAAAAACAAACAAAAAAAAAAAGATTTGGAAAAGCGTTGGAACGATTGTATCACCCTAAAAGGTGATTAACAAAAGGTGTTATGTTGATGAATAAAAAAAAAATTTGCAAAAAAAATGTTGTTTTCAATGTTAGACTCAGGAGTTATTGATCGATGTGTTAATGCAATAATAATATAATGTTTTTGTAGTTCTATTGACGTCGTACTGTGAGCAACATGGGCTATTGGTGACGGACTTCGTAATTTTGAACCTCGATCAAGAGACGAGAATGACACCTGAGCTGGCACCCTCCACACCATCCCCAACGGGAGGACTTAGGACCTCGATAGATTTAACGGGCATTAGCCTCGGCTGCACGGCAGGTCTTTAGTGGCATCAAGGGTCGAAACTACTACTCGACGAAAACCGCCAGCCACGAGTCCGCTGCCTTATCCATTAGGTTACCACAGCCAATAAATACACATACAAAACAAACACATTTAAATAACATTTTCCCTCGGCTATATGACTATAAAATACCAACACATGTAAATGATAATTGAAAAAAAGTAATAAAAATTTATAATTCCTTCAAAATTCTCGTTTCTGTTTTCTACTTACAGTATCATACCACAGTATAATTTTATACAGATTAATTAAATATCAAAAAAGGTTAACAATATTAGTATTATAATTTAAGGGATACAAAATGACTAAAATTTTACATTTACATATGTTTCGTTTTTTTCCCCCCTTTCTCTTTTCCTGTGCTTCTAGAATCGAAGCTGGGTTGCACATCGGCATCGACCTGGGGCGTAGTGGATCAGCAAGTTCGGGTAATAGATTATAAATAAAAGAATTCTAATTTTTTTTTGTCACATTATCCCAAAAATCCTTTACCTTAAATTTTTTTTTTATTATTTGGTGACCTTTTTTTTTTTTTTTTTTTTTTTGTGGAAAAAATCACAAAAAGACAATATTTCTTTTCTGGAATTCGCAGTTGACCCTGAATTTGAAAGAAATAATCGAGATTTTTAAAACGTTTTTCTGAATTTTATTTATAACCATCTTTCCAAATCTATCGAGTTTCCAGATGAGAATTTTTTTTGTAATTATTGCTTCTTCGGGAGTTATGCTTTGGCAAGAGTCGGGCATTTAACCTCAATTCCATCATCGTCAACTAAACCATCTGCAGTGGCTGTTAAGCACTCCAGAATTTTTTAAAGCCTTCACAGTCTCCCCTTCATAATTTATTCCGTAATCTATCGCTGAAGACCGGAAGTAGGAATAAAGCTTTCCTTCACAGCTTAATTATTCCTTCTTTCCAATCCGAGAAATTCTGTCCTTTATTCTTTCTTCGGTATGTTGAAAGATATAATCTTCTCTTGCTGCTTTGACGATTATTCCTATTATTTAATAATTGTAATAAATTTCTGCTACACGAGTTTTCATTTTAGCAAATGTTCTAATGTGCAAATAACTAAATACTGGGGAAAAACAGGTGAATTTCAATTCTAGAGGTATAAACAAAGAATGCTGTAACAGATATACTGTATCCCCACTGATAACTGGTCAAATGAAAAGTCCCCGGCCTACCATAGTAAAAATAATTTTTTGGGCAAAATTCGTTTTTTTTATTCAACATAATTCCCTTCAAGGGTGATACACTGATTATAGCGACCCTCCAACTTTTCGATACCATTTTTGTAGTACGATTTGTCCTTTGCTTCAAAATAGGCCTCAGTTTCGGCGATCACATCTTTATTCGACGAAAATTTCTTCCCAGCGAGCATTCTTTTAAAATCTGAGAACAGGAAATAGTCGCTGGGGGCCAGATCTGGAGAATACGGTGGATGAGGAAGCAATTCGAAGCCCAATTCAAGGATTTTTGCCATCGTTTTCACTGACTTGTGACACGGTGCATTGTCTTGGTGAAGCAGCACTTTCTTTTTCTTCAAATGCGGCCGTTTATCGGTGATTTCGTCCATCAAACGGTCCAATAACGCTATGTAATAGTCGCTGTTGATGGTCCTTACTTTTTCAAGGTAGTCAATGAAAATTATTCCATGCGCATCCCAAAATACAGACGCCATAACCTTGTCAGCCGACTGTTGCGTTTTCCCACGCTTTGGAGCGGGTTCATCGTGTGCAGTCCACTCGGATAACTGTCGATTGGACTTTGGAGTGAAATGGTGGAGCCATGTTTCATCCATTGTCACATATCGACGCAAAAACTCGGGTTTATTATGCTTGATCACTTCAAACACTGCTCCGAATTATCAACTCGTCGTTGTTTTTGGTCAAAAGTGAGCTCGCGTGGCACCCACTTTGCACAGAGCTTTCTCATACCCAAATATTCGTGAATGATATGATGTACACGTTCAGTTGATATCTTTAGAGTGTCTGCTATTTCATTCAATTTCAAAATCATTTTGTGGATTTTTTTAATGTTTTCGTCGGTAACAACCTCTTTTGGGCGTCCATTGCGTTCACCGTCTTCGGTGCTCATTTCACCACGTCTAAACTTAGCATACCAATCCTTGATGTTTGATTTTCCTGGGGCAGCGTCCGGAAACTCGGCATCAAGCCAAGTTTTTGCTTCAACTGTATTTTGTTACTTCAAAAAGCAATATTTTATCAACACGCGAAATTCCTTTTTATCCATTTTTTTCACAATAACAAAAGTTACTAACTCAAAATACTAAACTGCTGTTTGTAGAAAATGCAACACCATGAAGGAATCATCAGAATCAAATGAAATTCGCAGCAAATGTCAATTATAGGATATTATGCAAATTAATAAAGTTTCAGAGCCATCGCGCATGCGCGGCGCGCGCAGCGCCCTCTGAATTGATGCTGAAAGCGTATAAATAAAGTGCTGTAGCGGGACGTTGAAAAAGGTCTATGATTATTTGTTAGTGGCAAACGTTTAGTGAGACCTGAGTATGCCTCCACGACGGAAGAATAAGAAATTCAAGCAACTTACGGAGTTTGAACGAGAGAGGATAATCGGCCTTCGAGAAGGAGGATTTTCCTATCGCGCAATAGCAGCTCGTATGCAGCGGAACAGTTCCACAGTGATGCGAGTTTGGAAGCAGTGGACCGACGAGCACCGAACAACTCGAAAAACAGGCACTGGACGACAGAAGGTGACGTCAGAGCGCGATGATCGACACCTGCTCCGCATGGCGGTGAATGATCGCACAGCTTCCTCCAGGCAGCTGGCAGCACGTTGGTCTACTGCTACAGGTGTACAATTGTCGGCTTCGTCAATTCGTCGTCGTCTGCTGCGCCGTGGATTGCGTGCAAGGGTGCCTTTATACAGGATTCCCCTCACGGCGAATCATCGACGGCTGCGTCGGCAGTGGGCTCTTGAGCACAGAGACAGGCGAGCTGATTGGCACCAAGTTGTCTTTTCAGATGAATCACGCTTCAATTTGTGGACCCATGATGGCCGTGTTCGTGTTAGACGTTATGCCGGTCAACGCTGCCTTCCTGAGTGTATTATTGAACGACATAGTGGTCGAACACCCGGAGTTATGGTCTGGGGTGCGATTTCGTATCATGGACGATCCAATTTGATACGAATTGAGGGTAATCTCAATAGCAACAGGTACGTCCGTGAAGTGCTACAGCCCGAAGTCGTTCCTTTCCTTCAAGGCATCCCTGGAGCTATCTTTCAGCAGGATAATGCACGCCCACATGTTGCGCGGACTGTTCGAGACTTCTGTTCAGCACAACGCATGCAACTTCTTCCTTGGCCTGCTTATTCACCGGATATGTCGCCTATTGAGCACGTGTGGGATATGGTTGGTCGGCGTCTCGCTCGTGATCCGCGTCCTGCAGTTTCCAAAGACGAACTTTGGTTGCGCATACAAGCGATATGGAATTCTCTTCCTCAAGCAGATATTCAACATCTGTTTGACTCCATGCCACGTCGTATAGCAGCACTTATTGCAGCGCATGGTGGCTGCACCAAATACTGATTTCGGACGCTTAATTTGTTTCTTTTGTTTTGAAAATTTCATCATTTATTTGTATCAGTACAAGTCGTTTCTGCATTAAATTTCATTTGATTCTGATGATTCTTTCATGGTGTTGCATTTTCTACAAACAGCAGTATATAATTCACAAACTAATGATCTGACAGCTGTAAAATCCATACACGCATCTTTTGAGGGTTAAGGCTAACTAAAAAACATATGGATTTAATTCTAGCAGCGTCATCTATGTGTCAGGCCGGGGACTTTTCAATTGACCTGTTATATTCACGACGTATCTAAAAGACCTGTTGCTCATTTTAATAATTAATAAAGTAATTTATATTGTGTATTTCTTAAATACTGATTAAAAATAACATTAATAACTAAGGATTACTTTTTTTTTTTAAGAAATCATATATGAAGTTTACTTTTTAAATACTGTGAAATAACAGATAGATATCTGTATAGCAAGATAGACATTTTCAACGAATATTACGCAGATGTAAATAAAGCTTTAAAAAAAAAGAAGCCCTTGGGATTTCGAGAAATCTTACAAATTCCTAGAAGTCTCTGCCGAGTTCCCTCATCTGATCGTAAATCTCCTTTTCTCAACGGGTTTTTACCATGTACCCTTGCACACAGAGGTGGGACTTTAAATTTTGCTTTCCCCTCTTTCCTTGCTTACTTTGCTGACTCAAGAAATTACAAGCAGCAAAATAAATTTAAAAAAAAATTTAAATATGCATTTGAAAGAGCATAAAAAAAGGGATGAATTCTGTGTAATTACTTTTTTTGTCCGATTTTTCAAAGTATTTTTATGATCAATTTAGTGCACCGTATGCGAATTTTCAGATTTTTAATAAAAATTTAAAAATACTTCCAAAAATCGGACAAAAAGTAATTCCACAGCCTTCCATTTTTCATGCTCTTTAAAATGCACTTTATTCTATGCAGTTAAAATAAATATTCTAGATATGAGACTTAAAATAGGTAATTCCATAGGATTAACATTAGGTACGGAATTTTGTGGTGGCGTGTCGACGGGAACTTAAAAGAAGAGTGGGCGAAATTTCATCTGAAACAACGAAAAATCTGGGGAAACTCGTGCCTAAAGGATTGCAAACTGTGATCTAGGCAAAAGGATATGCAATTAAATATTAATTTGCATTTTTTATGGAAATTAATAAAGATGTATACTTAATTTTGTGGTGTAGCATTAATTAAAAATTAAATGACGAGTATACTTACACAGGTCTGTAACTATAAAACTACATATGATTGTTTACTTATAGATTTTAATCCACTGAAACTGGAATGTACACTAATAAAATTCCATCACGTCAAGTTTTTTTTAAACTCAAGTTTTTAGCTTCATTTAGTTTGAACTTTCTGTTTAACTTAAAATGTATTTTTGATTTTTAAAAATCTCCATAAAAATATGACTTCTCACATTAATTTTATTAATCACAGTTGAATTCGACAATAAACGAAAAATAATTAGAAGAATGGTAGGAGGAACGAAGGGGGAAGGGTAAAGTAAGCTTGGCTTTAGGAGGAAAGTCAAATGATTCTGGCCAAATAGATTTAATTAGCTTATAGCGAATGGTGAATAATATTACTGGCTTGGTTAAGTATAATTCGATGTGTTCTATGGGGTATTAGGAATGAGTATAAATTAGCCAGTTTGTCAGATTAAATCATGTTTCAACAAGCTAAATAACTTCAGTATCTCGCTCGCTACGTAAAGCTACACTCAATTTATATCCAGTATTCAAACTCGCTCGGGTTTTTATTCCTCGATAATGGCTCCAAAAGATTGAGTTATTTCTCCGAATAACTTTTGTTTTATTGTGATGAATTAATGCACATTAAAATTTTAATAGAAAATAATAATTGATTTTGTGAAGAAGGTGTTTACTTCAAATTGAAATATGGGGATCAAGAGAAAGCATTGGCTCCTCATAAAGTGTGTAGAAGATGCTAGGAAGATCATTTGTAAACTCATTTCGTTTTGCATTCCTATGATATGGCATGAACAGAAAAACCACACTACCGGCTGTTATTTTCGTAGATGTAAAAGGATTTAATACATAAAAAAGAAAATATTTTACCTTAACCTTGACTCGGATGTTTTTCCCATGTCCCATAGTTCCGAAATACCAATTTCATAGCCACTCTCCAGTTTTTTTGATATCCTGAGTGAGTCGGAGAACAGAGGCACATTATCTCCCCAGGATGAATCTTGCTCATATTTTTTTGTTGACGAAGGACCTTAACTTTTTTCTCAGAGTGAACTCAATAATCTATTTCTAGTATCGAAGATGAAACCGAATTGCTAAGATCAAGACTAAAAAAACATAATCCAGCTATAACCTGGAACATTATTTTCGTAATACAGGCATCGAGAAAAATAATTTACTCCGTTTTTCTAAAAAGAGGGAAATATAGGTTTCTTGCAGTGATGTTCAAGGGCTCATGAAGTCTATGAAGTAAATTAGGATTCATCTCAGTGACTTCTATTCATTGATTCATCCAAAACTAGCCTCACCCTATCTTGTTGCATAATGGAAATACTACATTTGCCTCTTTTCCAATGGGACACTCGGTGCATATGGGAAAAAACTATAATGATCTGACTATGATTCTTCAGAAAATCAAATATCAAAAGCATCAATGGATGGTTTGTGGAGACTTCAAAATGCTAATCGTGTTGTTGCGTCAGCTAGCAGGTTATACAAAATATTCCTGTTTTTAATGCTTGCAAGATAGAAGAGCCTGAGAACTGCATTGGACAAAACTGGACTGGCCGCATCGAGACATCTTAGCCCTCGGTGAAAAAACTTCATGAATACGACCTTAGTTCCACCAAAAAAAAGTTTCATTACCATCCCTTCATTTTAAATTGGGGCTCATGAAGCAGTTTGTTAAATCGCCGCCAAAAGATGGAAAATGTTTCAGATGTCTGTATTCCAAGTTCCCAAAACTCTCTGAAGTCAAGTTTAAAGAGACAGTTTTTACTGGTCCCGCATATGAAAACTTTTATCTGATCCTTTTTTTTTTTTTTTTTTTTTTTTTTTTTTTGGAAACTATTGGGGAAAAGGGGAAAGAGTGAGTTTTTTCAAGAACATAGTACACAAGTGTTTGGGGAATTCTAAAGACCCTGACTAAAAACTCATTGTACAACGTATGCTGGCTATGTATAAAGCTCAAAGATGCAAGATAAGCTTAGTAGTTTATTTCCTACACACCCATGTTGAGCATTTTCCTGAAAATTGGGGAACCTACAGTGAAGAGTAGGGTAAAAGATTTCACCAGGATGACCGTGAAATCGAGAGATGCAATCAAGGAACATAGGACGTCAATATGTTAATTGACTATTGTTGAATGTACAAGCGAGAAACGAAAGTTGGAAAGCGAAAGCAAGTTCAAAGAAGCATCATAAAGTAGAAGAAAAGGTATCTCCAGAAGGAGAAAAAAGAGTGAACATAAAATTGTGAATATATATATATCTCTTAACTTTTTTTTTTTTTTTTGATTATCTATAAGAATTAAAACTTTTATTTCATTGTAATAAAATTGTTGTTTTTAATTACTGTGGGTTTTTTTTTTTGGCTAACATATCCTATTTTCCAATATATATATATATATATGCAGACCTGTGTTATTTGTGCCTTATTCTCAAAAGAATCGAAGAAGCTTTTGTGTATGAGTGCGCGTGTGGCTAATATTCGACATTTTAAATTAGAAATAGGTGGATTAATTTGCCAGTTGTTGATTGATTTCTATATTTACTGTTAATATCGGTATTGAAAATATTGTTTTTCATTTTTAAGAATTCCTTTAAATTTATTATAAAATAGTAATATGTTAATGGATAATACGAGGCTGATTCAAAAAGTACTTGTATTTGAAAACTGATGGCATCATTAAGATGAATTGTTGTTACCATTGGGTGCTGCCATCTGTTAATGGAACTGAAACAAATTTGACATTGATTCATAAGTTATTTTTGATTTGATAGTCATTTGCTACCAAATCAAAATTTGATTGCTGCCACTTCGAGTTGTCGATGTCATTTTGTGTCGAATTGACACCGTCGGTGAGACCCGAATTCCCCATTATGCACTGTAAATCAAGCAAAAATCGAAACGTTGTGTTGCTTTCGTTGAATCATTTCCAAGAAAGGTGAAAATGTCTCATTGGCCGAAAAAGTGAGGAAGAATTTTCGAGGTGCGAAAGGCATCATGCTCACGAATACGATTTATTGAAATTTAGACCACTCAGTTGCAAGCCAGGATGATTTGTAAAACTAAACCATTTTTTGATGCTACGAGCACCATCTCTTGGAATTTCTAAGGACTTATTGAACGACCCTCGTAGCTTTAACAAATAATGAAAATACTAAAAATCCGGGTTTTCTTTTTGAATTCGATTTACATTGATAATAGATTCATGCCTCGATCGAATATCGCAATTTGTCTTGATAATCCTTTCCAAAAATTCTCTTCCCTTTTTTTTTTAATATCATTTTAAATTTAGTAAATTTCAACATGCAATTTGGAATTTGTTACGCAACAGTCCAGAAATGTAGACATAAAAATAAAGATTAAAATAGAAACTGAAGAAGAAAAAAATTGGACCAATTTTATACAATCAAATAATTCAGAATACAATTCCAGAAAAAAATGTGTTTAACCACCACCAATTCTTTGATTTAACTTGCTACGTATGTTAAGAAAAAATGCCTTTCCTGGTCAAAATTTGATCTTGTATTTTTAACCCACTTCTATCATCCAATCAATCTGAAATGCTGCATATATGACAGCGCAATGCTGTGGTATACTCAATGACAAGACTCAATGCTCCAATGACAGTGAAATGTTGTGGTATACTCAAGCAATGACTGAGTTTGTTTTAACAACAACCGAATGAAATGTTGTACATGCGAATATGCTTTTTAGTTTTACTCTAAAAAGAATTAAATAAATCGAAGGAAAAATTTTCTTTCAATCTAGTTTTTATTTAGAGATGTACGAAAAAAAAATAAAAAAATAATTTCTTAAACGTAAAATGATAAGTAATTTATAACAGATCTTTATTTCCGCATCTCCTGCATAAGTAAACATTACTCAACTGATCGATACATACCTTAGTCAAAAGTGCCTCCAGCTCTTATATATTATTTGGCATTGGAAGGATATTTTTATATCTTTTGGTCCACCTTTAAATGAAAGTTTGATTTTAAGATTTTTTTTTTAATTCTATTTATTCAAACTTCCTTATTCTTTCTGGGATATAAACTGCTATTAAACCTTTAATATGTCAAATTTCTTATTCTTTAAACTAGAGTGTTTTCCGGTAATATAACATTTGAAGACAAAAGAAGACACTTTAAGATATAAACTGATGCACGTTACAAAGAAGGCCTATTAAATCTGTTGTGGCTCAAATTACTCTCACTGGCGTAGTGTGGAAACTTGGAGTGGGCAGGTTTCAGGACCTCAGGTTTCGTCCTATCACTTGAACGAGGCTCAAAGTGATGAGTTCCGTCGCCAATAGCCCTCGTGGTGCTTCTCAGTGCGACGTTAATAAACAATTTTAAACCTTTCTGCTTGTTAACATGTTTTGAAACGTCTAGATCACAGTTACACTTTGCAATTGGGATCATAACCGTATCTGGCTCTTGCACCTTTAAACTTCACTATCTCTCACTCACTTTATTGTGGGTATTTGTATTCAGGCGTGGGTGTCATTCCTATATACGTCCCATTTTTACCAACTACCTACTATTCACATGATTGACTCGGGTTAAAAGCTGGCTCTCTTTCTCTCTGTACGGAAACTGACTGATACACCAATTAAAGTATTGCGATGCACATCCTTTTAGTATTGATACAACCAACAATGCGCACGATAACAATATCACACAGCGCAGCTTATCGCCTTCATTATTCAACTCTTCGGACATCTTAGTCAATAAGTTCTCAAACCCAAATGACGAAAAAAAGGACTACACAGTTAATCTTCACAGAACATGGAAAGTCGCTCTCTCTTGAGTCCCTCTTAACTCACTTTTGAATCCTAGCTTATAACTTAACAGTAAAATCTTAGCTTACCAACTCACTCGCATCTTTCATACAGCAGATCCGACTCCTATGACTCTAACTAGGAATCACTTCTAACCAATTTTACTACCAACAATTCATTTCAATAATTCACTCAAATTTTCAAACACCTATCAGCCAGTCGTTATCATCTGTCTCCCTTCTGATTCCTTTCTATTTCATTTCGCTTCACTATCCCTAATTCAATTCATTACACTTTTTATCTTCATCTAATTTGCCTATCGTGTTTCATTTGGTTGGTAAGTAATTAGGAATTTTATGCAATTCATATTACAAAAAGTTCCCAAGGTTATTGAAGAGAAAACCGCGAATAGCTCATCGTCTCCAAGTGAGTAGACAAACTGCGGTTTCTTCTTCAGGATATAATAAGCAAGAAAAGAAAGTAATTTGAAAGCTACATTAATTCTGGGTTTCTATGCCCTGGAGAATTGCCTAAGCCCCTTTGTTTTGTATGTGAGGAAGTGTTAATCAACGGATCAATGAAGCATTCTTTGCTTACACGACATTTACAGACCAATGATGCCACGTTTTCCCGATAATTGACTTTCACAGTTCTGTAAACGTGAAAACGTATTTTGAATCTGCGAAAATTGTTTCTGTCAAGACTATCTATGACTCCTACTATAGGGTGAGGCAAGAAGGACCGGCGTTTTTAGCCGGTTAGAACTCACCATCAGGTGAAGTGAGAGATTTAGTTCGTAAGACCTCAGCATTTTTTTTTTTTTCAGTTGAGGCCGTGGACGATATCATACCGCATTTTTCCATACAACTGTTTCGTTCATAACGGAGCTTCAGTTCAGCGTGAGTTTCTTCACTATTTCGATATTTATCGCAATCAAGCCGCTCGTAACACTATCCTACTTTGAGTTTTAATTCTTTACTCAGGTACACTTTTACCAGCTCAAGAAAGAGTATCGAGGACTATACGAACGGTTCGTATTGAAGGTGAAAACAAGAGCACCTAACCCAGATGGGCCTATATCTCTTTATCTTGAGTTGAACCTTATTAAAAAACTATTTCAATACCCTTTTTAAATGGATGCTGCACAATTTAAGTAAAATGAATTAAAAATTTTAAGTTAACCAATTAAATGAATTAAGTGAAGGGATAGTGATATGGAATAGTACATGAGCATTGGTTGTGAGCAGAGAGGTGGAGGTGGGTGGGGGGTGAAGTGCTTGTCCAATCAGGAAGCAGTTACTCAAGTGCTATGATTTTTACAATCTTGGGTAGGAGAATTTGGTTCTTCGTTCAGTAGAGGAGAGGGTGTTTTCCTATTGGATGAGAGGGTGTTTCCCATTGGTTGGGAGGATTGTGCGTTAATGGAGTATAAATAAGTTAGTCTAGGCTTGTTGGGGTTCTGTAATTTCGAAAATAATTATTGATTTCTTGAATTGAGGGGTTTGGGTGGTTGGGTAGGGCATTATTAAATTTTTCAGTTATGATATTATTATAATTTTGAAGTTTACTGTATTTTAGGGAGTTTCTGATATCATCATTTCGGTAAAACCATCTAGCTTGGGCAATCATACGTAGGATATTATTTTGTAAGATTTCTAATTTATTGTGGTGGATTTGAGCGGCCTGATTCCAAACTGGACAAGCATAGGTAATGATGGGTCGCAGATACAGTGTATAGATAAGCAACTTATATTTAATAGATAATTTGAATTTCCGACAAATGAGGGGGATTAATTTATTCGCGGCAGGTCGGAATTTGTCTTGTAGATATGTAATATGTTGTCTGAAAGTGAGTACTTTATCAAGGATAATGCCAAGGTATTTGGCTTTTTGAGACCAGGGGATTGGCGTGTTGTGAATGAAAATTTGTGATATTGGTGGTCTTGTCGATTTTGTGAAGAAGACGGCCTCCGTTTTAGTAACATTCAGTGCATTTTTCCATTTGGAAAACCAGTCTTCTAGTGTTGATATTTTCCTCAGGATTGGGAGAAGAGAAATTGGAGGATAATTTTCAGCCCTGGTCGGGTCCTTTCCTGGCTTTAGGATTGGTATGACTGAAGCTGTTTTACAGTGGTTTGGAAAGTGACCGATTACTAGCATACGGTTTATTAGGTGGGTGATTTGGAAAATTGTGGGGAGAGGTAAGTTTTTAATCATTTTGTTTGTTATACCATCATGACTTGGTGATTTATTTATTTTAAGTTTGTTGATATAGTTTATAATTTCTGATGGTTGGCAGGGGGGTAGGGAGGCAGGGTTATCAAAATTATTTTCGTTGTTAAGATATCCGTGAACGATGTGTGTAATTGTCCTGTCGTGTGCTGGTGAATGTATGTCGTTTAGCTGAAATTGTGCTTGAAGTGAATCACCTAGTAATTCTGTTTTATCTTTGTCACTGAGAGCGATACTTGTAGGG
>BMAW01013874.1:0-57051 GCA_019974015.1 Nephila pilipes
ACTGGACTTAAAAAACTTAATTCGAAGATAAATTGAAAAATTATTTTTCTCAAAATAGTTTTTATGTATTTAAATTGCTTTTGCTGAGAATGGTGAAGGATTAAATTGTCATGCATGTAAAAAATACTGGTATGGGCTTAAGAATATTAAATAAAAAACAACTAATTAAGAAATTAAAACATTGGTTTATTAGTAAATAATGAAGATACACTTTTTGAACAATTAAATGAGTTGATCCCAAACTGCAGGAGCATAATCCTCTTAAAATTAATTATATTTCATTCATTAAAAATAGGCTTATGCAAAATTAGCTCAGTATATCACACAAACACACACACACAAGATTGGTGTGCATGTATTATTAACAAGACTTTATGCGTCATCGTCGCTATGACCAACTCTTAAATACATAATAGATTGTGAACAATGAATTTTTGGAATTTGAAAAGACTAACCCCTTCTAACCACTGTTCCAGTATATCCCAAAGATTTTCGAAAATAAATCCTCATGACCAAAATTTAAGGCCTTATGATACCTGAATCAATTCTGAAAAATGTGTGCCTTTTGGAATTCATCCTGGAATATTCCGTTTCCTCTGGGGGGGAAATTGATGACATGATCTGGATATTAAGTACTTCTAAGTAATCCCCTGACTTCATTTTATAGTCGCATAATACTGCTTTTCCCAGACCAGATCCAGTGAAGCAATCTAAGATTGTAATACTGTCTCCGGTTGCCAGCAATATGCATGAAGGGTCCATCGCTTCTTAAGGTGCCCTTCTTGCTCTGATGCACCCAGCGTCTTAAAATAGACTGAAACGAACTTGATTCATCAAACCACATGACATTTGTTCACTGCTGTGCAGTCGAATATTTATATTCTTTAGCAAATTGAAGTCGTTTTCTTTCTGTTAATCACAGAAACAAGTGGCCTTTTTGTGTTTCTAAAAGTGTTCAATTCCATTCCTTTAAGTTCTCGTCGCACAGTACTTGTTGAAATACCTCCATGTCCGTTGTTAAACATTGTGTGAGTTTAGCAGCTGATTTATTTTTCCAATTTGTTTTTCCTATTCGCTTAAGATACACTGAGTTATTTTCGCTCCCGTTTATTCAGAAATGTTAAAAATTTACCACTATCCTTCCAGATTTTAAGAATACGCTTAAATATTTTCAACCCCAATTCCAGTAATTTCAGTGATCTTCTTAGTTGTTTTGTTGATTGAATTTGACTTTTCTGAAACACGGAAACATTTGTTACTCAACCATGTGAAACAATACAACACATGCCTGTTATAAAAAATCATTAATTGAACGGTGCTTCAACAATTTTTTAAATGATAGATTAGCAGAAGCATGTAAATCACTGTGCTACTAAGCCAGTTAGAAGCTTTTATGCATTTCGTATTTATCTCACGCAACGATATTTTTCGACCATGTAATGTATATGTAATTTTCTTAATCATTATTTCAAACAACAATTTTGAGCTTGAGGTCTAAAATTAGTTTTTTTATTCGAAACCTCTCTGAGAAGGAAAATTGTTTTCCATTGCTGGTGATTTGCTCTTTTAATAAGGACTAATGAAATGGGAGATTCGAAAACTTACCAAAAAACATTTATGTCACTTATGATGCAGAAAAATTAAATGGAAAAATTAAGAAATATAGAAAAGAAACGAAAAATTAATGATCCCATTTTTGTGAATGAAATTGTGACATGATTCTGAAATTTATTTTTTTTTTGCAAGATTCTAAATTAATTCTAAAATATGCGACATGTTAAGCTGATAGGTTGTAATGCCTTCTTATATTTTGACTCTGAGATCATCGCTTATAATATATCATATCATTAAGTAAGTATAATCACAGAATATTTAAAACTATCTAAACTAAGTTCCCTTCTTATTGTTTGTAAGCTGATATATGAAGCGTGCTAATTGTTTTACAGTTGCAGTTCAAAAATTATTAACTACAAGTGATAAATAATGCTTGGGAAAGATATTAATTACAAATAAATTATTGGCTCTTTTTTTTTTCTTAATTTCAGATTTTTGATTCCATAACGCTATATCTTTAGATCCATATAATGTAATTAATACTGCATTGAGGACATAAATATCTGATAAGCACATCTGATAGTTATTCTTTTACCATTATTTTATTCTTTTTCCCTTATTATTCAATGAATCATGTATTATAATTACTCCTTTAATGAACTATGATACTTTAAATTTAGCTCAAAATAAAAGAAAAAAAATAGCAGATTGAAAAGTTATTATTAAAATGTTATTAAATATATTTATCTTACTACTACACAAATCGTAAATTTTAGCTTTTTTTATAAGAATACATGCACAGTTAATTGTTTTATCAATTTCAATACAAAATTATAAAGCAAGATTTCTTTTAAGAAGAAATATTTCGTTATGATTTAACAAATTTGTTCAACAAATTTACTCAAATATATTTATTCGAAGCATTTTGAATATTTCATAGAATACATGCATAATATATATTTCAACATCACAAAATACAAGGAAATTCTTAGCTATATATTGTTTTTATATCTACTTCAAGAATTTCTATACATATTATATAACATCTAATGATGATTTTTTTTCGTGTTTTTCATTGAAAAAAGAAGTTTCTTTATTTAAATAAAAGAACCTAGTATATCAAATTTATATACGGCATATTTACACTACATTTTCATGTTCTTATCACTGTTTTCTGGCATCAATACTGAAACTAATGCCCTGCCCTGTTCAAAGGAATGCAATACACTCAAAAAGATTTTTTTTTTTTTTGAGAATTGAAAACCCCTTTCATAAAACATAGACCTAAATTCAAAACCAATTTCATTCTTAAATAAAATGTGCAAGTGATTGATGATTTCTTCAACTTTCAAAATAAACAAGAATAAAAAGCATTGAAAGAGCCTCCAACTCGCTTGTTTCAGCATACATTAGATATAGATTTATTCAAGGCAACTCATGCAAAACCATTTAAATTCTTAAGAAACACATTTTATAGTATGTATGTCTGAAATAGTTATAGTTTATTTTAAAATACGAAATGAAAATATATTTTCAAAAAATGTATTTGAACTTTTCCTTTTTTTTAACGTATTTTGCATGGATAACACATTTTCCTTCGTTGTATTATTTTTAAAGAGTACTTTGATTTTATTTCAGTCTTGTAATTTTTATATACTTAGACAAAAATATATTTTATCAAGTTACTGGACAGTAACTTAACAGCAAAACGAATAAAGTTTAGCTCTAATTAAAAAATAAATTTATAAAATCATGCATGCATGGTAAATATATTTAACGTAATAGCAAATATCGGATGCAATATTTACGCATTTTCAAAACTTCATACGTAAATGAATTTAACATTTTTAATTATTTTGCACACAATGCTATTTTTTTTTCAATATGTTCGATATAATATACATTTATAGAAAGCTGTAATAATAGTGTGATGAAATTTGTTAAAAATATTCTTGTCTTCGTATACATTATTTATAAAATAAGATGGATTGTAAATGAAATACCAGCTTAAATTTTCTATTTAAGCAGACCTATACCATCTCGTTAAGAAGAGACAACAAATATTATTTCTTTAAAATATTTTTGAAAAGATTATTAGTTAATATTATCAGTTATATGCAGGTATAACAAAGATGTAGTAAAAAAATAAAAATTACATTTCTTATTTAATGAATTTTTGAAATTGGTACACTTATGTTTAATGAAAAAAATAATCATAGCTTAAAGCTGTCTACAATTTTATACAGATCTTGTAATTTCTAGATAGATTTGATAGCTTATTTTAAATTTTAATATACTCTTATGTTCCAGTGTCTGAAATTTTTAATTAGCTTGGATTATGTATTAACATTTAGCAATTTGTAATGATTATCATTTGTGTAGATACTGATATTTTATACGTTTTGGTGTTAATTCCTTATAATATAAAAATGCTCTTAATTTAATTTCACCAATTTTTGGTTAATACAGTCGTATCCAATTTTTGTCAATTAAACTTAAATATTTCCTCAAGATTAAAAAAAAAGAGTAAGGACAACACTGTGAATAAAAACGATTCTAATATTTTATTATTTTTTACTGTTAGGAATACACAAAAGAAAAAAAAAACTAAAATATTTTGCCCTAGGAGTTCAAAATAATCAAAATCCTGAATAACAATTTATTAGAGAATTGTCTGAATAGTCTTTGTTCCAAATTGCAATCAAATCCAATCATTAGTTTTGTAGAAATTTGGAGAAACCTTTAGGGAGCCATGAAATAAATTACATCATGCAAGCGATTCATCGACCACATATTTAGCATTTAATTCAATTTTAACTTTCATATAGATTAGTAACTTAACATTTTTAACGAAATTTGAAATTATGGCTTATTTCATGATTAAAAGATTATTGTGAATGGTCCATTGGTTTTATTGACGTCGCACTAAAAGCAACAGGAGGGCTATTGACGACGGACATTACAATTTTGAGCCTCGGTCAAGTGAGGAGAACAACAAATGAGTTGGCTCCTCCCTCCCCTAACTTCCTCACTATCTCAATGGAAGTACTTTGAGCCTCTCCAGATTTAATAGCATCAGCTCTGGATACTCAGCGAGTGGGTCTTTAGTGGCATCTAGACTCGAACATACGGCTCAATAAAAACCATCGGCACGAACAAGTCGGTAAGTCAGCGACCATGATCACTAGACTACCGCGGCCGATAATAAGATAAACAGCGTCAGAAAATATTGGTGACTGGATAAGAAGAAACTTTTAAATTTTAATTTTTCCATACGAATGGAATTAAAAGATGTATTGACTTAAAAAAAAGCATTTAACTTTCATATATACGAGGGTAAATCTAAAAGTAATGTCTCTATGGTCTTAAGTAGTTACTTTTTGTCCGATTTTCTAAATACTTATTGTACTCTAAATCTGCAAGTGCACTCTGTGTATTCGCTTGTATCAGTTACTCATAGATGCTATTGTGAGCAGTGAACTGCAGAAAATTCCGACCTATATGGAGATGTGATTAAAGTAGCGAGGTGCCATTATACCTCGTTACTTTTAACAGTTTCCGGAGTTGAGAGAAAATCTTTAAGGAAATCACAGTATTTTTAATGACAAGAGTAAAGTTTCTTCTAAATTCTTGAGTAATCCCTCCCCCACCCCCGGAATTCTCCTCCAACGGGTTTGCTCGACATGCCCGTTTCTGTAAGGACATGTATAGACTTATAGATTACGCCGAAAACAGAATACTGAAATACATAAAAGATTCTGGGTGCTTTTTGTTACAACTGTGGAAATTGAATAACAAATGAAGGCTGTAGTCATAATATGATTACTGTTCCATCAAAAATCTATCTTAACAGTTATATAATTTTTATTCAACTTCAATAATGGTTGTGAAAGTTGTTCTTGAAAGGGTTTTCTCAATTCACCATTGAAATGTTTTATAAAATCTGAACTCTAATACTTGATGTGATTTGTTCATCGCTACTCACGAAGCTTAATCCTTGGTTACCAAAGACAGAGAAAAAATCTAACCACTCGTCCCTTTTAACAACATTTTTATTTATATAGTAAATTTTAATAAAGTAGCATTTTAATAAAGCCATTTATTAAAATGCCACTTCATCTAATTTGGATCTCCAGCAGCCATCGATTTTGACTATTCAAGACTCATAACTTTTATAAAATCAGAACTTAATCACATGACTGGATTTGTTCCTTTCTATCCTAGAACTTTGAGAACTTAATTATTTGGATACCAAAGCCACACATAGAATCCAGCGCTTCGGTAGATGGAATAACAATATTTTGTTTAGTGCAGCAATCCATTTGTTAAAATAATACCTATTTTAAGCTGAATCTCGAGAAATCATTCAATTTTGATAGTTTAAGAAGAACGACTTTTGTAAACTGGTTTTATAAAAGTATATCAAGTGTTCGAGATTTGGTGTCGTGATTTGTTCATTGCTACACATGAATCTTGCGATTTTAATCATTCGTTAGAAAGTCAGTTATGGAATCCAACGGTTCGTCGGAACGAATAATAATCTTTTGTTTACAGCGGCGAACCGTTTCCTAAAATGACAATTCATGTAAGCTGGCACTTGATCAGCCATTCAATGTTGTGCAAAACAGCAACAAGAAGAGCAACGAATTGTTCAGAATCGAGCCGAGAAAAAAATTATACATAAATAGCATTTGAAGCATTTTACTTTTCATTTTCTTGGAGAATATATCATATTTTTATGCTGATCCATTATACCTTTCTAACAAAGTATTTATATAACTGTAGCAAAAGTCTGTAAGTAAATGTTATGGTTAGTTTTGGAAGGAGTATCGGTAGGGCGCTACAGCATCCTCTACAATGATTAAAATAAATGACATGTAGTAATCATAGCAAAAGTGGAAATTATATATTTACATTACACTTAAGAGCAGAGTATTAGAAATTTTAAATCTGATCACTGCTACAGCCTTTCAAGGAATTAAGTCGTAAGCATATCTCCCATTAATTGTATTCTCCATTTTCTTTGTCTAAATACATAATAATGAGAAATATCCGAATTTTAGTGTGAGAGCCAAAACTAGAATGTGTACAACTATCTTAAAATTTTTATTTTCATTATGAAATAATCGAGATATCTAAATGAAATTTATTGAACATATTAATGGATCATTATGCATATAATTTTGTAAATTACCACTAATCATTCTGATTTACTTGATTTTAGAAAACTTCACAGATTGATGTAACCTGCAGTTTGGAGAAAGTAGATTTTAATCTGCTAAGTACTATAATGATGACATGCAAAAGACCAAGAAATGCTGGGAGAAAAGTAAAAAAAAAATGGACGTCTACTATGTTGAAAAGTCTAAATAATAATAATATATAAAAATTAAATTTCTATCTCGATCATTCTTAATAACAATAAAGACTAAGGAAATCCCTGTATAATAATTAAAATTTTATGACAATGCGGGTTACGTTTCAATCGAAGGCTTCTTGAATCTAATCAAATGAACATAAATATCTGTAATTTACAACAGTGTGTTGATAAAGATAAATTAATATGAAGAATAAATTTTATCTAGTTCTGTTTTTATTTTATCTAGTATTTCTTAATAATAATTCGAATTTTATGATAACCTCTTCTATGTCGAATAACGGAAGGAGGGCATGTAAAACATATGTAAATATTTGAAAATAAAATTTGAAATTTTTATGTGGTATTGTTCATTTCCCCATAAATAATACTTTTTTACAGAATATTTATATACACCCGATTATTATTTTATAGTCACTCAGAGTATTTATAGCACATAATATACCGAAAATAGTGCATTGATCTATGTGACAACGCATACAAGCAAGACCTTAAAATAGCAAAGCCCTTTCAATATCAAATAATTGAAATATCTTTCCCCCCTTTTTTGAAGTCGAAAGCGTGACAAACTCCACGTTCGAATTCTTCTTGTTTCAGAAACTTTTATTCTGATCTTTTAAAAGTGACATCCACTTAAAACGACCGTGCCGCTCTCAGAACTCTTTATCAAAGCCGACCGGCTCTAAAAATAATTTCGCTTTCCACCTTTCTACTCTCCAAATACTTCCCAAATCCCGGTAAAAAAATGTAGCAGCTGCCGAAGTAGTTTCTTAATGAAGCTTAAAACGCACAACATGTTACGTTTTCCAGAAAAACAAACAAACAAGCAGTGCTATAATTCTCTTCGTCTGCTTCTGAACCTATCTCCCTCCCCCCCTTTTCGATCTCACGCCCTAATTTCCGTGTTTGGTTTGAGTCCGAAAATCCCTCACACTTTCCTGGAATCGCTGGAGAACTTTTTTTTTTCTCTTTTCCTTTTCTTTTTTCCTTTCCTTTGTGGAAGGTATCGACCGTATCTTAAAAAGAGAAAAGAGCCGAAAGTAATTTGTTCGAGGGATAAAACAGAATTCGATCCGGGATTTACATGAATTAGACTTTTCTCGGATATTTTTTTCTTTCATTTCTTATCTTTTCATTTCATCTCTTTCTTTCCGTTCCTGTCCTTCAATGTAGAAATTTCTTTTATTTTACATTTACAAATCTCATTTTACTTATTATTTTTTTTTCGATCTGTTTTCTTGAAATGAATCTCCTTGTAAGAAACTGTTCAAGGTTGAATAGTGAATATATGGACTGCTAAAGAAACTAATTAGGGGCTCTACGAAGATGTTAATGAGCATGAATATATCATGCAATTGATTTTAATTTAAAACTTTATCCTACTTGATATGCTTAGGACAAATTTTTTCATGCATTTTGCATTGATACTACATAATCTATTTATAATTCTTGGTATAAGATGACAAACATCTGAATATATTTTAATACTATGTGTAATACTCGTAATTGTGTATGTATATCTCAATTAAATTCTTTGTACACGTAGAAAAAGTTTATGTAACAGTCTTTCGAAGTATCAGGCAACTAAATTATGTATTTATAGATATTTATCGCAAGTATTAAGTTTCAATTATAATTTAACATCGCATCAAAATGCATAATCATGGCTTAGATTTTAGTAAAATAAGATAATACAATTTTATATCATTTTAAATTTTCATTTTACATAACTAAGCATATTTAATATATATTTTAATTCGAATTTACAGTTCTCCCTTTACCATTTGTTAAATTTCAAAACTCTATGCAATGCGTAATTTCATCAATTGATCATATATAAGGGGGCCGCGGTAGCCTAGTGGTCAAGGTCGTGGATAGCGGCTGGCGCTTTTCGTTCAGTCGCGGGTTCGATCCTTGGCCACCAAAGACCCGCCGTGTAGCCGGGGCTGATGCACATTAAATCTGTTCGGGGCCCAAAGTCCTCCCGTTGGCGTGGTGTGGATGTTAGGAGAGGGGGGTGCCAGCTCAGGTGTCGTCCTCGTCACTTGACCGTGGTTCAAAATTACGAGGTCCGTCGCCAATAGCCCTCGTGTTGCTTCTAGTGCGACGTTAATAAAAACTAAACTAAACTGATCATATATAACTAATGCTGTACAAATATAAAAGAATAACACTAGTTTTTTTAAATGCTGCGTATATATATATGTGTGTGTGTGTGTAAATCGTTGAGAAGAATTCGTCGATCATTCCATGAAATTAGTTCATTTCAGGGTTACATACATTTATTTTCTGTACAATAGGAAAATTTATACAGTTAATTCTTTTCACAGTTCAAAGATTTATATTTTATAAAGGCAGAAACAACATTGGGGAAAAATTCCCGCTCGATGGTCACCCACCAGAGGGAAACCGTGCGGATCCTATTCTGGTGGCGTCATCTAGCAGCTATCACAAAAATAAAAATAACCATTGGTTACATTCTCCCCCTCTGGTTCCGACGGCGACCCGACGAAGAACCAGGAGTCTTTGGAGCCTTTGGAGGACTGCCACGTTTACGAAGAGGAATTAGGGGTTTTACTGTCTCACTATTACAAGGAGTTAAAGCAGATATGTGGTACACACCAAGAGATACCCCCGGATTATCAAGACTAGCAATCTCGTAAGATGAAGGTCACCTTTGTGTTAAAATCACGTAGGGCCCGTCTCTGCGTGGCGTTAGTTTTGCACTTTTTCCTTGTGCAGCGTTGCTCCACGGATGTGATGCTACAAAGACATGTTCTCCAGGTTGATATGTTGGAGCAGCCTTTCTCTTTTTATCAGCTTAAAACTTCCTATTATCTTGTTGCCTTAAGATAGTTGTTGCTTCTGCCCTTGGTTGGGAGACATTTTGGAAGGATTCCAACAAGAGGTTAAGTTTCTCCTTCTGGAACGAGGTTTAACTTTCACTTTCCCTCTCTTTTAATTGACTGGTGTTGCTGGACATCTCAGCTATGGATGGGGTGTCCAATTCTTTGCCAATCGATACTTGTGGGTAGGATTGCCCCTGAAGTACCAACAAGCATTCTTCACATCCAGAATCAGACCGGCAGAACTAAGGAAGTCTGTTTCTAGAAGAGTTCGATTTCCTTTTGCCTTTGGGAGAATGATAAATCTTGTCAGAACTGATCTCCCCTCAATCTCTATAATCACTTGGGTTGTGAAGACCTCACCTGTGGTCTGTTGACCATCTGCTAAGCTCATAGCTAACGTGGTTTCCTGGAAGATGAGTCCCTTGTCCTTGAATACCTGTACATCTTTTCCCCAGCAATTGAATGTGAAGTTCCTGTGTCTGCACATACACGGCATTTTTTCCCACAGAAAGTAATGTCAATTAGGGTCGATCGAGAGCTTATAGTCTGAGCTATGTAAGCATTGATGTGATTGGTTGCTACGTCTGTTCTTTGTGAGGAGTTGGGGTTACAGGTAGGGCATCTAGACTTTATCTCCTCTTGTTTCCCACAGCCATAACATTTGAGAGAGGATCTCTGAATTGGGACTCCATGTGAATATTCCCTTTCTGGAAGTCGTTCAGGTTTCCTGGATGATACCTGTCTTCCAACATTTAAGGTTTCACTTGAATTCACATGTCTCTTAGGCCCACTGAAGGGAACGCCGGAGGTTGTCAAAAGCTTCCAGCTTGTCTGCTAACATTTCTGGTGAGGTAAGTTCTTCCCAGATATCTAGATAATGTTCCTTACACACTGGGGTGCGTCTCTTTTTTATTTGATTGGCAATCATCAAATTCTTCAAGCCTTCAAATGTGTCAATTTTAAGCTCACTAAGCCAGCCGTCAAAATAAGCTCGAATTTCAAAATAATAATCCTTACAGGTCCCGTTTGGGCATTTTCTATGACGTGAGAACAGTTTCCCTGAATTTTTCTGCGGTTAACTTGAACAGTTGGAGAAGCATTCCCCGAATGTGGGAGTAATCCCTGCATTTCTCCTCAGGCTCACGGGCAATGAGAGAGGTTACATCACTGGGTAGGGCACCAATGAGATAGGGGATCCACAGATCTTCACCAAGATCCAGAAGCTTCATTTGACGTTCAAACAAAGTTAAAAACAAGTCCATGTTATCAACTTCAGGATTAAAAGTTGGTAACAGCTTTTTTTTAATTCAATCTTTGCTTGGGGTAGGGTTTGTGAATCTACAACTCTATGAGTCTCATTTTGCAGTCGTATTTTCGGCAGCTCAAATTCACGCAGTGTTTGCTCTTTTTGTTCTCTCTCCTCATCTGTTCTATTTGATACGATACCCTCAAAGATACTTCAGAAATTCTTGGTCTTTTTTGTAATTATTACTTGCTAAAATTTTAGCCCTTAGCTTGATTATCTTTAGCTCCTCCCCATTACACTCAAATTTATCTAACTCATTAGCAAGCTTAATGAGATCAGCTTTTTTACCTTTTCTCAGAAATGACATGATTGAAAAAATTTAAGAGTCTTAAATAAATAAATGGATAAAATAAAAATTAAGATCATGCCTGATTGTCCACTAAAACTCTTACAGACATGGGAATACACTTTCAAATAGATCTTACACTTTTATAATATGGCTAGCCTTTAAATCTCTTAAGTTATAATGTACCTCAGGAAACAATTAAATTTACAAGGACAAATAAATTAATAACATATTCAAACTACGAACAAGGAACATTAATTCAAAATAAAATGAAAAATATTAGGAATCATCAGTTTGTAATGATACAAAAATTCAATGCAATGAAAATACTAAACAAAATTAAAATACTCTGGCATGCAATGCTACCTAAATTCAATATGAAATCAGTAAATATCAAGCAAAATAATTATCATCGATGTGCAATTCAAAATACTAAACAGGAAAAACGTTATCTCAAGAAATGAAATATTATAAAGCAGAATTAATAATTATCATTACATAAGAATACAAAAAAAATTCCATGAAATAAAATAATAAAATAAAATTATGCAAAACAAAATTTTTCAATGTGTAATGCTACATACATTCAGTAAGTATGAAATTATTCTATAAAAAATTAAGCAAAATAATTATTGAAATCAATATCCCTGTATAATAATAAATTTAGTATATATCAGGTGTTCTGACACAGTCAATAATACTATAGCAGGGTTGCTACGCTTGATTTGTTTGGTTTATTTTTTTTTCTTGAAAAAAAAAAAAAACCGTGCACAACACTGTAGCAGGATTGCTGCCTCGAATTCTGAAAAGAATGTAGAACGCTGACACACTATAGCAGGATTACTACCGCGAATTTTGAAGAAAAAAATGCACAAAAACCTTGAAAACTCTCAACAAGAAATGGCAATTTTATTTCTTTCTCCTCATGAGACAACGGAAGTCAGGATGATTCACTTTCTCTTTCGATTTCCAGGGATTTTTGGCAGGCACGTAGATGAATAATTATAAAAGCAAAAAGTATTCAATATTCATCTCTTGCTTTAGATGGCTTACGACGCAGGACCAATAGTTTCTTCCAGGGAGGTTCAATTTTGTCTTCCAGGCGGCTTGATTTAGAGTGCCGGTCATGCTTCTACGGGGTCGATAGGCTTACGGCACGGGTTGTTCGCCCTTTGTGACTCGTAGAGATGAATTCGTCGATCATTCGATGGAATTAGTTCACCTCAGGGTTACATACATTTATTTTCTGTACAATAGGCATATTTATACAGTTCATTCTTTTCACAGTTCAAAGATTTATATTTTATAAAGGCAGAAACAACATTGGGGGAAAATTCTCGTTCGATGGTCACACCAGGTTTCCCCGCCGCCTCGACTCAACGACTGGTTTCCCACCATAGGGAAACCGTGTACATCCTGGTCTGGTGGCGCCATCTAGCAGTTAAATACATATATTATTTAAATATATTAATACACACAAAAATACTATTAGAGTTAATAATTATACATTTCTTAACATCTCAAAAAAAGGTAATTATTGTACAGAATATTCCTCAAAAAACAGATTATGGGATACAAGGAACGCATTAAAATGCTAATCTATATTTGAATGCTGTGTATAAAGAAATATATTACTTCATTGACACAAAGAATAAAAAATTAATTTCTCCATATTTTTTTTTTTTTTTTTTTTTTTTGCATCCTACGCAACAAAAGCATATGAGATTTCATATGCTTTTGTTAATTGTTCTTACCTCGTTTGAAGTAGGAACACAAAAATTATCTGCATAGATAAAATCTTTATTGGTAACTAATTAGATATATATTTCAGTATTATGTTTTGAATATATTAAAATTTAGATAATAGTTCTCAATGTGATACCGACATTTTTCTTTCCAGTTTTTCTCATTTTATTTTAAGTAAGTTGTACGTATTGTTACGATCCTTAGTATTTTACTTGGAATTCCAATCCATGTAGTTTAAATTATGATCTGTTATGACGGAATATCTTATCAAATGAAAAAATAAATTAGTATTTACACTTTTAGTTTGAAAACTTTACTTCGAATAACTTAAATTCGAACTAATTTGGGCCTAAAAATATACTTTTATGAGCTAATTCTGGGTGTAGATCAAGAATAGAAGTGCATATGATTTCAACTAATATTAATAAAGAAATCTGGTAAGCGCATATGTATTGTTAAGGTCGTAAAGAGATTTATGCAAATATACTGTTTGTATATTTACTATAATCATTATACTTTTGTTTAAATGCTTATGTTAAGTCCAGTTGGTATTTTTGATTACTGCGTTTCGCTTCGACATAGCTAAGAATAAACTCTCTTGAAAAGTACTGTGCCCTTTTTTGATCCAAAGTTTGATGCAAATTTCTGATTGTTAATTTTAATATAAAAAAATTCTTAATATCAAATTTAGAACTTTTTAAAATATTCTTTTGAAATAACTCTCGGGGTCCTCTAAAATATTTCATATGGAGAAATTCTAGAAACTACTTATAAAATTTTATATATTATTTGGAAAAACTTCATAAAATGTTCTACATTACATCAAAATAAATTTCACACAGGAGATTACTAAGACAGTTTGCAGCATTTTGTTCAACAATAAACAGAAGAAAAGAACTCCATCAATGGCTAATTCATGAGAATTTATTTCTTACTAAAGCCCCTCAATTATGAAATGAGAAAATAAAATGCGAAGTTTTTTAAGAATACTTGAAACCATAATATGGGACTATGAACTATGAAACCATAATATGGGAAGTAATTAATTTAAAACATGTTAAATAAAGTATTTGCAGTATTTAAATAATAAATATTTCTTTCAACTTTTTCTTTCATTTTGCATAAAAAAAATTTTAACTTGCAATTTTATTAAATTCCATTGGGTTTACTTTATTGTTATAAATTACATAACATAGTTAAGAAAGGCGGTTCTATATAGGTAATTAATGTCACATTTTGATGCACATGAAAATATGGTACTAATTACAACTATCGCATTATATAAATAACTAAAGCATTTCTAAATGGACAGAAATTCACACAATATATTTACATATCGATTATTTTATGCCATGTTTTTGAGATTGATCAAAAACTCCATATAGTATAAATATTTTTTTTACTTAACTGATTATTAATTTAATGTAATATTTAATAATTATTGATGAAATAAATATTACCACCTCAAATATTACAGTATATGAATTAGATTGGATATTAAAAATGTTTAGTTCTTAAATAAGAAGTTTAATTACTGTACTTTTTAAAATGTTATATTTCAGATTGAAAACGATTTCTTTGATGTAGAAGAAAGGAAAATGTTGTTTTGAAATTACTTACCAAATAATGTGAAAGAAATCTTTAAAACGTCTTACACGTGGGTAGAAAGACTTTAACCTTCATTCACATTCCTAAAATGATTTTCAAAAAGCAATTTAGAAAAGAATAAATACTATGATGTTATTGTCTCTTTTAAGAAATTTAAAGACAAAGGAAATTAAAATGAAACATTTTTAAGAAGAATATAGCTTAATTTAAAAGTTGAATTCAATTTCTCAATGTTTTTTGAAAATAATAATCAACTTGCAGACAGTTCAATAACTACATTGCAATTTTTCAATCAATTAGAAGCATTTCAAGCACTATTGTTGAATAACTGTTAAGGAAATCTAAATATCGAATGTAATAAAATGAAATATTAGAATACTATCGATAAAAGATATAAATAAAGTTTTAATTATATAGGTTTGATATTATAGGTTCAAATAATAGTTAATTAGATAGAAATAAAGCTACAAAACAAATAACCAATTTCACAATATTAACTAATATTGAATATTCCCTTCTAAAATTGAAATGAATACTCTGTGTGTTAATCATTCTATAATTATATCTTATTTATAAATTATGTATTAATTCTTCGTTTATTTTTCTATGAAACGTTCCATTATCAACATTAATTCATTATTATTACATTATAATACATTAATGTATTATAATACATTAATGTATTATAATATATTATAAAGTATTATAATATATTATAATGTATTACAATTACAATATAATACATTATTAAATTCAACACTTAATTTTAACAAAAAATTACTCCATGTAGACAGTTATTCTTAATTTTAGAAAGAAATTATCATTTTTAGAAATTAGTGCTCAATTTTACAGAGTAATTCTTAATTTTAGAAAGAAATAATAATTTTTTTGAAATTGTTGCTAAATTTATGAGAGTAATTTTTAATTTTATAAATTAATACTCAGTTTAAAATTAGAATACTCGATGTCAGTCAGTTAAATTGACGTCCAAATATGAAACTTTTGAATGGAATGAAAAGAAAATTTAGAATACTATTGAAAAAGTTTGGATTGACAGATATGTAGCTATGAGCATAGAATGAATTGTATTAAATTCTCTGACCTTGAGTATTATAACTCTAAATTAGGTATTCTATTCTAAAGCTAAGAATTTTCAAAATTGAGTATTAATGCCTGAAGAATTATTAGTATAAGGTTTTAAAAATTATTCATGCACACTCGCACACACAAGCATATATATATATTATTTCAATAATTAAAATTATAACAAATCTAAATTATCAACAATAAGCCAATGATGAAGGTATACAATAATCCATTAAAGTCGACATAGAATATTATGCTTACAAGTATTCTGTATCTTTTAAAGTCATGAAGACAATATATTTTATATAAAATGTATCTAAGTGTAAATACATGACTTGCAATTTTAAATACATTTAATGATTATTTATTACTCACACACATTTAATAATTTGTATAAATGTGATTTTCTTTACATAAATATATATGTAAGTATACAGATATCTCAGTGATAATTTATAACTTCATTAATTTTAATTTAACAAAAAAGATTATTTAAACTTGGTTACGAATGTTTATTTTTTCTTGTCGAAAACGTTTCCGTAACCTAAATATTCCCCTTTTTGAATGTAATACTTTTACAGCAATAAAATAGATTATTTAATAATTAAAAATAACTAGGAATATTATATGAAATTCGTTAAGAAATTTTTAAGCAAATTTTTCACTTAAAAAGAAATATCAAAGCGCACTTATGAAACATGTCTTCATTTTTATTTTAAAAAAATCTTACACTTCACGGTATTTTTTATTTATTTTGTTACTCTTAAATAATAACATGCCACTAATATTATCACCCCAAATACGAGCGCAAAGCACAGCTCATTTTAGCACCCTATTAACGTTTATGTGATCAATTACACTCTGTCCTTACCACGTCCTTGGCACTTTCTTTCAACGCTACTGACGCAATCAGGAAGAAAAGTGTAGTTTTAGCACCTTGTCCAAACTTATCTATTGTCCTCAAGACGCGCTCTATTGTAATCCCAAAATGGCAGAATAAGCGAGATGCCCGAAACAGCCTTTTCTAGCGTGTGTTGCAAAAGCACTTCTCTCACCAAGACTTCCATTCCTGCCCTCCTCCCACCTTTATACCTTTTTATTTTTATTTTTTCCCTTTTTGCCTACGCTTTGTTGCCATAGCTGTGGATATAATATTATCTGTATCCTTTTCTTCACGCCCCGATACTTTTTTTATTCACTCCTTTTCTCCTGCTTATTTTTGCTAGGCTAGCCTCTCCATTCTAAAGCACGCGCAGTCTATTTCCTAGACGTTGCTCATGTCATTTTCTTTCGAGAAAACGCATCTCTGTGAGCTAGAGAAAAGAAAAAAAGGACTAAAGAGGAGGTTGTATTAAATGGGGCACGTTTCGAAGCTGTAATAAAGGGATTATATTTTACCCATTGATGGACCGAACAGAGAATGGTTCACCGCGGAGTTTTGTGTGCTTTCGTGTTCATTATGTGTGCAAAAAAGGAGCGCTATTCGTACTTATATTAAGACCTTATCTTCCTATATAAGCAATGGGTTTTTTTTAAAGAAAAAAATGTATATTGCATTGCAAATAAATCTTAACACAATATAGAGTAGACCCTAAAGTAAATAGCTGTAAGAGATAGATATTTTTTTGTGCCACGCTTAAGAACTGGAGTGTTTTATAACTTTATGGCTGTGGTGTGCATATTCATTTTAAATATTTAAGAAAATGGTTCAGCTTATGTTCTACCAATAGCTACGTTAGTGCTTATCCTTTTACCAATAATATCCGTTTCAAAATCACTGCGCTTCAATTTCATAGAAAGCATTCATTGAAATATTTACAAGATATTTCTCATGTCTGTAATATCTTGAGAAACTATTTTTAGTCAGATATTGTAAACCGAGATAAATTTTTAAGATCTTTGCATTAGATGATAAAGTTAAAAACTTGTCAGAGTAGAAAATAATCTTCTTACTTTTTAGTAGTTGATAACGTTATTTACTTTTAGGGCCCGTCTCTATTTTAAAATTTCTAGACGAATTCATTGAAAAGGATTTTTTTTCATTTTGTATACGAAGGAAAAGGAAAATGACTCAAGAAGCATCGAACAAAATAAAAATAAATTCGAAAATATAGCATAAATTTCAAATATTATAAAATGAGGAATTTATATTTTTATTCTTATTCAATATTTGTCTCACTATTATATAGAAAGATTATAATGGATTACAGCAGATTGTATGCATGTATTTGAAACCTTCCGAACTTATTAAAAATACTACACTTTGACTGAACAGATTTATTAGACACAGTTATGCTTCTATTTATTTAAGGTGATAATAATATTTAAAATAAATAAATTTCTTGTAGTTTTGAACTTATTAAAATACATTCAGCAAATTGAAGAATTTTATAAGTCTCTTCTCTTACTTTTTTTCTGGCTTTCCTAAGACTCTACTCATTTTCTCTTTTGCTTGTATAAACGGCGAACCCTTTCGGGGCGGTGGTATATTTTGTACCACATATTTAGCATCCTAAAAATCTCTTTAAAATACCTTTTACCCCCCCCCCACAATTATCTTCAAATGGTAGCTTATAGTGTTATTTACTTAAATTAGATGGCACTACTATGCAGAGTGAATATAAAAATTATTGCTTTCAATCTAATGAAAGCTCCGAACAAATGGCTGTTTTATCCCTTACAGAAATGTTTCTGAAATAAAATGAAAATTTTAATTTCATCAGTTTAAATAATCTACATGTTCAAAGTTTTATGTAAATAGTACTAATTACTCAAAACAAAATTTATAAAATATTTGTTTCGTACTTCAAACTACGTGGTATAAAATTTATACCACCTCCCACTCAGAGGCTTATAGAACAACAAATAGCAGCACTAAAATTTTTGAATCAGACTGATATGTGACGGTTCACTTTATTACAGTGAAATATAGAGGTCGTAAATATGTTACAAAGTGCCAGTGAGGCAAAAATCATACTTTTTCTCCGAAGGAAAGAAATTTAAAACAGGAAAAATGTACTATGCAAAGTTTTGCACGGAACAGATTTGGCCGTGCTAAGTGCGCATTTTTATAAATGTTATTAAATTTCTCGATTAAATAAATGAATAAAAAGTAAACGATGAAATATAGAGAAATTGATAATAGTAAGCTTTTCCCATATTAAAATTAAAGGAAACGATACATTATTAAATTTAATATATTTAGATAAATGCAATAAAAATTAAAACAAACGATAAATTATTAAATTGAGTATATATCAGCTACATGCAATAAAAATTAAAGCAAACGAAAAATTATTAAATTTAAAAAAAATTGAGATAAATGTAATTAAAATTGAAGAAAGCGATAAAAAAATTCAAAATTGATCTGGTACACCAAAATGCTTCACCTAAAACAATGGCCCCTTAGAGGGCTAGTAAAAATCAACGCTGTGCGTGCCCATGAAAAGACAACAAACAAAAGCGCAGGGGAGAAAATGATTTCTCAAAACTAAAACTATTACAAAAAAATTTTTTAACAAAGAGTAGACGGAGGGAGAGTCTTCGAAGACGTCCGAGATTGAACTGGCTGAGGACAGCAGATTAGGGACTTGTTGTTGATAGATATAAGACATGCAAAATATAATTGATATATAGTGTTAGCATGAGGTAAAAATAGACGATTAGCTACCGACAATAGAGGAGCGACATGAAGGGTTCAGTGCCTATAGTGGTGAACTTTATCAAAGAACCTAAGTAAACTAAAATGTAAATTGAAGAAAGGTATTACAAAAGATACAATACAGCAAAGAGTTACCCATTTTGTAAGAAGAACAGAGCCCTCAGCGTATAACTCATAAATACTTCAGAATAAGGAGGGTTGCCCTTTTTTTTTTTTTTTTATTTTGACACATCTATCCATCACATTTGTGAGAGGGTATGTTACGAATGCGAACAATTACCGTGGACGGCTGGTTTTTGAACTCTTACGGATCTACGCTTACTCTTAATTTTATTATAATCTAGTTTTAATTAATTTTTTAAATATATATATATATATATATATATATATATATATAATTAAAAAACTATTTTTAAAAGAATGCCTACACGGGGGCTTTTGATTGAAAAAAAAACTTTTTTTTCAAAGAGCTCCCTTCTGATGGATCGGAGGTACCTTCAGAAACAAGTGAGGAAGAATATATCATTATAGTATATGCAATAAAAATATGCCTTATTTTAAATAAAATTATATATGCATTTCTACTAAATTTAGTTCATTAAGTTTACAATATAGTTTTAATATTAAATTATGAAAATCATTTATGTTTAAATAAAGTTATTCTTAAGTTAAGTAACACATTTTCGCACAAATTATCACTCATAGAAACAAAAATACATTGTTAAGTTCTCATTTTTTCTAAAGTGTTTTGTGATCCTAATATTTCCCAAATTAGCTAACATAATATACTTTTTCTTGTGAAAGTATTGATTATTTATTCGAAAGAATACGAAACAACTACTGTACAAATAAGATGTTGTAGAAGGGTAGAGGTAAATTATATATGTACCGGGTCTTAAAATTCATCAAATAAATAAAAATCAATTTTACTACTAGATTTGTGTCTTTTAATAATATTATTTCATACTAGATGAATTTTAACTAAAATTTAATGTTTTTATATACCACCCCTCAAAGGGTTAAATGTTTGAGAAGCAATATCATTTTGTATTACAAATTTGTTATGCTTTATACTCATTATTTCTTATACATTTTTAATGAGAAACAAAATTTATAAATCGCACTTATTGTTACTCTTGGTGAAGAAAGGGTAAATACAAATGATAAATCGCTTGTGTTTTTTCTCTTGTTACCGCATTTTTTGCACTTTCATCTTATATTTTCAGGGTATTTTTTTACCTACTGGAATATTAAATTACTTCTTAATTCTTACTTGGATATTTTTCTCCTGCTATTTATGCGAGGTTTCATCAACAGTTTCTTAAATTCTTTTAGAAAAGACATATTTTGTATAGTTTATTTTAAACGTAACAACTATTTACAATACATGAAAAAAAGTCACAAACGCATTTGTTGTAACCCGGTCGATTATATTGAGGAATAAATACATAAATCTTTTTTACTTCTCCTCTGCATGTACAAACGACAGATAATTAATGCGTATTATTTACTCCATCTGATTTGTGTATTTATGATCTGTAATTTTGGCCTTCGGGTGCACAGTTGAAACTAGGATTATAAATTTATTCTATCAGCTCATATGAAACGTGAGTCATATCCGGTACAAAATCAAATAATATGGAAATATTTTCTGTGTAACGTGTCATCTATTGAGCTGTAATTGGAATGCAGACCAACCGAAAAGTCATAAATATATGATAATATGTATTTTTTTATGCTTAATAGTTATAAAAATAGATTAGACTGAGTCAGGTAAATTGTAATTTTTTTTTGAGAAAAAATATAATTCAAAAAAACTTACATACTAAATTATTTATTTGTTTGAGGAATACTTGAAAATAAAATGGGTTTTTTTTATTAAAATTCATTATTGGATTTTGTGAAGGTAAATAAATAATTAATTTTGTGAATAACGCATGGGAGCTATCATGATTTTTTTTAAAAAAATGGTTAGATTAGATATTTTTATGTTAGGTTGTCTATATACAGACTATTATGACTTTAAAACTTCGAAAAAAATAAAGATTGTAAAATGAATTAATTATTTAAGTAAACATTACATTTTTAATGAGCAGATTATTTGGGAAACTTGATTGTCAACTAAAATAGTTCATTGAAATGCAGAACAATATCCTTTTACACACAGAATTTTCTAAAAACATTATTTTTGAAACTATATCGCAACCCAAAGTCTTTAGTAATTCATTGCTACACTTCTGAATCAATAACATAAATTTTCTCAAAATAACAATGTGATTGATATATTTTGAAAGGAATTTTATCGGAACCATTTATTGCTTTCATTCAAAACAGTCACATAGACGCATTGATAGAGACTCAGGTTTAGTGATCTTGAGATACAATTCAGAGACATTTCTAACAAGTAAAATGCACAATAGATACTAAACTGTAGAATCTCAAATGTATTCTGTGAACATAATCTGGGAGAAAATCTCTTTGTTGAAGTGTTATTATGGTGTCTGAATGTTCTTTCTCTCTTTACAAAATGGGTTAGAAGAGACTAAACAGAGGAAATAATCTAAATGGCGCTCGTTGAGTCATAAGCATGTAAAGGATATATTATGTAAATGGTGATTTACTTTGATATTCGATGTGGAATATCTTTCATGAGGAAATGCCTAAAAATATAAGGGCTTTCGAAAATTCCCCTTCTTAGGAATTGGAAATGAGAATGAGTTTACTCAATGTATTATAATTCAGTGACCATTATACCTTTTTAAGCAGTCTATGAGTCTGAAGTCTTTCGCATCCCAGAAAATCGTCGCTACAACTTTTCCAACCCAGAAGAACGTCTTTACCTGCAACAGATTCGATGAAAGTAACTAAATATTTTGTTGTTTTATTATTGTTAATTTTATATTGTTTGAAATTGTTCAGTTTTCTGATTCACAGTGATGGATATTATTATTGTTAAGTTTTCTGATGCACAGTGATGGATATATGTCAAATCGACGATGACAATTCAACGCAATATGGCGACGGCAGGAAAGAAATTTTGATTTGGCAGGATATGACTGAAAATCAACACTAACCTATGAAACAGTGACTAATTCCTTCAACGGAAGGAAGTATACATAGTAATATCAATTTGTTTTGATAAAACTACCGGTCATCAAACACAAGTACTTACTGAATCACCTTTTTATCTATGATATTCTGAATATAAAGTTTATATTCTTGTTCATATCTATCTCTTTCTCTTCTATTTGGTTTTAAATAGAAGCCAAAAAGTAACAGAAAAATTTTAGGCAAAAATCAAAATGATATTTCTTATATGTAGCAGTAACAAATTATCTTGTGATGCAGGTTGTCCTAGGATCCAAGTTTTCAAAAGTTTGGAAAAGATCGCTTCAAAAGTTTTAAAATCTTTTTTTACTAAGAAGCATACCTAATTAACAAATTTACTTGAAAAAATATTTGCTTCAGTAACATTAATTATTACTTTATCATGGAACTTAAGAATAAGTTTTTAATAAGAAGGATAGGATAATTGGTATTCTTAGGGTGTTATGTTGATTCATTTTTTTGAATTTGAATTATATTGTAAATTTCTTTGACTACATTTGTACTCTTTAAGGGAAAAGCCATCAAAATGTAATATAGTTAATTCAATGATAGTTGAATTATTGTTGAAATGTAAACAAATTTTATTGTTTTTGCAGTGCAATAAAGAAAAAAATAATTAAATATCAATATTGTAATTTTAATATACTTAAATGTTTAAAATAGTTTTACTTTTTTGATGACATTGTCAATTATTCTCGAATTAATCATACTCAGAAAAATGGAAAACTGTTTGAAATATTCGAATACGCATTTGGATGTAGAAATAATATCTCGTGAAATATGGATCAAAATTAATCAGAATTATTTAGTTGGATCGTCATACTTTCTTAATACTATAAGGAGAGGAAGAAGTATAATTTAATATTTAGGAAGGTAAAACAGTTTTTCTGAACAAAATAAATTTCAATTTAATACAAACTCCTCCTCAATCATTATGCTGTGCATTATTACGAGATTAAACAATGTATTTTGAAAATCTGGGTTCTGATTGTTCTCGTTACAGAGGTAGAAATTTGATGATGCTTTCCTCATATGAAATTGTTAGTTATTTTCTTTCTGATATTTTAAGTAATTTTTCATACCATTCTATTGGTATTCAAATCTATTTCATAGAAATTTCATGAACTGTGTAAGCATTTTAACTAAATGAAGTAAATCAGTTTAAAGAATTTCTCCCCTTTGTTGTAACATGATGTGCATCATTACAAATCAAAATCAGGATTTAGAGAATCTAGAATTGAATTGCTCCTTGCTACATAGGAAAAAGTTTAATGATTCGGATGAGGCGCATATAATATTACTTTTTATTTTTCTATTCTTATATCATACTTAATAACTGTTCATATCTTTCTAATAATTTATATTTATCATTCATAGAATTATTATGTGTTGTTTTGTGCTTTAAATAAATGAAATTAATCAGATTTTTAAAAAATGTATTGTTAATGATTTTTTCTTTGCTCAAATTAAATTAATAGTTATTTACATCCTCATATAATACTTAACAATTTTCCATATCAATCTGTTGATGCTCTAATCTTTTTCATGGAATTCTTTTAAAATGTACTTTAAATAAAACAAAATAATATTTAATCTCCTGTTGACTTTTGTGCATCATTGAACGAACACCAAGGGATAGAAAAATCTATTTGAACTTCTTTTCTAAAGAAACACTTAAATTTCCTGATGGTTAACATAAACTATACTCAAATACAATTACACAGAAGTCTAAGTTCAGTCAAAAGAAATTCACTAAAGTCTCTTAGTTTCGAAAGGGACCAAACAAAGAAATGGGACACAGAAAGAAAGAGATAAAAGAGAAAATGTTGTCCCTTTTCTGTCGTCCAGTAAGAAAGACAGAAATTTTTTTTTTTTCCCTTCTTATATCTCTTTCTTTTCTGTCTCAGACTGCATGGGCTTAACGGCAAATTCTATCTTTGGGATGTCTTTCGTTCCTTTTACGTTGTTTACTCCCCCATACCGAATTATACTGCACTTAAGCGAAACACGATATTTTCGCTTCCCCGTTCCATCTATTTATTTACTTCCGCTTCAGCGGGCATCTCCGGGGCATTAGGCCTCGCCAAATTTCAGTTCGGAATGACACTTTTTGGCGATTTGTCAGGCGAGACGAAGGGCTAATCCGATTTCCAGATAATCCTTCCATTTGCTCATCTATCACTCACAAGACATGGCTTACCGGAGTTATTCTCTCCGAAGCAAAATGTCGCACCTGGCCGAACAGGCGCCCGTAAATATTTATAGGTAAGGCATTCCGTTTTTCAAAATCCTTCTCTCTCCTATCATCTTTTACTCTCTCTATAGTACAGACTTCAAGGGGGAACGAATATTTCCTAACATATGACACCCTATCTTTTTTCTGCAGGATATAATATAGCGTTTTTGATGGGGTTTCTCTCTCTCTTTCAAAGCAAAAGTCTGAAGGGTTTTGGCTCTTAACCGTATTTTATTCGAATGCCTATCGTTTCTTTTAGTCTGGATGCTGTGAAGGAAGGATGATCTTTTCTAGTAAGAGGGGGTCCTTCACATCTATTACTGTTTTTTTTATATGATCTTCAACTACAGATAGTTAGATGTCTCACAATTTATAAAACGGTTAAAGTTTTTTAAAATTGAAGAATAAGACTTACGTTGGAATATATCTTAGATTATTAAAAAATCAAAGACATAACTTTTAAAGATTGTTTTTATTAATAATATAGCTTTAATAATAACATAGTTTTCTTAAGAAACATTAATTACATAGGAATATTCAACTTCGACAAAAGTTATTGAAGGTAAGTGAAATTTCTTCGACAACGAAGTAAAGAGCTTATTTTATGACAAGTTTTTAATTACTTCTCCTTCACTTTAGACTAAATGCGATGTAAATCATATTTTAGCATTGAGATATTGGTCTATTTATGTATCATTCTATGAAAATAAAATCATTATATTTATAAACTTAAAAGTAATTACATATGAGAAATTAGTAATCAATAGCTGTAACTACTCGTACATTTGTAAGTCGCATTTTAAACTTTAGGTGCATTTTGCATAAAATGTATTGCATTTTAACTTTAAAAGCTGAAAGCTGTTTCTTAAATACATCACTGTACACATCACATCACATCATATCTGTACATTAGACATAATTATAATTTCAAAATTTGAAATCAACAAACATTAATGACGTGAACAAAATGAACATTAAAAAAATTGTAAAATTTCATTAAAAGTTTTCTTAATTTTTATACGCAAAACAGATAATTTTCACTACGGCATTCTCGGCTTAAGATCTCTAAAATTATCTTTTTTTAATGTTCTAGTTATAAAATTCTCATAAATAATACATATATGGAATCATATGAGCCCTCTCTAATTTTAGCAGCAAAATAAAACAAATGCTGTATTTTAAACATTTTATGCTTAATTAGTAACCTTAAAGTTTTTCTTAAATAAGTTATGATCACAAATGAACCAAACTAATCAATAATTTTAAAATGACTACATGGTGAGAGTATTATTTAATAAAATATTTATTATGTTTTTATAAAAAATACATTCTTATTGCATTTTTAATGTATTGCTATGTGACGCATATAGAAGATTTTTAAGAAGTTTTAAAGGGTGCTTTAGGATAAAATAATCTCAAGAGTAAAGTTTAATTTGATGTGTGTAATTATATCATGACTTATGTTACCTTGAATACTTCTAATAATTTTAGATTTCTTTGTTCGACAACAAATAAATTTTAAAATTTTTATTGAGATTGATTGTTTTTAGTTCTCTTAATGATTTTCATTTGACTGTTTAAAGGAAAGCACATCACATAGTCATTATTTTCCTCTCTATAGAGAAAATGATTATATCAAATCTTAATTGATATTAACTGCAAAAATGCCTTTTTTTAAATAATCGTCATAAAACGGGATCCAAATTTAAGATATACCAGTATCCTCAATTTCTAAATATTAAATTATGGTTAAAACTAAATGTATTTCTTCTGGTGTGTGTTATCCAGATTCTAACAAAAAGTAAAATGAAATAAATTTTAAAATAATTAATATTAAAATATGATGTGTATTAAAAAAGTGTCATTTCATTACATAATTTACATTTTTTTCAATTTACCAGAATATGAATTAGCTTCCTTTATTACCCTTTTTATATCTCAAAATGCAGTCTAAACTCACAGAGCGAATAAAATTATGTTTTAAGAATTAAAAATCGATAGAAATATAGAGAGAAACATAGAAAAAATTGAAAAATATATTTAAATAATTTGTTCAAAATAAAAATAAATAATAATAAAAAACTATTTCAATATGTAGAAGCGAAAATTTCAGAATTATAAGGATGAAGAGTACCATAAATAACATTGAAAAAACAGTACATCATATGTAGAAGAATAATTAAAAATTAATAATTAAAATAACATAAAGTCTTAAATAGTATTATCCTTTATGTATTAAAATGTAGTTTACACTCACAAAGTGCAAACAAGTAATTTTTAAATTAAAAATACATTGAAATAAGACGAAAAAGCATAGAACATCTGTGAAATGTATCTAAGCAACTTTTCTTTAAGATAAAATAAAAAAAAAAAATACTCATAAAAGCAAAATTTTCAGCATTCATTGCTAGCCAAAAGTTTGTAAAATGACTTCAAGAAATCAAGGCATTGTCTGTACAGTAAAATACAATTTTAAAAAATAAGAACTATAATTTCATTAAACTTTAAATAGTATTATCTTTTTTAAGTCTGCAATCGTAAACTAAGTCCAGAATGTACCCTAATTTGTTTTTAAAATTAAAAATCTATTGAATAAAAGAAAAAAAAATGCATAAGATCTGGAAAAATATGTGTAAACAACTTGTCCCAAGACAAAAGAAAAGAATTTTGATACCAAGCAAATGAAAGAACAACATTGCAGCGAAGGAAAGGCACAAAACGGCATCGCAAAATTCAGTACATCCTATGTGAAGAACACTTTCCAACAATTCGGCCAGGGAATATCAAGTCGCAAAAGAATCTGGCCTTCACACTTTTTTTAATACCTATTAATAAATTTTCATTAGTTGTAACACGCAAAGGACGAATTCTTGGCTGATGACACTCAATTTTTTTGCATCTATTCCCTTCAGAGTTCTCTTTTATTTCCAGGAAAGAAAAATGTTTTTCAAGGACCCGAACAGTTTTAAAAAATATAAGGAAAAAATGAATAAAAGACACCCGCCTGTGCTCTTTTTAATGGAAAAAGTAAAATAAAAAAAAAATCATTTTTTTTATGATGGTTTAATTCTTCGTTGCCGCATTTTTGCCTGAGTTATGAATCTGCATAGAGAAAACAATTTTTAAACTTCCGGTCGGCTAGCTCTCTTTTGATGACTTACATATCGGAATTATCATTGGGACTTTGCTACGTATTTTTAATTAGGGCTTCCTATCTCTCCCTATTGATGCTGCTTCGGATCCATACTCGAAGAAAGTGGTGAAGAAAAGCATTAGTTTTAATTACGTAAGAAGGTTAGAAAAAGTGTCAGAAAAAACACTAGAGAAAAAAATTGATTTTTAACGTGAAAGAAATGTTTCTGTAATGCTTGAAACATGTAATTGCCAATAATTACTTAGGTAGTCAAGCAGAAATGCGTATAATATTTTAGTTCCATATGCATGAGAAAAAAAAGAAACAGATTTTTTTAGCACAATAAATATTTGTTTAAACACATTTTTTTCATGTGAAAAATGTGATTAAATAAATATGTGATCCTAATCTCTTTAACTGCATGAAGATGTACAAAAAATAGTTGTTTCTATTTGAAATCTGCTTAAATAAATGAAAGTAAATTTTTTATCCAGTACAATATTTTTTTAAAAGTTTACGATACATTAGATTAATTATATTACTTAAATATACGAGAAAAAATATTAAAAATTTGAGTTTTAACTTAAGGTTTACGTTGATTCGTTATTCTGCAAAAAATATATTTTTCACAGATCAATCAAAATCAATGCAGTATTCATTCTGTAATCCATGCTTAATCTTTCCGGCCCTAGCAGTAATTCGAAATTTTTACAGAAGCAGATAGGCCTCTAGGGCTATCTATCCATTATCTCTTTGTACCATGTGTTTATTATACATTAGTAGTTAAGATACATTAGTATATTAAACATTATACATCAAGTAGTTTTAGTTATTTCGTGTGTTTTACGTTTTATTTGAGTGTACTGTACTAGATTTATTCAATAATACGTAATTTAGCAGTTTAAAAGCGTCATTATTTGAGACCTTCTAGTAATCAGGCATTTTCGGTATTCCAGAGGAGTCTGGTTCGATATCTGTCAGATAAGCAAGACCGTACCGTATTTTCATGTCAACCCTACTGTCAGTGAATCCACAGCATAAATATATTCTAAACATAACGATCAAAATTTTATTTTTCTAAGCAAATTACTTATTTTTTAACAGAATAATTATACTGAACTTGGCAAGTTTGGATTAAAGTAAAATTCTTATAATGGAAGAAATTTACAATAAATGAAAAAGTTTAAGAAGTCAGAAAAAATATTGTAATAATAAACATAATTTTCACGTCATCCAAGGAAAAAAATTGGTGAAAACCAGTATTTAATTTTTCATCATTTTCATATTAGCATTTATAGATGTTTATGAATATGATTTTTTTAAATACAAACAATTTCTTTATTTACCTCAAATATTTTAAAAAAATAAACTTATTTTTCAAATGTCAGACTAAATGGGGAGAATTAGGAAACATTTTTAATGACAAAAAACGGTTTTCTGATTTATAATGGTTTTTAAATGCCTTATGCGTTTGTCTCAAAAAGGAACTATGTAAAATTGTTCAAGATAATCAGATTAATATAATGAATTTTACGTAAATTGTATTCTTCATAAGATAATTATTTCTCATTTTACCTTTCTCACAAAGTTATTTGTATTTAATTTTGTAAAGCTCCACATGTATATCTTCTTTAATTTTCTTATTATATCTCAGATAGACAAGAATGGGACTAATCTAAAACAATCTACGTATACAAAATACTAAAGTGGTTAAGATAATACTTGATTTTAACGATCAATGGCATTGCTAAGGCAAGTTGGTTTTAGCATTTTGTGCTATCCTCTGTTGAATGATGCTAAAGTAAATTGGACACTGTTTCATAGGTTAGTTTGGATTTGGTATCAATTTTCTGTGAAACTAAAATTTGAATGTTGTCACGTCTAGTTGGCGTCGTCATTTTGAATCTTCAATGAGATCTGAATTCATCATTTTACTCCAGAAACTAATGAAAAAAAACCCCAGAATAATGGGTTGTTTCCGGTGAATTTGCTCCCAAGCAGGTCTCATCGGTCGTAAACGCTAGGGCAATGATTTTTAAGAGGCGAAAGACAAAATTCTTATGGATTTCTAAGTAAAAGGATGCATAACACTACAGTGAATCACTTCATCCCTATTTCCCATTATCTCCACAGTTACTTTTTGAATCAATTTATGCTTGTAACATATTCGTAATTTATCACTCTTTTATAATGTATATTCGTCATTTTTCCATGGTTTCATGATAGAAGATAGAAGCTAAGTGTATTTATTTCTGTAAAAATAGCCTATTATGATTTTTTTTTTATGATTTTTCATAAATTCCAAAAAAAAAAAAAAAAAAAAAAAACGGTATTCAAGAATGCAATTATACTCCCAAAAAAATATGAAATACAATTTAATTAAGTATTTTACTTAATATTAAGGAAGGTTTTATTTTCGTGATATATTTACCATTAAAATATTTTCATCCTTTTATTTGGTATTTTGATATTCTTCAAATGTTCTCCAGTACTATAATTTGAGAAAGGAAACTGCCAACTTTGGGGTTTTTTAACTTTTTAAAAGTACGGACCAAAGGAGGTGAAAATGAAGAAGATAGCAGTGAACGGGGATTTTCTTGAATTTAAAAAAATGCTTTTTTTTTCTCCACTGGGTTTTTATTCACGTATTTTGCACCAGAGCAAAGTGTCAGTTTTAGAGAAAGAAAAATATTAAACTTTGAAAGGACCTGTATTTTTTTCTTTAACCAAATACATTGGAGAAAGTTCTTAAAACTTTTTTTAGTGTAAAGAACCTTTAGATAAAAAAAAAATTAGAAATATTGAGCTAAAAATAGAGCGTGAAAAAAGAGCAGTGAGTTCTTAGAGGTAAAGGGTTGAATAAGCTCTTAAAATCACAGTTCAAATTTTTGAATAATTTATGAAAAGTTTATAAAGTTTATGAAGTAGAAAACCAATGCTTAAGATAAAATAGTTGTCATACACAGAATTCTAGGATGAAGACAAAGCATATGCTATTATTTATAAGTGTGGATTGTGGTTGTTTTTTCTTTAAAAAATAAAGTTTGGGTAAGGTAAACACGTCTTATTAGCTATGAACCACAATATATAACAGAAATAAAAAAAATAAAGATAATAATTTCACAAAAAAGAATATATTATTAACACGTTTACAACTGTATGGAGGTATTTTTCAAATGAAAGAAATTGTGCTCAGAAGTAGTTATAAACTAACTACATGAATTAGGAATTACAAAGATGATAGTTAAATGTCAGATTCTTAATTAATTACATCTATTTTATAAAATTATTGCTTTACAATTATCTATAAGTAGATACACGTTTTGCACTAATAGATTAACGTCATATTTCTGTTGAAATCCTTATTTAAAACTCAGTTTTTAGATTTTTTGTTAGATTAGTTTTCAGATTTAGAGTTTTTCAATTTCAAAAGCGTATGCGTCTTGTGAAAGCTGCAAAAATGGATTTATAACTTAATTAATATTAAACACAACAAACGAAGTATAGTTTTATTTAAATGTATTATACAATTTAACTCTGCTATATTTTGATAAATGGGCGACACAGAATGGTAACTTAAATGCAAAGGGAAAATAAAGAAGTTGTTTTTATGAATGTTCGAAATATCTTTCTTTAATTACACGTATAATGTCAATTTAATATGTAAATTCCTTTCAACATATTGTAAAGTGACAATGGTAATTGATTGTACCGCAGTAGAAATCCGCCGTTCAAATAATAAAAGTTCATATAAATTTGTGAATGATTAGTGGCGCAAACGGTTTATATTTTACAAACTCCTAAAGGAAGAAATAGCAAGGGGCCATATATGATAATTTAGGTAAGCAATTATGTAACATCAAATCATCTGGTTCTCTGCGAACGATCTAACAGTGAGGCAGTTCCATGAAATCTTCTAAAACAGCTATTGTGAAATGACCTCACGAAGAACAGACGAGAGCAATATATCGTTCATAATATTAAATTCTCACATTTTTCCTTTGCATTCATGTATTACTTTCCATTCTGTGTCTGTGTCATTTGTTTGTGAAAGTATAGAGTTTTGAAATCACATGATTGATTTTTAATAACTGTATTTTAAATGAACTCAGAGGAATCGATTTCTTAAATTCATTTACTCTTAATTTAAGAGATTATACAGATATATAAAATAAAGGGAAATCATGTATTTTTTATAAATTTATTTTTCTCCTTTTTTTTTAAACAAATACATAGCTAGGTGCAAAATAATCGTACTTTCACATCCATATTCATAATTATTGTAGAAGTATAAATAAATGCAGAGTTAGGTGCAAAGTAAACGAACTTTTATTTACATAAGTATAATTCTAAGTATAAATAAATTCACTGTTAAATGCAAAGTATTTGTACTTTTATTTGCATAATTACAATTAGATAATATAAATACACAATTTTGAATGTTGTTCTAACAATGGATAATGGCATTGGATAATGCATGAGAGTCTCAAAATTCTAAATAACAGCAGTTGCCAGATTTTACGTCCCTACATACTTAAAGAACGAAGAAAAAATTCTTGTGGTAATAACTATATGTTTTGACTTCGTAGAGTATAAAAAGGCTGGGTAAGAGGTTTGAACTGATATAATTTGCTCTGGTGTCAAAGGAGTATCAAGGCAATTTTTACATGAGATATAGACTCTTATTTACTTGAATTTGAATTCGAAAATTTACTAATTTTTTAAAAATATTTATCATATATGTACTAATAAATATGCATGATTATTACGAAGTTTACGTAAATTCTTTTAACTTCAAAATAACTTAGAATACACTAAATCACGTTTCATACCTTAAAAGAGTGACAACCATCAGAATTGGTTTGTGTTTTAAAGCACATGTCGGGAAGCTACTTTTGGAAAGGGTCATATAGTAACTTTTTTGGGTTCGGTATGTTGGATAGAGAACTCAAAGATTTTTAAAATGGCAATTCTACTTTGAGCAATAACTACAGCGAAAAGAAACTAGTTTCATATTTTTTTTTTATCATTAAATAATAATTAATTAATATTTCTTTGCACATGATAAAGTAAAAAAGGATGAAATGTTTCCATTTTTTAATAAACATATTATGAAATCGGTTAAATGTTGCATTATTGCAATGAATGTAACTTTTTTTTCTGATTAAATATTTCATCATACTAAAGTTGAAAAATAATATTTCCTATCAGAAAAATTAGTTGAAAAGGGTCGGCTGATAATAATTTCTAGAACATGTATATAAATATCCTTTCATATTGATAGCTATTCCCAAATATAAATGTAATAAATCCCCATTAATATGCTTAAATTGACCGTATATTTCTCCCGAAAGATATTTATAGAATTTGATTGGATCTATTTCTTTAAACATTATAGCATCGTTTCGTAGACCATTCACTTCTAACAGGTGGAAGTTCTTCAATTGTTCAGTCAAACTTATTATGCATTGCGCAAATGTCTTTAAAACTTACGTCATGCAAAAAACCCCGGTTGCAATTTTTTTCATCCAAAAGAATATTAACCTACAGACCTGATTAAAAACAAACAAGGGGAGAGGAATAGGGCTCCCCTGCGGCAGCTTACCGACCCTATTTTAGAATATGAGAAAGCTTCATTATACCATCACTGAAGCCAGAATTAAGTAAAAAATGCTGATCTCATACACGTGGTCATCTAAAAATTTTGCAATGGTTTCGCTAATTGAAAAACACTTTGTAAAAAAACGAAACTATATAGATCAAGCAGTTTACACAATGTAGAGGTGAGAATTTAAGACAGTTTTGTACCGACCCCACATATATCAACGCGGCTTCCTAGTGGTGAACTGGAAATTCCACAACCAACTATATAAAAGAATTTACAACTATATAGAAGATTCTGTTTGAAACTGTATTCAGTAGAATATCGAAAACTCTATGCTCCACCGAAACAAGAAAGAATTGATCTATTGTATATATGTGAGCCCAGCAACGAAAGTAGCCAAGGTAGTCTAGTGGACATGGTCAAGAAACTCATTGTTTTGGAGTTGGAGCCATCTTAGGTTGGAGCCTTGATGCCAAGCATGATCCGCCATGTAGCGTGACTGATGCACGTTAAATCTTGTCGAGGTCTCAGTCCCATGGTTTGGGTGGTATGGAGGTTTGGAAAGAGAGGTGTCAACTCAGGTATCATCCTTGACTCGTGACCGAGACTCAAAATTACGACGTTTGTAGTCAATAACCCTCTTGTTGCTTCTAGTGCGACTCGACATTAATACAATTAATAAATCAATTGTTGTCTCCATTGCTGTCCATATTTCACTTATAAATGTGAAAAACGTTACAAGAAAAGATTGAAATTGATTTCCTGTAATAAAAATATATTTTGTGCAAATGTGTAAAATAAAGGTTTTCTTTGATAATTAAATTTTAGTTAAGTGTTAATACTCTTTTGGGGTTATTTTTTTCCAATTTCTTTTTAATTAACTTTAATTCCCCCCCCCCAATTCAGAAATACGTTGCCAAAAAAAAAATTTACTTTTTGAAAACATTTCCTTTAAAAAACTGAAAAATTCGATTAATAAATACTAAACTTACAAATAATATTTTAGAATAAAAAAGTAATAAAAGAAAAAAAAAAATTGTAATTTCCTGAATAACTAGAACAAAAGAAAAAGAAAAAAATACGCAAAAAAACAAATAAGAACTAGATCAATAAACCTGAAAATTTTCTAAGCAAATAAAAAGTGGCAAGAAGTTAAAGTTCAAATCATAAATAAGCACAAATTGAAACATGAAAAACAAAATAAAGAAAAACCTTAAAGGAAATGCAATATAACGTACATAAATTCTAAATATAGCTTTCGAAAGATTAACTGGTTAAACAATGTCTTACAGTTAAGCAATTGTTCCAGAAAAATATTACAAACTATTATGGAAGCTCCATAAGTGCCAAAAGAAACCAGATGCAAATAAAACAAATAGCAAAAGAAAAACAAAACAATTAAAATATACCTGAAGACTTTAAAAATAACTATTGAAAAGTAATGAAATAACTAAAGCAGAAAAAGAACAACCTAAAAAAAATAGATCGAACAGATTAAAATCGGATACAAAAATTAAAAGAGAAACCATACGTAGCAAAAACTTTCATACTAGTCTCCTACTAACAAATCAAGATTTTCCTCCTGATGTATAAGGAAACCGATTCGCCTTCGACATAGAAAAATCATTTTTTTTAATATCAAGTTTAAGTAATCCTCACTTCGTTATGTGAAAATTATTGGTAGTTATATTTTACCATTGAGTCACATGAGTACTTATGTATTTATTTACGTAAAGGAAAGCAGATTCTTCAATATAAATAAATATATACGATTAATTAATAATCAATTTTTCTATTTACATTTCTAAATCGCTTACTTACTCGTACCTTTAAGTACATCTTGTGTAAAGTCTGCTAAATTTATATTCTTAAGAGTTTTTATAAACATAACATTCCATTCATTAAAAATAGTTATAACTTCAAAGGTTAAATTAAATAAACCTTAAAATTTTATATTTTCAGATTCCCCTTTCCCATAATTTTTATATAAACTTTGAGTAATACCTAACTTGGTCAGAGCTTATTAAAAAACACAATACAGAATTGTGTTCATTGAATGGGAAATAACCTAATTCTTTAATATGGAAAATATTAGCACTGTGGATTAAGTGGATTTTTGATTTTTTGGAAAGTTAACCGGACACCACTACTCCTCAAATAAATAAATAAATAAACGACCGCAAATACATATACTTTTCTCGATTGCTTTTTAGCACGTGCATTTATAATTCTAAGAATCCAATTTTTGAACATTCTGACTGTCAAAAGCTAACAAACAATGCATCGACAGGAACAGAAAAGCGCTCTCCATTATCTATTTGCAAAATAAAAAAAAAAAAATTACTAAAGTTAAGCATTTTTGTGTCTCGGTTGACTGAAGATATCAGATAATTAATTAAATGTTTCTGATATGATAAAAACATAAGTTAAACATTAATTTTATTTATTTTATCACAACTATTGCAATGCTGACAAGAAACATTGAAGAATTCGAATCAGCTTATCAGCCACATATATTACCTGAACAACCAATATATTACTTTAGCATACTTGGAAAAATAGCTGTTAAAGCAGTTTCACCTAAAATTATATCTAAAACTAGACTACTTTTCCATATTTTCTCTATTGACATCTAAAATACTGAAGCAGAATTATCAGCAGAATTTGCACCTCAGTTTGGTTCACTACTATCACAAGACCTCATAATCAATATTTCCTCTAAATATTTCTCGAAAAGAGACAGAACAGATGATCCAAAGATAAAAACGAGAAAAATTAAAATATTAAAAAATATATATATTTCTTTCCTTCAGAAAAATATGCAGCGAAAACTACAAACGGGAAATTCAGAGCCCGTTTTATAACGGAAAATTAAGCACCCTCGGTGGTGGTAGAAAGCAAAAATAGCAATAAAACCAGCATTCTTAAGAACCGTATCATTAAATAAACGGTAACGCCAAGGCGTCACACTCCGCTTAGCGTTTCGTACCCTGCTAATAAATATTCAACACCCGGCACCCGTGATAATGTGACTCGAAAAATTTCTTCCTTAAACTACACTAAATCAATTGATTTACATATTCAGGAAACGCGTCTGCAGCGTCTTTTCTTTTCTGTTGAAATTCAAAATTCGACTCCGGAGCCTCGACATATGAGTATTGATGGCAATTCAAACCGATATAAATCACTGAATATTTCGATATAATTTGTCCTTTAAGAAATATCTCGCTCATCCAAGTCTGAATTGAATATTTTTTAAGAATTTCTACCCAAGAGAGGCTGAAATACACAGATGTGCTGAAAATGCTTGCATTAAGGGGGGAATGTATTTTATATAAATATACGGTTCGTGTTATGAATATGTATTATGGAATGTATGTTACTGTATATAAGTATTAAAAACATTACTTTACTTTACAAATTTTACAAAATGTAATGTGATAATATCTAATACATCCAAGTTTGAATTGAATTTTTCTGAAGAATTTCTCTTAAAGATTAAGAGAAACGCAGAAATATGCAGAAAATAAAAGCACTCAGTTGGAATATATTTATTTTATGAATATGGCGTTCATGTTGTGAATTATGGAATAAATGCATGTGTATATGTATTAAAAACATTATTTTTATACACATTTTACAAAATATAATTTTATAACATTTAGTAGATTCAAGTTTCTGGGAAGAATTAATTTTTATAGAGATTGAGATGTGCATCAATACACATTGCTTAGTAAATGCAATTTACATTAGACTATGTTTAACTTGGAATGCATACAAATTCTATTTTTGGGATAAAAATGACGTAACCATTTAAAAGTATTCTGTTGCAACTTTTGTTGTTACTTATTGGGAAAAAAGTAAAAAAAAAAAATAATTAGTGGCAGAATTAATGGTACAAAAATCAAATCTAGCTAAGGTGTGCTAAACATTTATTTAAACTATAATTTAGACAAAAAAAAAAAAAAGTAAACATTGGTTCACAAGGATAGCCGAAAATGAAGAGGATTGGTAAGGTATCTCGAACCGCGCACCTATGTTTACCAAACACATTAAATCCCGTGGTAAAGGAAAAGATTACCAGAGTACCCTGGCTCATTGTTTCCGTTTTTACCTAAAATAGATAAGTTTTTGACGAGCTTAAGGTTTTGGAAGTAATAGTAATTTTTTTTCCGTAAATTTATTTTAGGTGTCATTTTTTAATAAAAAGAGGCAATGGAAATAAGCAATTTTTATAAAATTCTAGAGAATATAAAGAACACACACATACATAATATTGTTGGTTAGTTAAACACACAACTGAGAATAAAATCATATTGGTCCATTGTGGCAGAGGTCTCATACAGAATAATAATTGCAATATATTAATGAACTTTGTGATACGTTAAACTTGTTGGGTGCTATAAGACCTCACGTTGTTGGATATAATTTTGAAAATGAAATATACTAATTTAAATATCACATTAGTCTAGTATTATTAGTAACAACTGCTTCCAAAAGTCTATCACATATACCCGTTATAATCACATACACGTATATATTACAGGTAACAATTACTTCCAATAGTTTTCTGAAAATAGCTGTTAATCACACATAAAACCACCTATTATTCGTAACTGCTACTAGCAATAATTTATCAGACATATGTCTATTCATTCCATGTACCAAAATATTATACGAACAAATAAATGCTTGCAATAGTATTTCACACATAACCGTTACAATCACGTATATTCACATAATATACTCAACAATTACTTAAAATAGTTTGCTACATATACCTATGGATTACATTAACTCACACGTTGTTCGTAATTACTACTACCAACAGTTTTCGCATACACCAGTTAATTCCATATACCAACATATTATGCGTAGCATATAAGACTTACTATAATTTTCACATATACCCATTATAATCACATATACTCACAGAATATAAGTAATAACTAATACTTACGTTAGTTTGTATCATATGCCCGTTATAATTACGTATACCCCCTTAATATCCGTTACAACTACTTCCAATAATTTATAGCATAAACCTGTTTCGTCTCTTGACCAAGGTTCAAAATTACGAGGTCTGTTGCCAATAGCCCTCGTGTTGCTTCTAATGCGACGTTAATAAAACCCCAACATATACATGTTCATCATTTACACCCACCAATTATTATTCTTAACTCCTTGTACCAATATTTTGTCACATTTACCAATTAATGAACTTGTAGTTTAATAAGAGCAGTTGATTCAATCACAATATTAAATGATAAATCTCGAATTAAAAGTAATAAAGTTTTACTACATAGTTTATATTCCTTTATCCATAAGCTTATGTTACCAAACCTTACTGATATTTAAGGAATGAAACACTGCTTAATACATAGTAATAGCAAGCACAAAAGTTCTTACGAAAAATTCCTGTTGACTGACATTTTGAAACTACTTCAATCTACAGAAATATGATATAGATTTGAAAAAGGTTCATTTTGTTACAAAACAAGTATGTATAACATCTAAGGTAATTATTATAATTTTTAAATCAGTTTGAAATGTGAATATTATTATATTTACTGTAAGATTTTTTTAAAAAATTGCTCATGTTCTTTATTTCTGTTTAAAGGTAACTTGTTAGTGTGAAATACCTTAAGTCTAAAAAGTATTTCATAATTAAACATGCCTCAAAAAGAACTAAACAAAATCGTACATTTTATTTATTTAAAGCTAATCAATGAATCGTTATAGCATCCTTAACATAGTAAATAAATATTTATGATCCTTATGGGTTAAAATACTGCAAAATGTATACAAAATGTATATCATCTAGTTCTATATTCCTAAGCCTAGTTAACTATAAAGAGCCATTCAAGATTTTTCCATTCCATTAGTTGAGTTTGGTCGAGCTAATGTTATGGAAAAAGTACTAATGGCTATTTAGAATAGAGAAAATATGATGATTTATGAAATCCTTACTAAGAAACTTTGAGATTATCAATAATGCCTTCTAAAATATTCATTATTAGTTTATTACACAGTGCAAGTGGACCCTAGTTCTAATTTACGAAAAGCAATTATAAAGGCAGTAAAATTATCCCACAAGACTAATAAATTATGAATTTATTGCATTTTGTTTAATAAAATATAATGCGTATTTTTTTGAATATCTGATAACATAAGATATCTTTTTACGGTTTAAAAACATACCGTAGTAGTTATTTTACTATAAAAATAATAATTTCTATGTGGTCTTAAATTTCAACAGAGAAATCATTCTTTTTTAATTCTTTTTTCTTTTTTTTTTTTTCATAATTTTTTAATATAATTTAATCCTAATACAGTTTTCAGTTTTAGTCAAATTTCAATTTGAGAGAAAGAAAAAAGAGAAAGTGTGAAAAAGATCTATATATATACGGGGGGTCATATGTCTATTTATATTTTTTTCTTAATTTCTTTTATTGAAATGTAGTTTTTTTTATATCTAATTTTCTTTAATCGAGGGAACTTCTGCTTTGGTTCGTAATGTATTTTTATTGAGATTATGCAGCAGATAAGACATGTATGGTCAGCTAATATGTCAAATTTCATGTTAAAAAATTTATCATTATTTTATTTCATTTTGAATGAATTTCCTCTCGTTTCTTTTCTTTGTTTTTCTTACCTAAGTTTGTGCTTATTCACGATACGAATTTTATCTTCATGCAATTTGAATTTGCTTAGCATTCTGTTAGATATTTAAAAATTTTCGTAATAGTTTACTGTTTAATTTTCTGTTTATTATTTTTGTTTTGAGTCTCAACATTAAAATTATTTTCATTTTTCTTATACTCTTTTTGTAACCTAAAACATTGTTTGTAAGTTTTTTCCTTAAGTTAAAGAAAAATCTTTCTTTTGTTTAAATATTCTTGCTTGAATAATAATTTTAGCTATATATATAAAAAATTCAAATTGGTTAAAGAAAAATGATTGAAAATAAAGAAAGATCGCTTTGGTATTTCGGTGGCGCTTCATCTGTTTACCAAAGGAAGTAAACCGTATGGGAAAGAGAAAAAAATGTCTCCAGGTTGCTTTGAAGGAATAATGCTCGTACTCACTTGTTTCGCTTGGGAAGGGATACTTTGTACTCTTCAATATTCGAGTCGATTCAAGTATTTATAACCTGATTAGGCAACACATCTGTCTTGTAGAGTAATAAGAGACGAAAAAGGTTTAAATGTTACTGAACTTCAAGTCCTCCTAAGGCCTGATTGGAAATATTTAGCATTAAGTGGTTGCAACTATTTTCTAATAGAGAAAATTACTGTTGTGTTTACACCTTTCACCCACCACATAAATTTGAGAAGCCTAATATTTCGCTTTACTTGACATATCTTCAATTGCAAATACGTTTGGACTAGCCAAAGCAGTTATAAGTTTATTATAAAGCGACACAGAATTTGCAAGATCCTTTTCTATCTAATTCTTAACTGTTAATAATAGCTTATAAACAAATAATTATGTTTTAGCTTTTCAAATCACTTGTTCCGATCACTAGTTCGGCTTCTTATTGATAGTAAATTCAACTTCTACTACTATAACTAGAAATCACTTCAAACAACCTATTAATTACGATGATTACATTCAATTTACAAATAATTATATATCGGTTTTTCGCTAACCTCTATCTCTATTCCTTTTCCTTTATATTATATATCGCTTCCATATCTCTCACTAATCTTAATTCAATTCACTCCATTTCTTCTATTTATCTAATTTGCATAATAACATTTTATTTGATTGGCAAGTAATTGTATGCTATTGAATTAGAAAAAAGTCCTTGAGGTTAGTGAAGAGAAAATTACGAGTAACCCAACGTCACAAACCTTAGTCATAGGAAACAGAAAAATGCAACATTATATTGTTCTTGTAATGTACACACATGTGACAAAATAAAAAAAAAACATCTGCACAAGAAAAGGCATTGAAACATTATCGTCTGTGTGATGTTAATTATTAATTGTAATATTTTGATTGAAAAATGTTTTGAAATTGCAATGCAACAAATTTTTTTTAATACATAAATATGATATTTAGCTTAACTTAGCCAGTGTTATGATTTTTAATTGTTCTATAAGGGAATAGTAATAAATTAATTGAAAGATAATGAATAAATTAAGACTAACATTACTTCAATTTCGTGTATTTAAATTAAATTTTCGTGACCGTAACATTTCGCTTTTGGACCAGCTTGGACTCATCACCTACAGTATAAGAAGCTCTGCTGTAGAAGACAACTCGTTTGAAAAGGAACCCTGGAATGAGATCTGTCTACTTCAATGGATAACATTTGCACTATAGAATACATGGATCAATGTCAAAGAACTGCAAAACCTCTAAAATGTAATTAGTGACTTCTCGGCTAAGCTATTAAGAATCTGCTGCAATGAGATTCAATAAATAATAACTCGGTGATGAAATTATTTTTTATTCTATTCTTAGAATGATCAAAAAGTCACTTTTTATAACGAATGTGGAGTAGATGCTAGTATGCGTCCTCAACAAAAGGATTGTGATTGTTTATTAACGTCGCATTGAGAAACTGCACTCAGGCTCTCGAAGACATACCTCATTATTTTGAGCCTCAGTCAAATGAAGAGAATGACACATGCGCTAGCACCACTTTATCCAAAATTCTACACTATGCCCTTGGGAGGACTTGGGACCCCAATCAGATTTAACTTTCATCAGTCCTGCAACACGGAGGGACTTTATGGGCATCGAATTCATAAATCAACGAATACAACAGAGGCCTCGAGTCCTACTTATTCAAAAAAAATTCTAATTATCTCAAAAGCCGTTAAAATGGGCACGTGTGAGAGACAAACTTATGTACATCAATCTTCAAAAACTGCAAATTAATGAAAACTTAATCTTATGGTAAACACGTCCAATCTCACTATCTGAGCTATCTTGCCATTTTTCTATTCACTACACACACAACACACACACACAGATATATATATATATATATATATATATATATATATATATATATATATATTTCTATGCTCATTCACATAAGTCTCTGTTTATTCGTAAATCGAGGTTCTCAAATAAAATAACGTCTATAGAAAGCTAACTTGATATGATGTCTTGTTTAACAGCAATTCAATATCCCTCACAATATACCAGGTAATGTAACATTACATCCATTCTAAATTAATTCCATCGCTAAGAACTCTACACTAATTGTAGAGTGACTGGAATTCAAACCTAATACTATCTACTTTCGTTAGTAAACTATAAACGTAAATTATCAGAATATATTACAATAAATGCAATTTAAGCCGAAGCCAAATATTCTTATTAACAAAAATACGAATACTTCATTCATAGAAATTATTCATATATGATTTTAATTTATCCGGAAAGTATTCATTATGTCTTTCCTCCCTCCTTATTGCCATAGTTTTCATACAAAATTTATTTTAAAAATAACTACAAAAATACAACAACTTGAAAAAAAAAATTAACTTATGAAGATCGTGTATTAAAGAAGATCAATTAATTGATAAATAGTTAAATAATGCCGCAATTAGAAGTAACATGAGGATTAATGGCGACAATCTTAGAGCCACATTGAGGTGCTAATAATGAGATCTGACTTGACTCCCCCTCTTAAATTCCACACCATGACCAAGCATATTTAAAGGGAATTTTAGAAAAATTACGCGTCCAAGAGTGATTAAAAATATCTGTATTAAGAATCGGAAATAAGAATAAAGTAACTCACAATAGTATTAATAACCAGGGATTGTTTTTAGATAATCCAAGAATTCTGTGAGTATGACGCATCTCGCACAACGAAAAATCATCCTCGTAACCTTTGTGCATAATAAGACCACCATCGCTTTCTCTTGTGCATATTCATTGGAAGTAACCAGTTGTTTTGATATCTGCTTGTCTTCAGGTGAATTATGATGAATCCTGGAGATGTTGACAACTCGACGCAAAATGATGACATCAACTCGTCAAATATTGATGGTAGGAAAAGGTTTCCAAATCAAAACCAATAAATAGGTACATTTTGAACCAACTCGTAGATAAATAAAAAGAAGACACTTGTTAAAAAATTGTCGTTTTCAGTAAAAAGTTTAAATGTGAAAATAGAAAAAGGAATTCATTCACTGTATTTTCTCAACATTTTCTACTTATTATATTGCAAACATTTTATGATATTTCATAAAAGGGATATCTATTTTAATATCTTACAATATGTTTCTTGATAGAATAATTTTAATAGACAAATATTTTTATTCGAAAGGGATGTTGAAGAAATACCTAACTAAATATTATTATTAAAAATATGTAATGCGAGGCAATTCGTTCAAAATCTTGAAATTTAGACTTATTGCAAGGACTCCGTCAAAAAAGTAAATATTTAATTTTATTAAGCGCCTTATAATCAATTCCGTTTGGATAATAACTAATATTCCAAATATTTAGTATTTATTAAATATAATAGTGCATTAAGATTTCATATTTAAATTACCCTATTTTGCAATTACTATTCATTATAATAAAATTATATCCATTTTAAGACACTTTTCTTTGAATACTTCTTCTTCTAGTTTCGTCTAAGAGTTTCTAAAGTTTAAATGAGAAACCATATTTCATATTTACTTTGCCATCATTTAAAAAATATATATAATTATATATACCTCATTACAAAAAGATTACACTTTCCATTACAGTGGCAACAATTTCAACTTATAAATTTCCTTAACTATTAAGAAACCGTAGACCATAGTTTATTTTACTAAATTATCTCGTAAAGTGAATAATGTCTTACCAGAGAGAGAGGAAGAAAATAATAGCATCACTTATATGATGAAACGCAAGCAAACATGGATTATTTATTCTTATGATAGCATAGGAGTTATGATTAACTGTTTTCGCATTTTAGTGAGTATATAATTAATATATAAATTGTGCAAACATTTTTTTAAATAAATGTTTATAAAATATTAAATTACTGCAAAAGGTTGACTTAGCGAAGATTATGTTAAAGAAATTTGTGTAATTATATCTTAGAGTGTGATTTATTAGGCAGTTATGCAAGGAATAATAAGGTTTTAATGTGAATTTTAGATAATAGTCTGTGACTATGCTAAAATAAATAACTGTTTAAAATATAAAAGAAGATATTGTTAATTAACTAAGAATACGAAATAAGTATAATGTCATAAAATTTTAGAATACTACATATTACCTTCTTAATATATTAATATGCAGTTTCAGAATTCTATTGATATTCTTTAAATAAGTTATTTTTAGTGATCTAGAAATTTACATATCATTCAAAGTTATATAATGTCGTACTATACAAAGATTTCTGGAAGGTCTATAAATAAATATATCTATCGCAAGGTTCTGTTTGTCTATGAAATGAAAAAAATAACGTATTTTTCATAAATTTAATGATATTTACTGTACAATACAGTGTTGAATATATTTTTTGGCTCGAAAGCCACTTTGCGGAGCCTAGTGGTGCACCACACCTTTTAAAATGATTGTATTAAATTAGTTTATTTTGCATTTCAGAAAAGGCACAAATTGTACTATGAAAACAATCAAATAAAATTAATCAAAATTAATTTTAATTCATTTAAATTATTCAAGTATTTATTGTGCGAATTTCATATCATCTATAGCTGCAAATATATTTAATTTTAGAATGTTTATAATGATATAAATGTACCCTGTCACAAGGTTCTATATTTTTAATGAAATCAGGAAGGTAATTTTTTGTGGAGATTTTCGTCCTAATCAGCAAAATATAATGTTTATCAAAGAGCATTTATAATTTTTTGTTGATCTTCAATGAAGAAAAACTTTGCTTCTATATATATGTAGACCTAAATATAGAGAATATATTTCTAGCAAATTTTTTTCATAAATAAAAACTTTTCATTAGAAAAAAAATTGCAAAAACTAACTGATAGTATAACATTCAATATTCATTTCATAGGGTGATCCGACTGCATACCAGCAAGTACAAGCCACGCCTCCTTAAGTACGGTGTCAATATCAGCTGTGATGAAATCAGAGAGCAAATTGAGAAAGAAAGATAATTTATAATCAATTTCCCTAAAATCTAGAATTCTCCTTGTGACATCATTCTTTAAACTCAACAAATGACCTATCATCTTAGCAGAAACACTTTTAGGCACATTCAGTCTTTTTAACAAAGGGAAATGATGAAAATTACCTTTTTCTACTTACCATGATAATAGAACTAGTTATTATACTTTGAATGATTATACAGATGGGAAATAAATCTTAGTTCAAGAAGAAGTTTTCTGACTACCTTGGCGGGCAACAAAAACAAAGCATTTAGAAGGCTCTGTGTGGCCCACGGACCACTATTTGTCTACACCTGATATACTAGAATATCTTTATTAAGGGGAGGGCAGTACTCTAGAATTAACCAAAATATGGTAAAAAGTTGCTATTATTTTTAATTGTAGGATTTGGATTTTTAAAGCTACATTACTTTGAAAACTATTTAAAACTTCCTTAACAGTGTGTTAAATAATTTTAGCTACAAAATTTAAATTTACTTTTTCACAGTTTTTAAAATTTGAAGACGGGCATGTATTTTAAATGCTGAGACGTTTTTTTTGTAACCATTACAAAGTTTAGAACCGTTTTCTAGCTATTGTGGGAAGAATGCCTAGTAATTCTAAGATTGGAATAAGAATTAAGGTAAATATTTATTTTCAAAAAATTTATAAAATTAGATAAATATATTTTCTGACTGTTTTCCAAATTTTTTGGGAAAAAAGAAGGAAAATATAAATAACACTAATACAACTAAACTCATGCACATAATTATGAGAAACACTTGCTTGAAAATAACAAAATTTGAAGAAGCAGAAGATATTTTAAAATATTTTGGAAAATAAATTAAAATTTTAATATTTGTTTGTTTGGAAATGAATATTTTTTTTCTTGAAGGTGTATTTTTAAATATGTTCAGGTATGGTGATTAAATTTTTTTAATTATAAATAATTAAATAAAATATTTACTACATGATATTGTGCTCCTTTAAGTAATAAAATAATACTTTAATCTCTCTTCATAAAGTAATATTTAAAAGTAATATACTAATAAATAAATTAATATTCTCACTTGACTTTAAAACCAGTTTATAAATCAAATGAACTTGCTGAGCATCTTATAAGAGTATCCTGTTTCATTGAAGATGAGTTTTCATTGAAGTGTATTCAAATCACGTGTGTCTTGTGCACACATCACACGTAATATATTTCATTCAGGTACTGTTCATAATTCTAACAAATATGCTAATATATAAGACAATAATTCTTCAAAATTTGCATAACAATAGATCGGAGAATTCCCTCTGATTCATCCTTACCACTTCAGTTTTAATTTAATGAGCAATAGGGTACCATAAACTCCTTTTACATTATGATCTAATAAACTGAAGTAAATCAATAATTTAACCTTTATTCGATCCTAATAGGGTTCTGAATAGTGAAGAATCCACTCATATTTATGATTATTAAATTTTCATATGAGCTTTATTTCATATCATAAATGATACATACATTTGGATCCAACTACCACACATATTGAAATATAACATTCTATGCTATAAATCTAATTTGTGGAATGAAAATTTTCGGAAATGAAAGTAGGGAGTAATAATTTCATTGGGCAATAATTTGAATTAATGAAGCCTAGTAGGAAATTAAATTGCTACATGGATGTCTCCTTTGTTTAAATTCTCGATTTTTTTAAAAATTTTAATGAAATGTTACAAATTTTTTACGTGTCACAATATATAATTTGAACTAATTTTGTATATTTCTAAGAATTAGCATTAATTATAAAATAATGCTTAACGGTAAAGCCTCATTTTCATTAGGCAATATATTGATTTCCCGGGCAAATTTTAGATTAATTTTTGCTTCATAATATGTAATTTTTATTTTATATTACGTATAAATACTTAAAAATATAATTAAACTAAATATTTTTAACAATTATTGTATCTTTGAAAATTGGCGTTAAAATGCTTCATAATTTAATATGTATCTATCATTGAAAAAATTCCAGAATCGGTCTAAGACAGAATGATTTTAATTCAGATTATGCAAAATATTATGATAATATAACTGTACAATCTTTTCCAGATTTTTTGAAATGTTTATAAGAAACTTTGCCTGATTTAATAAAAAATCGCATTTATAGAAAATGGGCTTTTCAGTTTTTAATGTACAGTAAAGTTAATTATAAACATGTACTTTTTTCATCACAACTCCGGGTATAATTAGAATATCTTCATGAGGTTCATTTTTTAATATTCACACAGGTAATTTTACACACACACACTTATATATATATATATATATGTGTGTGTGTGTGTGTGTATGTGTGTGGGTATTCATATTAGTTTCTCATAATAATAATTTAATTTTCTATTTTTCCCATTCTCTAATTTAAAAGTAAAACCTTCATTCTTCTTTCCTGATACCATTCCTATTTAACTCAATTCATGGAATCACGTGCTCTTAAAACTTGAAATGTGAGCTGTTTCCACGGCTACGAACCTTTAGGGAGGATCCCTTCTAGACATATGTATGCACTTAAAATTTCACGAAATCCCTCCATTCATCACAAGTGATCTAGTGTAAAAGATCCCTGCTATATAACCTGTTGCACAGCTTCGGCCTTGGTAGCCGAAGTATAGAAAGAAGAAAGTCTTCAGAACGTAACTCTCTTTCTCATCTGGAATCAATAAATAAGCTGATTATGATAAAAAGTACTGTTAATTTCGGCCCTGAACTTATAATGTTTCATTAATGTTGAACAAACGCTTAATATATATTATATATATATATATAACAAGACTTGAGCTAGCACCTCCTTCTCCATACACTTCCGCAACACGACGCCAACGGAAGGTTTTGGAGCCTCAACAGATTCAACGTGCATCAGCCCCAATGCATTGGGGGTCTTCATAAATAATAGGACTCAAACACACTACTCGACAGAAAAGCAACGCTTTCCACATGTTCACGATCATAATAACTCTACCTTATATGTAAATTGAATTAAAATCACGTCGACTGCAACTCTTTACAAGTTATTTCAATTTTGAAATTAAAACTGTAATAATGATAAAGGAAAAAATAAATTGAAGCATAATATTAATTGATTTCTTAAATTTATTACATTTTCTAATTATTTATTTTCGTAAGAAACTTCAAATACCATTTTCTTCTTATACCATTCGTTGTTTCAGTTTGGCATAATAAGTTTATTGAATTATCAGAAATATGAGATACCCATTAATAAATTCTGATTGATTGATTAGCAGTTTGTTAACACTGAACTCAGAAGTAGCACAACGACTGTTCTAGACAGGCTTCGCTATTTTGAACCCTAGTCAAACGACACTGAGGACATAAAGTATTTGGCAATTCTCTCTCCAAACTTGTACGTCACTCCGACCAGTTTGATTTGGTTTTATTAACATCGCACAAAAAGCATTATGAGGGCATTTGGTGACAGACCTAGTAAGTTTGAGCCTCAGTCAAGCAACGAGGACAATACCTGAGTTGATATCCTTTTTCTCAACTTCCACACCACTCCAACTCACTCCAATGGGTTTGGTTTTATTAACGTCGCACTAGAAGCAACATGATGGTTATTAGAAACAGACCTCATAATTTTGAACCTCGATCAAGTAACATCTGATTTGGCATCCACCTCTCCTATCTTACCCACCACGCCTACGGTAGGATTTTGGACTCCAACAAATTTAACATGCATCCACCTCAACAATACGGCGGGTCTTAGTGGCATCAAGACTCGATTCCGCGACTCGATTGAAATTGCCATGTGCAAGTCTGCGACCATGACCACTAGGCTATCACGGCTAATATTCCAACAGATGGACTTTGAATCTTGACTAAACGTGCATGAATGCCATGACTCGGTAGGTGTTAAATGAAATCAGAACTCGATAAGATTTTGAGGAAAGAGTACCAGAAATTTCCAAAATCATTTTTGAGAAAAAGAGTATACAGATTTGTTTTTCTCTATGGCATGGCATGTGCATTTACATTTTTTAAAGCACTCAGTTCTTTAGAATTCTCTATTTATTACATTATTATATATAAATACATCTAGAGAATCAAAAAAGGACTCTGAATTTAACTGTAAAATAGAAAAAGTAAAAAAAAAAAAAAAATGCAAAATTTGATTTATATTAGTACCTAGATCACCTCAACGCTATTGAAGATTGAAGATTTAAAGTAAATTATGAAATAAGCGTGTAATGCACATAAAATGCAACGTCATAAGAATGTTTAGCAGAACTTTTATTTTTATAACCCTAAACGCTTACCTTTAGAATCTTCGTTATTCACAGATAAATCACCCTCAGTGATCTCGCGATCATAACTACTGAGCTATCTCTGCTATTTTGTCACTCCCGATATACCTCTTTAAGTATACTATTTATAAGGAATAGATTTTAAAACTTTTAACTTTTTCTTATCAAAAAAAAACTCTTTCTCGTAAGAAATATGAAGATTTGTATGTCTAAAGTATTTATTTTTTTGGAAAAAATATTTTCCTATTTTTTACTTCCTACCTTGAGAAAATCTGTTAAATAATAGAGAAATTTAAGTTTGATTTTTTTAAAGTTGATATTTTTTATGAGAGAGAGAGAGAGAGAGATTTTTTATATTTAGTAAATACTTCCTAAATTTCGTAAACCATATTTCAATAAAATAAACGCAGGCCACAGATTTATTTGTAGACAATTGTTACGGGCGAAGGACATTATAATCCAATAGAAACCAGAAACGAAAAAGAAGCAAAATGTGGGATATTATAATAAGTACGTGATATAGTATGAAAATGATACGATTGCAAAATTTCTTTTTCACGCATGTTTATCACGTGATAACATTAACTATTTAATAAATATGAATGAGTTCAATTCCCCTTCGAATAGCACACCATAATACACACAGATGAGTGCTGCTCGTAAAAACTATTTCGACCTAAATGGTTGAACCCGAGCCCTACTCGCATTGAGACTTTTTCCCAAAGCGCATTTATTAACTGAGTTAATCTGCTTATATTATCTTGCTTTGTTTGTATTGCAAAATATACTTTCTAACAAAATTTAGATAGTTTGATACCATAAAGTTGGCAGTACCGGTGCCATGAAATGTTTTGCATAATGAGAGAAAATGTTACCGATCAAATTGTTGTTGATCGAGGTATTTTTCCTACTCAATTTGGAAGTAGTTTGATGCTTAAATGGCTTAAAAGCAATATTTGGAAAATTCTAAGTATAAATTACTTTCATGATGATAAATAGTTTCATATTCCAACGTATATCACGCATAAAAAGGGTTTTAGATTAATATAAGAATCAAATGTTTCATGAAGTTTAAAATTTCTTGTATTCATTTAGATATTTTAATTTAATTTTTTTGCAATCAAATATTTCTTATGTTTGTCATTAATATAATTGTTTAAACCGGCCGCTTGTTATTGTTGTAAATAATATATTAAATTAACGTAAATAATTATTTAAGGAAAATCTTTGAAATGCGAGCAATCTACCCGTATCGCCGTCAAAAAAGGGTGACATTTACAGAAGCATCTAGGGGAAAAACACCTGCCACTTAAAGCATCCGTTTCATCGTAGCACTACAAGGAATTAGAAAGCAAAAACAATTTATTCTTTTAACCGACAAAAGGTTAATAGGAAATTCAAAGGATTTTACTGAACAAGACATTTTTTTATCCAATTAAAAGTTTGAAGGGAAGGGTTTAACTGACGAACTTGAAGTTTTCAGTATGATGTTATCACTTAGCTAATTTTATGCGCAGTTATATATTTCTAAAGATTAAAGCTATGAGAAAAATACCAGATACATTCAGAGAGTTCAGCATTACCCCAGCATTGTTTCATTGAGATATGGAGATCATTTTTAAGCCATTGGAATGTTTTCCAAGTGGTTTAGGAGAGATCATATGCATGACGCCATCAGGAGTTGGTTCATTGCCATATCAATAAAAGAGAACCAGTGCCCTACGATTCTGCAGGTGGTAAGGGAGTATTTTTCTTCCCCAGTACAGATGATCTCCTGGAAGATTATAGTGGGACGTTCAAGAGAAGAAGCACTATACACCTGCAGACCTACTTGTATTAAGTGATTGTCGTTGTCCAAACTATAACGTAGAATCAGAACTGTAGTGTCTTGAGCATTAAAATTCAGCGAAACAGGATAGGGCATATATATTATTCTCGGGTGAGAATAGGTTCAATCTGCAATTGGATTGCAAGTGCAACCAAACCTGGTGAGATTATAACACGGTATATCATCTGGGAAAATATACAAGAAAGGGACCGATATTTGACATGAATATCATGCTATCAATTTGTATCATTATCATATTGCCTCTACATATGCTCCCATCTGAAACGTGCACGATCAAAGATAATAAGTCCTATAGCCTCATGTTTCCTTTCCCCGTCGTATTCATACGTAAAATTTTCTTTTGATGGAAGATAACTCACCTTGTCATCTATCAGTCGCTGTTCAGGAATGCCTAATGTGCTAGAAAATTCCAACGCAACATTTGGCCAGCTTATTTTCTAGACCTGAATTCCATTAAAAATGTTTGAGACGCTTTCGACAGGTAGCTTTCTTTTCCAAAATATCTTCCAATAATTAGAAATCCCTCATATGGATTTCAACAAAAGAATGAAATAAAATGTCTAAAGAGTTTCTGAATAATGTTGGGCAAAGCTTAACAGTGTGCAAAATATTACATCACTCTCCACGATGGACAAATATTCCCAGCTGGCATTTTTCCCGAAGGTACTTGCTGTTGTTTATATGCATTTTTCAATGTTCCTTACATAGCATCTTATGAACACATTTTTTTCCTTTAAGGTGTTTCGTAACTTTCTGTATTTTCAAGGAAATTGAATACAATGGTGCTAATGTCCGAAAAGTTTCGATATTTTACCATGTTTAGCTTCCCCTTCTGCTGCAATTTTTGTTACAATTTATTTTATGATCCATCCTTATCAAAGGTCCACCTTTGTGTTTGCATTTTATTCTTGTTGTTAAATAAGACACGCATTGAAATTCAGATTTCTACCATTGATTGATTAAAGTTATAAGCAGTTTTAGTATAAAATGATCCAGCTAAAAAGTAAATAAATTTACTCAAAACTGGATATTAGTTACTTTTCTTAGTGAAAAAAGATAATGTTTTCAACTGAAATTAATGCTTCAAAAAATGATTTAATATTCTATTTAGTGAAAGAAAAACTGTCCTACAATCCAAGATAATTTACGATCTTCAAAGAAATTTTTTTTCGAGACTTATTTTCTTCCTTTGGGTAAGAAATGAATTAAATAAATGTAACTTATGGAGCTTAATTACATTATTAACAAATCCCTGAATTAAAAGAAAGGAGGTAAGCTTTTGAAACATACGGTATATTAAAACTACACATTGTAGCAAAATATAAGCAATGGAAGATGAAAAAAATATTTTATTTGAAAATTTGTTGTTTAAAAATGCGAGAGTTCTTTCAGAATGGATGAATCACATGATGAACGTATAAAACTATTTATTTATAAAATATCGTAATTTTTATAGTTGCGTATAGTGTACTTTCAAGCTCTTGAAAAAATATTTAAATTGAGTTTGTATAAAAATCTTATTATATGAAAGTTAGCAGTATCTCGAGACACATCCAGTCTGTATTTATACGAAATTTTAAAGAAACTTCAAGCATTTTAAATTCATCTTTTAAAAGAAACTAAGGGAGTTTAATTTAGAATGATTTGAAATCTAAATTTCATTAAAATCAAGAACACGTGGATTACCAAAATAGACTATACCATATCAAATAATAGCAAACTATAAAATTTTATTCTAAGTGATTGAAAAAAAGCTATAGAACTTTAAAAATATTAAAGATTAGTTTTATGATATACGATATAAAAAAAGTATGTTATTACCTAAAATAGAAAGGAAACTGGTGAGAAAAAACTTGAAAGACAAGGAAATTTAATTTAACGAACATTAAAAAAGACTAATATATATGATAATAATAAAAAATATGGCTCTAAATTTCGGTATGATCAATAAATAAATTAAGTGAAAGAATGTTGAGCTATGACGATAATTTTATCACGTTTTCCCTTCAGATAACACTTTGAGACTATGATGTGTAGTTGTTTGAATTAAAATTCCTCCTAATACATGAAGCGTGATTTATTTCGATTACATTAAAATTATTGAAGTGTTATGAATATATATGATAAACTGCGTTTATAAGCAGAGTTGAATTCAATATAGAATCAGTAATAAAGAGAGTGATAGGTAGCTGTAAACTCGAAAAAGAGAATAGTGTGAGTCTGTAAAGACAAATGCAAAGAATTAGCCAGAAAGGAACAGCAAAGAAGGAATGCATAGGGTCAGTGCATCTAACTCTTGGCTCTAAATTATTTAAGGACGTCAAATCGCTTGGTTTCGTAAGATAAATAATAAATTATTACATTTTGTGTTACATTCTGATCTAGTGGAACAGATTTAACAGGCCAGGAATTGAAATTTGATTTTTCATTGGCCTTTATAAAATAATTTTGATATTATCACTGTATGACTATCTATTCATTTGACTATTGATTAGAGGAGTTTTAAATTCTATACAGTCATGGCAGTTGACAATTAATTCGCAATTTAAAAATGAAAAAAAGTTTTAATATAAGTATTTTTTCTTCTTTTACATCATACCTATTAAAATCTTTTGCCAAAACTTTACTGCGATTTGCGAAAGGATATCGTAAAGGTTAAATCATTAATAAGAAATGACCGAGATATCAACATAAAATTTATTCTGCATATTATACAATCCTTATGTGCATTATATTGTAAATTGCAGTATTTAAGTTGATTTGAATGGTTTCAAGAATCTGTATATTCAAGCAACCTGCAACATGAAGAAGAAAGAAATTAATCTGCTGAGTTCTACATTTACGGCCTACGAAAGTTAAAGAACGTTAAGAGAAATATATTACTCTGCATGGGGACTATGAAGCGACGCCCAATGAATAATAAATAAACATAAAGTTTCAAGCTTGATTACTATTAAATAATAATGAAAACTTTATGGTACAGAGAATAATAATTAAAAGTACTATATTCGGGTTACTCCAATATACAGCTTCCTAAAACCAAACAAATCAACCTAAATAGTTGTAATTTCCAACAATGTGTTTTTATACACAGATGTCATTGGTATATGAAATTAGTGTCTCATACGGATACAACTAAATGAAGAACAAACTTTATCCACACAAGTATTTGGGCTATTTTTTTAATAATAATTAAACCTTCAAACACTGCATAATTAAGTAAATAATAAAAAAATTATTTTAAGTAAAAATTAATAAACATCTGAATTAGCTTAACAAGTATGTTGATTTCGAAATATTTACAAATTAATATTTTTTATATATATTCTCGGTTATTATTTCTGTTGTCTGAGATAAACATTTTCTATCATATCCATTAACATAAAATATTACAATATGTAATCACATTCTTACTCTCAAGAAAAGTTAGGAATAATAACAAAATGTAACATTAAATATGAGAGAGGCTCAAAAAATACCTACGAAAAAATACAAAATTTTAAAGATAAATACCACCATTACAACAGAAAATAGAATAACAGTTGTTTTCTGTGATGTATTAAACCGTGGAGTTAAACAAATTTTATATTGATTAAGTACTTCGTTCGTATTGCATTATCTAAAAAGATTTTAAAATTAACATTCACAAATTCCTCCAAACACTTGGTTTGTCATAGAAAATGCTCGTGTATATTCATTTGTGTTTGTGTTTTTATGATAATCATGCATTTAAAAAGTATTTACTGTCTCACTCTCTTACAGAAAAAACTCATAGTCCACTTTCATTTCTCTCAGATTTTTTAAACTTAAAATAAATAAAAATAATGTGATAAATATGATACATTGCCAAATAACAACAATTAAATAGAATTAAATAATAGTATTCAATATAAATTAACATGAGTAAAAGTATTTTCTGACTACTACCTTTCATTTTCCTTGAGTGTGATTATTTAAATTACATATAGAAACTATAAAAAACAGGAAAACTTTAACAACTAGCAAATTACACTAATTTTTACCAAAGTGGGATAAGTAATTCAAATATAATTCTTTAGAGACTCCAAGAATTGAATCAAAACAGACTTTGGAATTAATCTTATAAAATGATATGTACATTTTGTTTTTTGTATGTTATTTTTTAATATTCTCTGAGATGCATTCAATTTTTTGATATTTAATTGGAAGAAAATGAATTAAAAAACCTTTAAATCTATTATTGTAAATATTTAATTTTTAATATGACATAAGAAGTAGAATTTTTAAATTTCCTCTATTTTTTTAATTTTCTCCACTTATCAAACGTATCACATTTCAAAAGGAAAAAATTGCTTTTCGGAACAGTGCTCGGTTAGAAATTAGAGAAAGAATTATGTGAAAGTAATAAAACTACTATAAACATATAAGAGTAGGCTTAATAAACAAAACATTTTTTAATCAACGATGTGGCCACTGCAATCTAGTGGCCATATTCATGAACTCACGACCGATAGTTTTCTTCAGTTGTGAGTTCGAACTGATACAAAAGACCCGCCTTGTAGACGGTTCATTCACGTTAAATCTGTGGAATAAAGTCCTTTCGAAAGCTTGGTGTGGAAGTTAAGAGGAAACGACAGCTCAGGTGTCGTCCTCTTCACTTGTTTCGTGTTCAAGTACGAGGTTCGTCGTGATAATGAATCCTGAAATTTGATTCTAGGAATTGAAGTTAATAAAACCAACTAAACAATCATTGGACAATAATTTTTTACATCACCACTCATTTCCCATTTACAATGACAGTTCTGTATATGGTCACACTTTTTCATAAATCTTTGTTGATGCCCATAACACGAATATCAACAATACAGGATATTAACAAGACTACAACGAACATGTATAAAAATAAAGCTCAAAGTTCTAATTATTTAAAGGAAGAGTAATGCTTTTTCGAAGTCTCACATAATTACAAGGAGATATTGAAGAAACATCCTTGTTTAATCCTTGTTTTGAAGCGCTGTCAGTGATAGGTCTTACATTCTGCTAAAACGATTCCACGAACATAGCATCCATGACATTCGGAAAAAATTGTCACCGACACATTTCTGAACGTCGTTAGCAAAATCATTCGATGCAATTATTTTCATTGTAGCTTGAGCTTCAAGGGGCATAATGATTCTTTATCATCGACAATAAACACTCGATGCAATGAGTGAAACTCGTCAAAGTTCCAATCAAATTTTGATTTAGCAAAAATCTGAACATCTG